>CM053626.1:92277529-92314857 GCA_028646595.1 Phalanger gymnotis
GGACAGACCTTACCCAGAGACCATCCAGGCTGTCCTGGGCTGGAGCCCTGCTTCCCTCTGCCACTTTGTGGGTTCTGCAGCTCTAGAATTGGTTCAGAGCCATTTTTTTATAGGTTTTTGGAGGGACTTGGTGGGGAGCTCACGCCAGTCACTGCTTCCCAGCTGCCATCTTGGCAAATGTCGAAATGTAATCCATTCTTGTTGTTGAGTCTCAACTGTCTGTGACTCCATTTTGAGGTTTTCTTGGCAAAACTACTGGAGTGGTTTGCCATTTCCTTCTCCAGCTCATTTTACAGATGAAGAAACTAAGGCAAACAAGGTTAAGTGACTTGCCCAAGGTCACACAGCTAATGAGTATCTGAGGCTCCCTCAGGTCTTCCTGACTCCAGGCCTGGAGCTCTATCTGCTGTGCCACCTAGCTCTTCATCCATCCTTGTAGGATAGCTTCAATTACTATCTCCTTCATGGAAATAATGACAATAATGTTTATGTAGCACTTTATAAGTTTATGTAGCACTTTAAAGTTTGCAAAGCACTTTACACATATTATCTCATTTATTCCTCATAATGACCCTGAGAGGTAGATATAGGTTTTATTATCTGCAAACTGGATGTAATCTCTCCCTCTTTTGAGCTCCAAGAGCACTTTGTTTGGACCTTGCTTTTGGCATGGTATTTCTGTGTGTCTCATTTCATCTAATAGAACTGTGGTATTTATCTTATATTTGTATAGGGGGTAGCACAGTTCCTAATATACATAATAAACCCACAATTAATATATATTTTATTGCATTGAATTCTTTAGTTGCATTGTACAAATTAGTGCAACATGCAGGTTTGATGGCATAATATTGGGACCATCCTTCACCTTCGCATCTCATCTAGTTATTTACTCATTGTCATCTTGCCTCCTACCTGACACGGCCACTCTTGTTCCCACTTGGGCCATAATCTTCTTCACTAGACAAATCCAGAATCATTGCATCCAGTAAACAATCCACTCATCTCTAGAAGACCCTCCTTGAGGCCTATCATTCTTGACTGGGTACAAAGTGAATACAAATACACTTTGTCTATTAAATCCAACTGCCCCAAGACCCCGGAGCAGACTATGACTTGTCTTCATATCCCATCCAGCCATACTCCCAGGCCATCTTGCCATGTGCCTTTTATGAGAGTTTTCTGTCCTCTTTGCCCTTCTACAATTTCCTCTGGCCAGAGTATTCAAATCAATTACACTATTGCTTCTGTAAAGGATATGTCAATTCACTTCTCTATGGCTCAATGAATTAGCCCCTTGCATCCCCCGATACTCCCTTCTCTGACCATCATTCCCTGATAGATATTGTCTTTCTCTAATATGACATAAATTCCTTGAAGGATGAGATTGTTTCACTTTATGGACTGGTATCTCCAAAGCTTAGCACAGTGCCTGGCACATAGTAAGCACTGGTTGCTTTTTTTTTTTCAGTCGTTCATTCTTTGATTTCTCAAAGTGAATTTTCCTCCTCAAAATAGAATTTAGCCTTTTTCTGTTGAGTGCTTGAAGCTTTAAAATGCCTTTCTTGTCTTGGCCTAATAAAGACACTTTGGAAAACACAGTGTAGTAATCATATGACATGGCAGAGTAAAATATGCTCTGGATTTGGAGTCAAGAACTGCATTCAAATAACGCCTCTGACACCGGTTTAATGCCCATGTGCAAGTCACCTCAGCTTCCTCATCCGTGAAATGGGGATGATAATATCAATGGTATTTACCTTGTGGTTATTATGATGCAAATGAAATAATCTAGGCAAAGTGCTTAGCAAACTTGAAAACACAGTGTAATTATCTATGTCAGTTGTGATTTTACATAGCCCTTGAAGATTTATTAAGCATTTTTTCACAACAAGTATAAGCATTATTCCTTCTCTCCCCCTACTCCCACATATTATAGAAGAGGAAACTAAAGCTCAAAAAAGCAAAATGACCTTCTTATGGTCACACAGGAAGAAAGTATCAGGCAGCTAGAGAGAGCACTGGCCTTGGAGTCAGGAAGATCTGAGTTCCAATCCAGCCCCAGACACTTGCTAGCTGTGAAACCCTGACTCAATTTCCTCATCTTTAACTAATAATAGCACCTATGTCCCAGAGCTATCGTAAGGATTAAATGACATAATATTAATAAAACACTTTGCAAACCTTAATGCTATATAAATATTAACTATTATTATTGTCAAAGTAAAAATTTAAACCCAAGTTTCCTGAATTTAATTCTTCCACACCTATCACTGTTGCCTATTATCCATTTAGCTCGTTTGGGAAAACTCCACTGAGTAGCAAGAATCTTTGCACTAGGTTTCTCATGAGAAAGATTATGTATTTATTTTGTACATGTGCCCATAGGCTATTCAGCAAGCACATTTTTATAAATCTAATAGATTTCCAGTGTTATTGTTTTGGTTTTTTTCCCCTTTTCTTCATGCATATGCCCAGAGGCTGTTGTGATGGGCACAATTTTAGAAAACCAGAATACAAATAAATAAGCTAAATATCCATGCCAATGTGCAATTCCACTGAACTTCCCAATATGGTAGGATAATTGTTGCATTTGTCTTTGCCTTTTTTTTTTTTTCTGTTTTCTTGGTTTGTGAGAGAAGTAATGACCTTTAATTTGTATCACCTCAGCTATCAATTCATGTAGCCAGAAATGCCTGTGCTGGCAGAAATACTTGAATCCAAGGGTCATGCGTATTTAGATAATGTTGTAAAGGATAAAAAAAGAGTAAAATTGAAACTGAAGAAAAAATGAGAGATTGAGTGTAACCCTGGGAGAGAATGAAGCTGCCAAGAAACAACGCAGCAGAGCAGCATTATTTCAGGGTGTGGCTCTTATTTCCCTCTCTCTGGCCTCAGAATTCCCTCTCTCATGCAAGTGGGATTAGCAGATACCCAGGGAAGAACAGAGAAGTAGGATTTAAACCTGGTTTGGAGGAGAAAAGACCAGTGAAAAGAAATGAGAAAACTTTATATATTATGACATATCCTATGTTTCTGGAAGTATCACACACATAAAAAAGAATTATTCGACAGCCTTCAGGTTTCTCCTAAGCCTTGTTCAAAGTGAGTCAAAACAGCCCTTTTGGTGCATGTCTCATGCTGCCCAAAGCAAGCTACTCATTGACATCTTCTCAGTGAAATCCCACTATGTTTGTGATCAGAGAAATGAAGCTATGTTTCCCAAGATTCCACGGGTAGTGTCCTAGCTTTGCCACTTATTCCTTGTGTGACCTTGGATAAGTCATGTCTCTGGGACCTCATCCTGAACTGAAAAATGAGGGGGTTTGGTAAGATGACTTTGAAGGCTTCTCTTTCCATTGAAAAATCTATAATCTTAATGCAAACCCATGTTGTCTTACTCCAAATCTAGTTTTCTTCCCATGGTGTCATACTGTTCATATTCCTATTTCTCTGAGATTATCCTCCCTACTCTCCCAGCACCTGAGAAGAAACCTCACTGGATTCCATCAGAAAACCTGCATTTGAGTGTCAGCTTTGCAACTTGCTAAGCCTTTGGCTTTTCGCAAATCACAGGACTCCTTTGATCCTCAATCACATTATCTATAAAATTGGGTATTTCCATTCCTTACTTGCCATGACAAGGTGGTGGCATGCTACCTACATATGAACTATTGTTACTATGAGAGGGCACATGGTTTAGTAGATAGTGGGCCTCATTACAGTCAGGAAGACCTGAGGTGGTCTTGTCTATGATACACACTAGCTATATGAATACAGGCAAATAACTTGATTGCTCAGTGCCCTCACTCTCCAAGACTATAAATTGTAGACATGCTGTAAATCTACATGGGTGGAGGCAGTTTTTACTCCAGGCATCTAACTAAGCCTTTCTTTCTCCTTCAAAAAGAATATTAGTACAATGGGCACCCAAGAAGATATAATGCTGCTTCTAGGCTGTTCTCCCAACTCACACTCCCCTAGGGATAACAAAATAGGTAGGTAGGTAGACAGTCAAACAGAGGATCTGTTAAGTACCTTACTATGTGCCAAGCATATAGGCACTTTGGCAAGTGTTGGGAATATAAATACAAGTTCCCCCAAAAGTCCCTTCCCTCAAGGGCCTTACTTTCTATTGGGAGAAGAAAACACATAAAATAACAGTTGGGATGACTTGGGAAGGGAAGGCATCTACAAGGCAAGAAGGCTGTTGGCAAGGTGGTGTGAGTGGAGTGAGCATAGATGGCTTGGGCATCTCCTGTTTTTGTGGTCGAGGTCATAGAAAAGGACAGAGGAATCTCCACAATGAGAATTTCTGCTGGTATAGGGTTAATGGAATATATGATCTTCCCTGTCCATTAATAGGCCTATGTGACCACATGTTTCCACTTTTTTCCTTGGAACAGGGGCTGTGTTCCCAGGTCTAAAGGTGCACAGGTATTTCAATCATGGATGTCTTGCTGCTTTGAGCTCTGGCTCAGTTCACAGCTGTGATATGTCCAGTCACATAGAGCCCATTGGGGGAGGAGCTTGCCTAAGGGGAAGCTTGCTTAGGAAGATACAAGTTAGGTACTCAGTCAGGAGGGTTGTGATGCCTTCTGACTTCAAGCCTGTTAGCCCAAAGTGTGTATTTATTCTGAGGTGAGATTGTGCTTTGGGGCTCACTCATGGGAAGAATGTTCACCTGAGGTCTTTGTGATTTGGCCAGATGAGACTCTGGGTGCTATTGTTAAGAAGCCCCCCCAGCTTTATGAATCCAGATGTTGGTGCTCCCTGGTCTGTTGACTATGTATCTATTACCTTGTTTACACAGTCGGAACCCTGTCTATTGGATTCTTTCTTGGATACTCACTTCTTTCTAATTAAAGTAAGATTGTTGACCCCTTTGAAGGAAAGCAGGTCAAAGAGCCTGTGCTAGCAGGCCATTCTGGGTGTGCTAGGGTGCTTGCTAATACAGCTTCAGTGAGTCAGAAAGGCTCTTTTGGGGCATGTCTCATGCTGCCAACTCAAGTTACACATTGATATCTTCTCAATGAAATCTCACTATTTTGTGACCAGAGAGGTGGAGCTTCTTTTCCAAGCTTCCATGGGTAGGGTCCTAGCTTTGCCACTTACTGGTTGTGTAAACTTGAATAAGGGTCTTCACTTCTCTGGGGCCTTATCCTGAACTGAAAAATGAAGGGTTTTGATAAGATGACTGAGAAGAACCTGGCTACCATAGGTTCAAAGTATTCTTTGATCTAGATATTGAAAGCTATAGTTCTTGAGCCCCAATTGGTATATTCATCTTCAATAATCAGCCAGAGCACACAGTAAGCTTAAAGCAAAGATTTGCTGAAATGGCAAAACATGAACAATAGTTATAAAACATTCCCCCCCCCCCCTAAAACTGGAGAGAGGGGATGCATCCTCTCACAAATACACACAGTTTTATTGGGAAAAGTGGGCTTACACATAAGATACCCTAATAGAGAAGCACAAACGTAGGGTTTGTGTATGGTGAAGGCAGCTCACATCCCTAGCACTGTGGATCCCAATATATTTTCTTTCTCAGGATGTCCTCATGTTGTTTCCCCTGAGCCCAGCATATCTGCTGGTCAGATCATATGCCAGCTGTATTCTCTGCTGAATATGGGGTCTCCAACTAGACTAGTAACTCTGCTGTGCTCCTAGAGTTTGTTCCACTTGGGAGTCCATTCAATTCAACTCCCACAGTTGCTTTCTGGGCATGCTCTTTGCTATGTGAGGATTCTCCTTCTGGGTAAGTTGCTTCACTATCATATGCTAATTCAGTGATGGGGGGAAGGGGAGTGTTAGGAAAGGGAGACCTGCATTCTAGAAGAAGCACAGGGAAAGATTAAAAAAAAAAAAGTGATTCCTTATTAAGTTTCTCCTCCTTAGCCTTCAGTGACTCCCTCTACTCAAAGCTTGCTTCAGGCTTCTTAAAGGTCAACAAGGGTGTGGTTGACTTTTCATCCAACCAATGGTTAACTACCCTATAATTCCATCAAATTGATTGAGGCAAGTAAAGAACTATAAACACTATAAATTACACTTCATTTAAACTGTCTGAAAGGATTGCATTCCTTACGTGGTGTAAATGGGCCATCCTCCTTTTGAACCATTTATAATTTGTGAATAGATCACTCAATATAGAAGCCACTTGTAGTTTCATGCCCTTTACAAGGTGTGAACAAAAGCACTCAGAATCTGAAAGGGACAAAATTACAACACTCCATTGTGTCTGTTACCTGTTTCTTACATCAAGTGGATCAGAAGATTCAATAGTCAGTGCTTCTTGAACTGTGGGTCAAGACCACATATGGGTCTTGAAAAATTTGGCAACAATAAAAGGTTTCTTAATGAGTTTCCACCAAAAGTTAATCAAAAATCAAACACATAATGTATCTGAGGTGTTTCTGGCAGGGTCATGCAACTTCACTGCAACCTTGGTTCTGAACACAAAGCATGCACACTTTACACTACTCATGCACATTTTACACTACGCATGCCCTCAGGCCACGCAACTCCAACAAAATGCTGCCAAAAGGGGGAAAAGGGGCAGATGGGAAAAAGTTTAAGAAGTCCAGCAACAGATCAGGAATCCCCCTGAGCATTCCTCTCAAAGTGTTTTGTCTTAACAGATAACTCATATTCTATGTCCCACACTTCATCCTTCTCGGTTTACCTATTCTCTCAGGTTTTTTTTTCTCAGCGTTTCATGTTATCAATTAACCCAAAACAAATGTTTGTTAAACCTATATAGTGTTAGATACTCTGCTAGGGTCTGGGGTACATAGATAAAAAAGGGGCACATAGATTAAAAAAGCCACCCCCCCAAAAAAAAACAGTCCCTTAAGGAAGTTCCATACCATTGGGGGAGGCAAAATATGAACACACACACATATATATACATCATACGTATATACATACACATACAAAAATATACATGTAAGTATATTCAAAACAAATACAAGGTAATTTTGGGGGTGGTACATTCATGACTAAGGGGATCAGAAGAAACTTCATATGGAATATAGCTTGGGAACAAAGCTATGAAGGAAACTTGTGAATTCTAAAAGGTAAAGAAGGCATTCCAGCCAATGGAGAAGACTAGTGAAAAGTTATAGAGATGGAGGATAGAGTATCATGTGTGAGCAAGGGAAAGTCCAGTTTGGCTAGATCGCATAGCATATGAAAGGGAGTAATGTACCAATAAGCTGGAAAGGTAGTATGGAACCAGCTAGTGAAGGACTTTCAGTGTCAGATACAAGAAATCCTAGAAACAATAGGCAGCCAATGGAGTTTACTGAGCAAGGAAGTGACATGGACAGGTGCGTGCTTTAGGAAAATTGCCTTGGTAGATGTATGGATGATGGATTAAAAAGGAATCTGAGGCTGGGAGACCAATTAGGAGGAGTCCATTGCAATAGCCTAGGTAAGAAGTGATGAAGGTCTGAATTAGAGTGGTGGTTGTATGAATAGACAGAAGCAGGTGAATGTAAGAAATGGTGAGGAGGTAAAAATCAATGAAACTTAGCAACTGATCGTGGGGTAAGAAAGTGTGAAGAATCAGTCGGTTCTTTTTTTTTTTTACTATGTATTAATTTCCCCGCCCCCCCCCATGTTTCTGTGTTCTCTAATGTTTAATACTATTTTAAAATGCTAATGTACTCTTCTGCTGTTTCTTGATTGTGCTTATTTGTATTTCCTTGAGCATATGTATACGTGTAGATGTCTTATAATTAAGCCAGTTTAAATCTATCAAAATGTTATTTAAATTTTATTTAATATGTTCTGTTCTGAGGTCTCTTTAGCTCAGGCAATTTGAAATTGAAGCGACTGTCTCAAGCTGACACTACACAATAGTTAAAGGGAATCAGTTATCCAAATTTATGGGACACTTTATTATTGAATGTAAAGTAGAGGAAAAAACTCCCACCTTGAAAGCTGAGGAGAAGGGAATAATTAAAGAGAGTAAAGGGGAAAATTTTCTGTTTGGAAAGAACCTAGTCTCAAGGGGTTTTATGGGTATTAGGGGGATTTCCAAAATTCCCAACTATAGAAACTCTGGATCGCCTCCTCTCTTCCCCACCCCACCTCCACATGTAGAAAAGTAAAATAGAATCTCTGAGTGTAGGGAGTTGAAAAGACAAACTATATAATTCCCTTCTTTTGAACAGCCTAATCCCCTAAGGTTGAGGCAAAGGGAAGACAACTGGCCACTGAATGATTAAATGGACTTGGCTGAGGACCATAGGGTAAGGACTTTTAACTCTAAGCTGACCCTCAGGGTGAGTAGACAAAGGGACCACAGAATTACTAAACGATAGTGCTATTCTGAGAAATCACCTAATCCAACCCCTAGGATTTAGAAGTAGAAGAGTTATCTTAGAATTAGTTAGAGTTAAATGTCATCTTATCTGACTCCTATAATTTACGGATGAGGAAATGATACCCAGGAAATGATACAGGTAATTACCCATGGTCATACAGCTAGTTAGTGGTAAAACAAGAAGGAGAGACAATGTTCCTGACTCAACCTAGTATTTGCCCCACTACACAACTCTAATCCTGCAAAGTTTAGTAGGGAAGACCTAGAGAGCAAATTAAAATTTTTAGGATAGCAATTAAACCTAAGACCTCTAGAGTATTCTCAGATATGCATTCCATTCTACTTGAAAGATTCAGAGAGAGGTTAGGTTTTAGAGTCCTTTAAATAAGATAATGGTTATCAGGGTAGTTTTAATTTTCTGAGGGAATGGCTGACCTTTGGAGGACAGATATAATTAATATGACAAGTTACATGTGAATTTGTGAACTCTAGGTGAACCAAAAAAAAAAAATAATGATAGCTAGCATTTTCATAGTGCCTACTATGTCCCAGGCACTGTGCCAAATAACTTTATAAATATTATTTTATTTAATCCTCACAACAACCCCTGGAGGTAGGTGCTATTATAGAATTTTACAGTAAACTGAGACAAATCAAGGTTTAGCAACTTGCCCAAAGTCACATAGCTAGTGTACGTCTGAGGTGGAATTTGAACTCGTCTTCCTGACTCAAGACCTAGACTTCCTGACTCAAGCCTGCCTTTAGCTGCCTCAAAAAGGTACCAAATTGGAAGCATATAAAATTTAAAGGGCAGCAAAGCAGTGTTCAAACCAAAAATTGGTATGAATCCTCTCTCCAGTGGTACATTCATACCCTCTCCTTTGATAGCTTCTTGGCCATATCTTTTCATATCTATGATATCTAGTGGCCTTTTATGCTTTCATATTTTGAGGCCTCCAATATGACATTAGAGCAATGTATCTTTGTTATCCCTTATACTAAAAAGCTAGGTATTTTTGTGAAAGTAATTATGTAAGAATAAAGAGTATAAAAGGTAATAATTATTCCCTTTGCTGGCTAATGTGAAGAATAGTTCCTGATAAATACTTATACTCTCTACTTGTGTATAAGGCAGATGGCAATAGAAACTGGACCTGGGGTTTCACTGATATAGGTGAGTCTCTGGAATGGTAACTCCTTTTACCAATATAGATCAGGACCTTTTCTGTAATATTAAAGTTTTAGAGAGTGGCCTGCAGTAAACACTAGGGGATTAACCTGCTTGGCTCTCTGCCCACTACACCATATCACCTTACACTTTATATAGAAATCACATGCCAGTTGATTTGCATGTATTACCTTAGTTAGTCTTTAGAGCAATTCTGCCAAGCAGGTTTAGAGATCACTATTGCAATCATACAACAAAAGTAATATAGCAGAAAGAACAACACACAGACACAGAAGTGTCATTAACCAAGGATGCCAACATCAGTTAGGGAGGATGATGGGAGAGGAGGACCCACAAAGGCTAAGCCTACCTCTGCTCTGCTGTCAGCATTGCTACCCAAAGCTCAACTTTTGTGGGTCTCCTCCCAATCAGTCTCCCTGACTGATGTTCATAATGCTGGATTGAGTCTCATCCCAGGGACATCTCTTGCCATTAATGACAATGATGGCCTCCCAGGAATGGTAGCAACCATTATCCCTTCATTCTGACAAAGGTAGGCCTAATGGAAGAGAGCACTGGGTAGGAAAATGATGGAGGTTTGTGGGTCTGACACATCTGTACCAGTGAGGCCATGGGGAGAAGCCAGGTGTACTACTGGTCTATAGCTGGTGTTGGGCCTTAATGCAAGAGAACTGTCATACATGGAAACTAGCATGGAAACTATAAAATGGGTAAACATTGTCAGAATTGCTGAAGTTGAGGCCTGTCCATAACGTTGAGCAGGGTCATAATCAGGCTAACAGACAATGTCTGTAGGGTTGCCGTAGAGACAGAGTCTGGGTTGGAAACAGAAAGTTTCAGAAACCAGGAAGATAAAACTGATATGAGATCAAAGTGGGGGTCTGGAACATAAACAGCCAGGGAGCCATTAGCTCTGTTCTGCCCCTGAGCTCTCCATGGCCTCTGAAGTCAGGGAGCAAAGGGTGGGTCATGCCTCCCCTTCCTTCCTAATGCGAAGCAGCTGTGTTGTCGCAGGCAACCCAGACTGGAGTCTGATGGAGACTTTATTGGGCAGCAATCACTGGCTGGAGAGTCTGGCTCCAAACCCTTCATTTTTTGTTGAGAGCTGGCCTTCTATCCAATCATTGCCATTTTGCGTGGAGTGACAAATAGAATGATCTATACCGAACATAGAAGTCGATTCTTGTGTTCACCAGGATACCGCAGGTACTGAGTTTTAACTTTGTCGAAGTTCTTGGCATTTATGAATTTAAGATCCATTAAAAAAAAGACTTAAAAAAAAAAAAACAGCACATGTAAGCAATTGATTCTTGTTACTTGGATCAAAAATACCAAGATCGCAATCTGTCCGCAGAATTTTGAATCTTATAATACCACTATTTGGCTCCAAACCAAGAGAATGTGAAAACATGTCTTTCTTTGGGAGTGTCCAACTGATAAATAGCCATGAAAATAAGCACACTCCTATGCCCAGGGCTTGAAAGAAATCAGGGTGTGCCTAAAGAAATTTTGGGCATGAGTCCCAAAAGTAATCTATTTTTTTTTTCTCTTTGTTCGCTATTTCCCTGTAAAATTGGGGGCTGGACTAGATGGCCTCTGAGATACCGTCTGTCTCTATATCTGTGATCCTCTGATCCCTTCTCTAGGAATGTGTGACCGTAGGAGAATTGGGAGGCTGTGTTCTCTCAGGCTGCAAAAGGAGAGAACTGGTCAGTACATTGTACTCTCAGCGGTTTTCTCTGTTTATCCCAATGTGCCACAACTGAAGTGACCACATTACCATGCAGATCAATCGTGTCCACAGACGCTGATGAGCCTGTGGAGAGAAAATGCTTTGTGGTTGGGAGCTGAGTGTTCTGCTCCATCTATTAAGTCACAGAGGGACCAAGCCCAAGTGGAGTTCACTGGGGAAAAGAGTTTGCTCCAGTCACCTCAAGAGCAGCAGCAAGTGCTGGCCATGGATAGCAGGGGATAAGAGGAGTGATAGAATAATGGATAAAGTTAATACCCATTATGATATGGGAATTTGGGAAAACCTTCAGAACTTACTAAGAGGCCCTTATTTCATGAATCTGCCACATCTCTGAGAAAACCAAAAAGCCCCTTCTGATGCCACTTCATTATGAATATTGTGTAGTTTTTCTGAGTGTTAAATGCTGTAGCAGCATGCATGCCAAGTGTGAAACCCTTATTTGCCCAACTTGGCTCCAATTATAAATTACAGCAATAACATTCTAAAGCAGAAGCTAATAGCTACCATGATAAGAGAGCTAGTGTTGCTGAATTATTAACCTGGAATTAATTTTTCTCCTGTTTTAATTGTTTGTGCTCTCTTGTGTGTGAGTGTATACAGGCAATGGAGTGTAAGGTTTGACCCCCCAATGCACAGAATGAAAAGAAAGTATAAATGGACTTTTAGTTTTCAAAAAGGCAGTTCTCTTTCCTAATTAGACTCACCCATTGCTGCAAGAGTCAGGAAAGATTTTGTCTTCCGAATATATTAAGAATCTTGGGGAATTGTACTTCATATAGTAGTTTGCTTTTTATGTGGTATTCAATGATTCACATACAAGTAGGAAAATGAAATGTAATGTTAGGTACTTGAAGCTCTGAGGTTAAAGAATTTTCAGTAAGCATATTTTGCCTGAACAAATTGTTGAGACGGTCCAGCATCATGGAAAGGATACGGGCTATGGAGTAACAGGCCTGGCTTCAAATATTACCTCTGTCAGTGACTAGATGTGACATTATGAAAATTACTTAACCTCTCTGTTCCTCAGTTTTTTTCTCATTAACAAAATAGAGACATTAGGCAAGAGAACCATCAGTGAACTTTTCACTTGTGCAGAGCTGGAAAGACTTTGAGCATAGCTCATTTATTGCATTGTGTGTCCGTCTCTTGAGAACCAGCCTAGAGGCAGCTTGGTGAGAGATCGGATAGAATGTTGGGCCTGGAGTCAGGAAGACTCATCTTCCTGAGTTCAAATCTGGTTTTAGACACTTACTAGCTGTGTGACCCTGGGCAAGTCACTTAACTCTGTTTGCCTCAGTTTCCTCTTCAGTAAAATGAACTGGAGAAGGAAATGGCAAATCACTCCAGTAGCTTTGCCAAGAAAACTCCAAATGGGGTCACCAAGAGTCAGACATGACTGAAAATGACAGAATAAAGAAAAAAAATCAAATAACTTTCTAGATAGTTGTGTGACTGTGGACAAGTCTCTTAATCGCTATCTGTCCAAGTTTTCTCCAATGTAAAATAAGGATCATAATAGTACCTACCTCACAGGGTTGTTATGAGGATCAAATGAAATATTTTTAAAGTGCTTGACACATAGTAGGCACTTAATGCATGTTTCCTCCCAGGAGAAGTTTAGAGAGGCTCATCATTAGACTTGCCAACAGCTGATGAACTTTTTTTTGGAAGGGAGAAGTGAGGCAATCAGGGTTAAGTGACTTGCCCAAGGTCACACAGCTCATATGATGGACTTTTTCAGCCAGAACATCTTTGAAGACTGTCTACTAAGGCAATGATGTAAGGAGTATCCATTAAAATGATATCATGAATTTCTGAAGTATTCAAGTCTAAGTATATGAATATAAATATGATAAATAAAGCATCTAAAAAGCAGACTTCAATTTATTCAGTGCCTCGCAGGCTTAGCTCTACAGTGCATCTCTCAAATGTAACACACTTCCCCCCTAAACTTTCCAATCAATGAGTTAGCCATATCTACATCGCTTTCACAAGAGATGGGCACTGGACCGTGGCTTCATCTATCAGGTATTTTTTTGGATTGCCACACAGTTAATTGGATTCATTAGTACAAAATCAATTGTCAGTTTGGTCCCAGAAGCTGAATTGACCAGGCAGTGAGTGATCCTGTGGTGTGTACAGAGAAACGTGATCTTTCTCCTCATTTAAAAGGAGTTGTAGCCTAGTGATTCCACACCCTTATAAGGTAGGAGGTGGAGAGGAGATGTTGTCAATGAATTTAAGTTGTGTAGACAAGATATTGCATAAGTGATGGGGATGGAGAAGAAAAAAAAAGGATAGAACATTTCCCTTGAATTATCTAGTTTGGCTTCTGAAGAATGTATCACATGATTATAAGTGCCTAGTTTTGCTTGGTTCTATCTTAAGTACAATGCCAAGAGAAGTAACAAATATATTTTTTGCTTTTGAGAACTTGGGAGATGAAATGCAAAGTAATATAAACATTGTATTAAGACATTAACAGAGAGTAAGACATAGGTGATACATAACTTTATTTTAAATGCCAGGGGATGGGTAAGGCCATGACTTTCTGGGGATCTATATGATTAAGTCCGGGTTAAGTTTAAGCTGAATTAATTTTTATGGATAATTCATGCAGATAATAACCAACCCCCCTCCTGAATAAACCAAATCTTCTCTTCCCCCACACCCCACGCCCCCTGAAAAGTCAAATCTAAAGAAAGTGCCTAATTTGGGCCTAATTTAATTAGTCTGGCTGAAGAAAAGTGGTTTTGGGAGACCAAATTATCCACATCAGTTGTCTATTCTGGGAAATTCATCAAAAAGCTTTTAGTAAGACTTTGACTTAGCCATCATTAGGTGAAAAAGTCTTGGATCAAATAATATCACCCAAATTTTATATAACACTCAAAGCTTACAGTGTGCTTTACATAGGAAAGTGGATAGCTTCAGAGCTGGAAGTGTCCTAAGAGGCCATTTCCTCTTCATTTTTACAGATAAGGAAACTGAGGCAAAAGATTAAATGACTTGCACACAATTCTCTCATTTCATAGATGTAGAAACTGCGGGCTAGGGAGTTTAAGTGACCTGCCAAAACTTACACAGGTAGTAACAAGCATAAGGATTTAAATTCAAGCCCTCTGCTCACAAGGGCAGCTAGGTGGCAAAGTAGATAGAGCGTCAGGCTTGGAGTCAGGAAGACCCTAGTTCAAATCCAACCTCAAAAGCTTACTAAGTGTGTGGCCCTGGACCCACTTAACCCTGTTTGCCTCAGTTTCCCCATCTGTAAAATGAGCTGGAGAAGGAAATGGCAAACCACTTTAGTAGCTTTGCAAAAACCCCAAATGGGGTCACAAAGAGTTGAGAATGAATGAACAACAACCTCCAACTACAGAGCTGTTGGGCATTTTATATCATGTTGCCTCCATGTTATTATCTCAGTGGATCTTCATGGTAAGTCTATGAGATAGGTACCATGGGCATGATTTTAAAGAAGAGGAAACAAAAGATCAGAGAAACTAAGAGATTTGCCCATGGTCAAATAGCAAGAAAGTAATGGAGGCTGAATTCAAACCCAGTTCTCTTCTGGTGGCAGAGTGGATTGAGCACTGGGCCTAGAGTTCGGAAGACCTGAGTTCAAATCTAATCCCAGAGGCTTACTAGTTACATAACTGTGGTCAAGTCACTTAGCTGCCATCTGCTTCAGTTTTCTCAACTGTAAAATGAGAATCAAACAGCAACAGGTTGTTGGGAGGATCAAATGATTTTATTAATATCTGTAATGAAATTAGCACAATGCTTGGCACACAGTAAGGGCTGAATAAATGTTATTCAGTGGTATCTGACTCTTCATGACCCCATTTGGAGTTTTCTTGGCAAAGATACTGGAATAGCTTGCCATTTCCTTCTCATTGTTCATTTTTATAGATGAGGAAACTGAGGCAAACAAGATTAAGTGACTTGCCCAGCATCACACAGCTAGCAAGTGCCTAAGGTTGGATTTGAACTCAGGTCTTCCTGACTCCAGGCCCAGCTTTCTCTCTCTCTCTCTCTCTCTCTCTCTCCTGACTCCTAGTACACTACTCTTTCCACAACAATGTTTGACTCTAAATTCCCACTGGCAAGTGAATTGTTGTTGTGATCCTACTGACTTTGGAAGGAAACAGAAAAAGTCAGACACACTGGGTAAACTGAAGGGATGTGAAGGACATAACTTATTAATGCAAACTTTTCTAAGCAAACCTTCTCAGGGATGGTACCAGAGTGAGCTCATGTGGGAAGCGTGGTTTGCCTTGGGACGAGAGCTGGGTGGGAGTTTTTATTCACCTATCTGGTTTAAGTTATAATGACACCATCTCCATAAGTGTTTCCAGCATCGAGTCAAGATGAATCAAATTTCAGCTGGAGTTTTGGAGAGGTGAAGAAGCATAGTTTTATTCTTTCTCAGGAACAAGTACAGAATGATAATATCAATCATTCAACAGATTTCATCTTTGGCAGCCAGCATAAGAATCAGATGCTATAATGTAGGATTAACTTTGACAGAATGAAGGGAATCAGGATTGGAAAGGAAAAGAGAGAGCGGCTCTTTAAAGTAACCATAACATTTAAAATTCTGAACCAACATCTCTAAAAGGAGGGGTTCAGATGAGAAGAATTCTAAGGTTCCTTCCGGCTCTAACCCTTGAATCTATGGTCCTGAGTTATGGTCAGTGTACTACACAGTCAGTATATGACTGCTATTTCTGGAAAAATTGCACGCAATATGAATTTTTGTAAATTGAGCCGTATTTTTAAAACTATTAAAAGTATTTCTTTAGTGAATTCTTTTAAAAAATGACTAGCCAGTGCTAGGCATTGTGCTATATGACTTTAATCCCTATGACCCAGAGCCTAAGGCAAGTGGATAACCTGAGTTCAGGAGTTCTGAGCTTTAGTAGGACTAAAGTCAACTGGGTCTCTGTACTGTCTGGCATCAGTTGGTCACATCCTTGACATAGGTTGGGGGGAGGGGGCCCGCCAAGCTGTGTAAGGAGGGGTGAATCAGCCCATGTCAGAAAAACAGAGCTGGTCAAAGTTCTCACGCCAGTTGGCAGGAGAATTTGGGTCTATGAGTAGCAGCTGCACTTCTAGACTTTTTTTTTTTAAAGGACCCAAGCGACAAGCTATTCTCAAATGTGAGTTTCTTAAATCCTGCATATATGTATATATTTCTATCCCTATATATACACACATGCTACAAAAAAATCTCTTGGGGGGTCTTTGGAAATCAGTTTGATTACAAATTGATAGAAGCTGGTAATAAAAAACTAAGAAAATATAGCTAATATAGAAATATGTTTTGCATGATTTCACGTGTATCGTGGATATCATATTGCTTGCCTTTCCAGTACATAGGGGAGGAACTGGAGGGAGGAATAAAATTTGTAACTCAAAATTTTTTTAAAAGAATGTTAAAAATAAATGAATAATACATTTTGAAAAAAACTATGAAAAGAGACAAAACTCCATGAAGATACTTTGTTGTTTTTCCATCTTTGTGTGCCCGGTCCCTAGTACCATGCTGTGCACAAAGTAGGTGCTTAATAAATTTTTGTCAAATTACATTTAAGAATAAAATATCAGAAAAGAAAACATCTCTGAAAGTCTTTTTCTAGAATAGCAAAGAAATTCTCTCTTTCTGTCCCTTTATCTAGTCTAGGAGTTTTTAACCTGGGCTTTATGGATTCCCAATGTGTAGATTTCAGGGTCCATCTTTTAAATGAGAAAATTTTACAATATAATTATAATATAATATATTTATAATTTATAATATAATATAATTAATTTCTTTTATGATTCTATGTGTTCTATTTTATCTATTTTAAAATGTTATTCTGAGAAGGTATCCATAGGTCATAGGCTGCCAAAGTGTCCATGATACAAAAAAAAAGGTTAAGAACTCTTAATTTTGTGAAATGTGTTTGAATAGGTTACAGTTACTTGTTAAATTTTAAAAATTTCATCCTTGAAATTAGAACAGCAAATTTGTAGTTATCCCTTCCACATCACTGGAGTTAGGGGTATGGTGCCCCTGCGATCTGGAAAATTTACGTAAAATTTTTTGGTACTCCCTTCATACCAGAGAAGTCTGAAATTTTTTCTTTTTTCTTCTATGGGGTCTTTACAGTACCTTATTGTAAAATTTAGGTTGATATTATATAATGATATATATATATATATGTTTATGTATCTATATCTATATATATGTAAAATACATTTCTTAGTTTCTGATCTTTTTTGTGTTGTCTGCTGGCCTTTGCAGTCATCTGTGGTTTCTGCAAAACTCCCCCAAAACTCCCACTTAATTTCTTATGCCAACTTGCAATATATTGAAACCATGATGTGGAAGGGATAACTGTATAGCACAATTCTATAATCTCAATTAATTGCTTTGAAGCAAACTATAGTTTACAACTTTCTTTCAGAAGCTGTAGGGGTTTCTTGCTTCATTCCTACACACAGTTCATCTGACAACAATATATAGCACTTCTATTTAAAATATGGTTTTGCATAAGAAAAAGATTGAATTCTCAAATAGCGAGGAGCTTCTTAAAATCAGAGTGTATCATTTTTTATTGGTGAAATAGCTCTCTAAAGGCAAAGGTGATTAGATTCACATGTAATACATGTCACTTAAACTGTAGAGCATATTTAACTAGTGAATAACCTTAAAATGTTTTAAGAGTTCCAGAGGAACAGCCCAACAGTAAGGATTTTAACATAAATTTATCAGATCAAGATTTGATCTGATTAAGATATCAGGAAAATTTCAGTTTCAAACTAAAATGGACTTCATAGGAAATGCAAATTCTTAGACATGGATTAGGATTTGCTATGGTTGCGGAAACCATAAAATAGGTAGAAAGATATAAGAAGACATCAATGACATTGACGTGTCCTACTGAGAAGTAGACTTGTTTGGTGGAAGCAGTCAGTCAAGGAGATAGGTCAGTTCTAAGTCAGTCAGACTTACTGTTTAGTCAGACCACTAAATGTCCAGGCAGTATATATTAAACTTCCTCCCTCACCATGTACTCCCACCCCTCGATGGACTGCAAAGTCTCCGAGCCTGGCCTGGACAAAGTAGGCAGTCATCTATACAGCATATAAGAAGTACCTGTAAACCCTTGGGCTCAAACATCATTTCCCCACAAGATTATAGAATCCCTGAATTTCAGAGTTACAAGAGACCTCAGTGACCATCCAGTCCAACCCATGATCAGAAGGATTTCCTTACCTTAACACACTTCACAAGTGGTCTTTGAATTGTGAGCCCTATCTTGAAGACCTGCAGTGTTGGGGAAGCCACAGCCTGAAGCAGTCCATTCAAGTCTGGGATAACTTTAATTGTCAGGAAGTCTTTCATGACTGCAAAATTAAATTTCTCTCTGCAGCTTCCTACCCCAGGTGCTGAGAAGAATGAGTCCATTTCTTTTTCCACATGATGACTGTTTAAATGCTTGAAGATTGCTATCATGACCCTCCCCTTGCCCACCTTAATGTTCCCTTTTTCAGTCTAAATGTCCTGGAGTATATTTTCTTCTTGTTGTTCAGTTGTGTTTGACTTTTTGTGACCCAGTTGGGGTTTTCTTGGCAAAGGTACTGGAGTGGTTTGCCATTTCCTTTTCCAGCTCACTCACTTTATGGGTGAGGAAACCGAGAGAAACAAGGACAAGTGACTTTCCCAGGATCACACAGCTAATATCTAAAGTCAAATTTGAACTCAGATCTTCCTAAGACTCTAGGCCTGGTGCTCTATCCACTGTACCACCCAGCTGCCCTTACTTTCTTCTTACCTGTCCTGAAATTTGGGCATCATTGTAGTCAGCCAAGGTGAGGTGCTAGAGAAAGCCATTATCAAAAACACACTTTATTGTTATTATTTCCTTTGGGAGGGGATTGAGGTCCTGACTTAGCTCTTATTAGCAACAAAGATCACTAAATTACCAACCTTGGAAGATTGAGAAAACAGGGTCCTTAAAAGGATAAATCCTTTTTGAGAAAAGATCAAAATGTTTCTGTGCCAGGCCCTATATAGAGAAGGAACCAATGCTGATTACTCCCTAGGTAAAGTAAACCCTGCTGAGGCAAGACAGTGTGTGATGTTTAGCCCTGGGTTTTTTGGTGTGTTTTTGAATAGGGAGAGAGGAATAGTTTTTCCTGTAAAGGAGAAAAGCCCAGAGCTAGGAAGGAGCCAAAATGTGGGAAGAGCTGGTGTTGAGCAATGGAAGAAGGTTTGGGCCTAGGGGAACTTAACATTTTGTTGCAAGCCCAGGCTCAGATCAAGGACTGCATTTCTGTCCCTCCCTGCCTGCCCCCTTTTATTCTTCTCCCTCCCTGACTTCTTTCCTTTCTTAACCATTCTTATCCTCCTTTCCCATGTCCACTGGAATTGGAGAAAGTGTATATGTTACTCTAGAAAAATTTATTGGGTCAGTGGACCAACAGTACCAACCTCCCCTCTCCTCAAGACCCTGAGAAATTTCCTGATTGTTTCAGAGAATGCAGAGGGGCTTGTGGAGAGAGAGTGCTGACCTTCGCCTATTTTCCTATTTTGCTTTGGGGTTACCTGGTATTGTAGGATCATCAATGTCTTAACAACAACAGGACGTCATCACCCACTATCAAAAGCCCAGGGAGAATGACACTGTTGGCTCTCAGCATCTATAATTGGTGAGTCCATTCCAACTCAAACGTTTAAGGCAGTCTTTAGCAATTTTGAACACACAAAGTTTGGAGTGTACTTAATTGAAAATGAAAGCCAGGCTTAGGCAGATTTTCAATCCAGAGAAAGAAAGAAGATATAATATAAACATCTATTTCCTTTGCTAAATTAAGGGGAAGGGAGAAATGACATGTTGGTATTCTTATAATGTCATGCTTATGATAGGCTTTTTTTTTTTATATTTGCAGCTAGATTTCATAAGTTGTTGTTGCTCAGCCATGTGCAACTTTTCACGCTCCCATTTGGGGTTTTCTTGGCAAAGATAATGGGGTGATTTGCCATTTTCTTCTCCAGATCATTTTACAAATAAGGAAACTGAGGCAAATGGTTATGTGACTTGCCCAGTGCCACACAGCTAGGAAGTGTTTGAGGCCAGATTTGAACTTGGGAAGATGAATCTTCCTGACTCTAAACCTAGCACCCTACCCACTGTGCCACCTAACTACCCTTGCCTGGCACATAACAGATGATAAATACTTGGTAGCTGATTGACTAGACGACAGAAGTATTTGAAGAAGGCTTATTGTAAGAATTTACAAAAAAGATTCCCAAGAGCAGCTTCAACCTTTCCAGTATTATTATACCTTATTCCCTACCCTGTACTCTGATCCAAAAAAACTGGCTGTCCCACACATAAATGTGCAATCTTTTTGCTCTGAGCATCATCTCTGGCTGTTTCCCTTGTCTGGAACATTACCTCTTCAACACTGTTTATTGGCTCTGCAGGCTTCCTGTAAGTCCCAACTAAAATTCCATCTACAGCAAGCCTTTCCCAGCAACTAATTCTAATACCTTTCCTCTGTTAATTATTTCCTATTTATCTTCTGTATAGCTTGTTTGTAAATATTTGTTTGTAAGTTGCCTCCCCATTTTGTACTCTTGCCTCTTTTTGTATCCCCTGTGTTTAGCACAGTGCTTGTTAAATGTTTATTGATCGATAGGAACCTAGCTATAATCAATTATGCTATAATGCTTATTTTGAAAACATTAATTTGTTCCAGTGCAATTGCTATATAAGGGAACAATTTTATCACATCCAAATTTTGTGTTTGCTTATGTGTGATCTCGTCTGTGAGAACTGCAAGAAACAGAAAGTTGTGCCACTTCACAGTAACTCATAAGTTGCAACCCTTCCAACATCTACTTCTGCAAGCGAACTTTGGGTCCTTTTCTAAGTACAATGCCACATTTATTGTGTATCTTCCAGTGTAGTAGGAACTATGGACTGAGAAAGACTGGTCTGGCCTGTCCTCCTCTTCTACCATGTCCAAGACCCTGGATTTACAACCTACCTACGTCAGCCTCTTGTGCTAAATGACGGAACTTTTCCAGCCAGAGCCTTGATGAAACTGGTGGCAGGCTGAATAGCAGCCTGAGACTGCAGACACTAGCACTATATATTGTATCTTTAAGATATTTATTAACCATTTAAAATGCATATAAAACCGTGCTGCTATTTTTATTAGATTACCATCTTTTTTAAAATGTCATTGATGAAGTTACTGAGTGTGGTTTCCCTAATCCCATTTCATCTACATGCTCTATGATTTTTATTGAGAGATTTTGTGTAGTGCAATGATTTTTACGAAAGCATTATGTCACCTGAAAATCTGACAAATATGCCTTTTTATGCTTTCATCCGAGTCACTGATAAGTATTTTGTACCGAATAGGGCCCAGTACCAATTTCTGGGTCACTCTACTAGTGAGATCTCTCTAAATTTAGGTATTAATCCACTAATCACAATATAATTTATTTCCAGTCATTCTACCAGATCTATACCCACCTAATCACTCTATCATCTAACCTGATGGTTACCATTTTGTAGCTTTGGGACTCAACCGGCGCTATGGAATTATTGAAAGAGAGCCATGAATCCATTTAATCAGCAACTATCTCATTAAGTAATTCAGCATAACAGATAAGTAAACATATATTCTGAAATTGAATAATATCTTGCATACTTGCATCTTACTATTTTTATTACATGTAGATATTATTGCAAATCTATTTTGAAGTATTAATAAATTCATAATAACTTTTAATGGTCATGTATACTTAATGAATCACAGGATACTAGTAGTAAAATGACTATTGCGTGGGGGGTTACTTGAAATTATTTTGAAATTAAAAAGGATTCATCTTTTAGTTACCAGAGCAAGGACTCACTGTATGACAAAAATTTTTGGAAAACTGGAAAGCAGCCTGGCAAAAATAGATATCAAACAATATCTTATACTATGTACAAAGTTCAATTTTAAATGGATATGTGGCTAGGGCATAAAACATAAAATCATAAACAAATTAGATAAATAAGAAAATTATTGCATTTTTGATCTATGAATTAATCTTGAACTTTCTTACCATCTGCTCATTTGTCTTGGATTTCCATTTCCTTTTGACTATTTTTGTTCAATCTTTCCCTTGATAGATAAAATGAAATTAGAGTTCAATAGTTCTTTCTACTTTATATAAACCATTTTCATAATCTTATCTACTCTATGCAACTATCTTCTCCTTTCTTTAACTTTTCTCTTGTCTCCAACATTGCTTTTAAAAAAGGCCTTTTTTAAAAAAACTTATTATATTCGGCATTTGCAGTATCACTAATCTCAACTCATACTGGCCTCTAGTATTCCTAATACTATTCTTATGGGGATTTTCTTATTCTTTCATACTCATCCTCATTTACCATTCTTTCTTTTCCTCTTCTGTACTATCATTTTACACATTGATAAGTTCCTTGAGAATCTACATTTGTCACTTCAGACAAGATCCCTATTTTCTTCATCATTGGAAAAAATTGTTCTAGAATTCTAGTCAGAATTTCATTTCTGAGAGCACTTCTTTGATGAAGTTCTGTTGTACAATTAGCTTTTCCTGAACTCTCCCACATTATGCATATGTGGCAGACTATCTATTTTCTCTTTTCTTATCACAAAATAAAAGGTGAAGAGGTAACTTCTTCTCAATGGACCAATTCCATCTTATTGACTAGAATCACATTGTCATAGAATTTCCCATTATCATTCCATCCACCTTTAATAGCGGTAAGACTTTTTCAGCTTTTCTACTTGTAGCAGAACATCTCCAATAAATGAACATATTGTAGAAGTTCTTCCTTACTACATTATATGTTTGTCCCAGATTCATGCTCTGTCTCCGGAGGTCTTCATCTCCTACTCGGGTCGTCTGTGGTATACGTCCACCAAAATGTCACATTCCTTTGTCTTTTAGTCATCCTCACCCAGATGCTCTCTACTATGTTTCTTCTTCCCAGATTTGTGTATTTCCTCATATGATTATTATCTTAATAAAGAATGCTATTTCACTACCTCTTTTATGTAGTCAACTTTTTTTCTGTAGAAGGCATAGTCTTTTTTTAAAAATTAAGTAATTAACATTCAGTTTGAGTCTTGAATTTTCTCCCCCCCTCCCCTTTCTTCTCCCCAAGATAGTGTACAATCTGATATAGGCTCTACTGATATATTCATATTAAACATATTTCGCATTAGTCATGATGTAAAGAAGAGTTAAAACTAATGGGAGGAACCACAAGAAGAAACAAAACAAAACAACAAAAGAAAAGGAGAGCAAATAGTATGTTTCCATCCGCATTCAGACTCCAAAGTTCTTTCTCTGGATGTGGATAGCGTTTTCCATCATTAGTCTTCTGGAGTTGTCGAAGGCATAGTCTTTAATAGCCAAATTCTGTCCATAGTTCACATCCCACCAAGTCTTAGGGATATCTATGAGGCAGCAATTACCTTTTTACTTAAACATCACTGGTTCACATAATTTCTTATGCATACACTGAAAATTTGCAAATAAACATCTGCAATCATAAATTTTCTTACTACTTTCTTGCATATTGTCTCTTTTGAATTACTATTCATCTACATTGATATTCTGCATCCCATGTCATACTTATAGCTCTTTGTGGCACATACCTTGGTGAATATATTTGTTTAGTTTTCTCCCTCTTCCTCTTTTTTTAGTTTAAATTCTTCTTGAATATATTATGAGTCTCCAAGCAAATGATTAAATGAGAGAGTGGCTATCAGGGAGCAATTACAACTTGGAAAGAGTTCCCTAGAGGAGTAACCCAAGTGTCTCCTCTTGGCTTTGGGTTATTCAGCATTCATTTGATGGAAGATCGATGAAATGATTATTTAATTTGAAAAAGAAATGAAACTGAGAGGGATAGATAACATCTTGGATAGCAGAAACATAACAGATTTTTGATAAGTGAATGCTGACTGAAAATTAAGGAAGGTTTCATGGAAGATGTAGTTGACTTTAAAGGATGACCACAAAGGAATCCAGAGACTCCGTTCCAGAGACAGAAAGGGTGATCTATGCAACCTTGGCAAGTACCAAGATTGGCAAATTAACACTCACGGGCAAGACTTCAGTCAATGGAATGTAGTACTGCATATATAGCTGAAATACATCTTTTATACAGGATTTTAGCTTTCAGGAGGCAACACAGAGGGACTATTATGGCTGCAGTAGCCAGAGCTGAAGAAAGTAGGTCTTTATGCAACCAGAACCTCTTTAGGGATTAAATATGGTATTAGAGAATCACTGTTACATGGCTTCAGATGACTGTGATCTGCTTCTATATGTGTTACAAAGGACCATGTATGCATCAGTTTTTTTTAAATAAAATTTGCTGTTTCTACTTTGTGTTCACTGTGCTCACAAACAAGAGAGTAATTCTATTTGTCTCAACCCCTCTTAGCAGCTACTGGGCAAGGTAGTACTCTGAGTACCCATCAGTACTCTGGGTCTGAGTTGGCAAGTTAGGAAACAGAGAGGAAAAGCTACTGAGAAAGGAAAAGACTGGGAATGTTGATCAGTATAGTCTTTCAGGAGATTTGAAGCAAAATACAGAGAGAAATAGGAGCGAATAGTGCTGAGCTAGAAGTGGTTGGTTACGGTGCTATCTAGACTGATCGGCTATTGTTGATTTCACTGGGCTGTCCAAACAAAAGATTTTTACCAGGTTTTGGAGTGGAGATTAATAAAAGGATGTATTTCTATAGCATTTTATGGTTTGGAAAATATCATCCTTACAACCACTCTATGAGGTAGAGCATGTAATAAATATCATCCCATTTTACAGATGAGGAAACTGAGACTCACATGGTCACACACTAGGATGACTTAGAGATGGTATCTGAATAAATATTTCTTGATTCCAAGGCTCATGACCTTTCTAAAATACCACACTGGGCAGAAAAATGGACCACTCTATGAATTTAACTTGGGTCCTTCTTGCCATCGGAGTTTCTGATAAAAGGGTTACATTTCTTTTATCCTTACTATGTTGGACTATTGCAAGAGCCAGCTGATTGGTCTTCCTGCCTTGAGTCTCCCCCCACTCCAATCTATCTTCCACTTATCTGTCAAAGTGACTTTTCCAAAGCACAAGTCAATTCCAGTGGTTCCCTGTTACTTCCAGGATTAAATATAAACTACCGTTATCCCTCCACATTGCAACTTTCCCCGTCATGGTTTTCATCTATCACAGATTGGCATAAGAATTTAAATAGGGTTTTTGGGAGGGAATTTTGCAGAAGCTATAGAAGAAATGCAAAGGCCAGCAGATGACACAGAAAAGATTTACAAACTCAGAAATGCAAATAATATATGTATAGTATTATGTAATATCGACACATTTTATCTTTTAATACCATAATAATTCAGACTTCTTCTCAGGTACGAAGGGAGGACCCAAAATTTTTGCATGGACTTTCCAGATTGTGGGGGTGCCTTGCCCCAAACACATGTGCCATGTAGGGCATAACTGTAGGTACTCTGGCGTATAAACCCTTCATGACTTGGCCCCTTCTTACCTTTTCTTGTCTTCTTAAACCTTATACTCCCCAAACCCTCACCATTAGAGTCACAGAGATCCATTGCTATCTTTGTCATTCTTTACACTGGCCCCTCCATCTCCTGAAGAAATATTTTTTCCTGACTAACCCCCATGCTTAGAACTCTTTCCTTCCTTATTTCTACCTCCTAGCTTCTCTTATTTCTTTCTGGTCTCAGCTAAAGTCTCACCTTCTGCAAAATACCTTTTTTGATCTCTCTGAATGCCAGTGCCTTCCCTCTCTTCATTATCTCTGATTTATCCTGAATGTCTTGTTTGTGCATAGTTTTTTACATGTTGTCCTCTCATTTAGACTGTAAAACTCCTGGAGAGCAGAGATTATCTTTTGTCTTTGTTTTCTCCTTTTCTATTAGATCTTCTATGATTTCTCTTGGACCCTGACATATACCTTTATTATTGGGACCGTCACGCTTGGTTTCCAGCAGTGGAATAATTGTCCTCCGTGAGGAAATTTTGGCTCCTGCTTAGCTGTCCCAGGTGATTCTAGCATGCCGCAGTGGTGGCTTGGTTTGTGTAACAGCCCTCTCATTTACCAAGTCATGCTGTCTGAATGTAATACACTGGATTAGAAAATCTTTCATGGGAAATTAGTAGTTATGTTAAAAATAGCCTTTGATCAATGAGTTTGTCTTAGAGTTGGGTTTTGTAAAAGAAGGAGGGGGAAAGAACTGATACATTATTGTCTATTAAATCCCATGTCCTTCACAAAGTCTGAGAAGCCTAGAATCAAGCTGTATTGTTCTGCTTTGACTGGTCCAGGTACTTTGTATACAGGTAACCAAGAGGTCTCTGATTTTATCAAATATACTCTGAAAAATAAATTTTGGCTTTGGTCATCTCCTCTCCATCTATCAAAATGAAACCAATAAGCAGTCCCAGCTGCTCAGCAGGTTGAAAAATGTTTGAGTTTCTGCCCCCCACCTCAGGATAAACTAATATTTACCACTAAGGATGCAAATCTGCAGTCTCCCCACACACAGAACTCCCATTGACTTCAATCATCTGTTACACATGTGGAGAAACTGAAGCACTGAGCTCTTTTATTAGTGAAGTTTGGCTGGTAAATATTGGATTTAACCTAAAACCCAAACCTAGAGCTATACTTTACAAATCACACCGCTGAGGAGTGGCAGGCTCCATCAATTATTCACTTCATGTTACTTTGAGGAAGGTGGGAGGAGACTCTGGGCTTCTTGACTTTGCCATTATAATTTTAACATTTCGTTGGTGGTGCGAAAGCGGGGAGTTCTGGGATGGGAACATGCCTGATATGTATAAGGCAAGACCTTCTGTTTGCACACAGCTGTGTAAGCAAAACCAATCTATGCCACAGTAAGCTACTGGGGCAGGGATCACGACCAGACCTAGACACAAATATGCTCTGAAGTGATGGAATTTCCCATTTTGATCTAACAGCTTTCAAACCTGGACCCTTCTCCTTTTCAGGGGCAGTTAGTGCCTTCATGCTGTCCTCCTACCCTAATCCTCATTCGTAGATGATGGTGTTCAGTCATTTCAGTCATATCTCACTCTTTATGACCCCATTTGGGGTTTTCTTGGCAACGATACTGGAGTGGTTTGCCATTTCCTTCTCCAGCTCATTTTTGCAGATGAGGAACTGAGGCAAACAAGTTAGTGACTTATCCAGGGTCACACAGCTAGTAGGCATCTGAGGCTGGATTTGAGCTAAGGTCCTCCTTACTCCAGGCCCAGGAGCTCTATACACTGCTCCACCCAGATACACCAATCTCACTAAGGTGAATGATTGATGATAGCTGACAACTTCTCAGGTGGAGTTGGATTTTAAAGGGGATCAAAACCTAGAGCTAAAGGGAAGAGGTGTTCTAGGTGGCACAGTGGACAGACTCATTGTTCTGAATTTACATCTGGTCTCAGATACGTTTAGCTGTATGATGCTAGGCAAGTCACTTAACCCTGCTTGGCTCAGTTTCTTCATCTGTAAAATGAGCTAGAGAAGCAAACAGCAAACTACTCCAGTATCTCTGCCAAGAAAACTCCAAATGAGGTCACAAAATGTCGGATACGAGTGAACAACAACGAAAAGAGGACGTTCTGAATGGAATTGCAGGCATTAACTTATGGATAGAGGGGGATTTTGAGGAGGTAAAATCATTCCTGACCTTAAAATCATATTCCATATCTGGCACCTTTCTTCCTTCCTTCCTTCCTTCTTGTCTCCAATTTTTATGTCCATTGGTAGCTCATTCATTATGGGTCAATCCTGCCTTTCCCAAAACTCCAAGCTCAGGCAAGCATGAATTGTAGGAAATAGCAGTGGTATCATTGTAAAGATTCTGGCCTTATATTTAGGTCTGGTTTTAGTTTCTAATTCTAACATTTATTTGCTCTACTATCTGACCTTAGGTAATTAGCTAAGTTTCCTTCTTTGTGAAATGGGTTACGATAATTGCACCATGTGCACAGCAAAGTCATGAGGGAAATGCTTCATAATCTCCAATGCCAGGTCCTCTCATGCCAGAGCCAACCCTTTCTCCATTATCTTATACTGCCTTCCTGGTTTTAATTAATTCACATTATCACTTGAGTCACTTTGTGGCAGCAAGATCATGGTCTCTTCCCTTGTCTTCCTATCGCAATTTCATTTAAATTTAGAACTGAAACTTTCTCCTTCCTTCCTCCTCTTCTCTCTGTTTCTGTTTCCTTCTGTCTCTGTCTCCCTCTGTCTCTGTCTCTGTCTCTATCTCGCTGTCTCTGTTTCTCTTTCCCTCTCCCTAGAAGTTTACCTAACCAAAGGCATTTCTTTTTTTTTTCACATGACATTCTCCTTTCAGCCCATATAATTCTGATTAAAATCTACATTTATCATTGCCTCACCCACAGCAACATTGTAACGATTGCTTTAATTTTTGAGTAGAAAAATCTTTAATAAAAGATAGCCTTGATCTTGAACCCTCTTGCAGAGCTCCCACAGTGTTCTGAGAAGCCTGGGTAGTACAAATGCAAAGGTTCTTTTATTTATCACTAAAATAGCCTAAGGGAGACTCCTTGATGACGTAAATGATGGATCAGGTAAGTAATGTGGATTCAGAAACAAAAACAACAGATAATGAAAATAGGATAATATATTTTTTCCTAGAAATTATGAAGTAATCATAATTTGGAGGCATTATACATTAGCCTTGAATATGTGTGTGCATGTGTGTGTATACATATGTACACACACATGCAAACATGCATAGCCTTGAATGTTCTATACTTCAAAGATTGATGGGGAAGAGAATAAGACAAGCTGAAATTTTGAAGTTTGGGGGTAAAAGAGGACCACTCACCTCTGTGGGCTAGCTTAGGTTCCTTGGATTATTTGGAGCCATTTGATGAACTTTTCAAAGTATAGAGGTTGGCCTCCACCCATGGTATCATCATCCACATGTGGCTCCAGTGAGAAAAGGTATGGTGTGGTAGAGACTTGGAGTTGGAGTCAGAGAACAAGTTTGAATCCCAGCTTGCTCTATTTATCATATTTTAAGTAATTGTCAAAGGATATTTATGAAGTTTTTTTTTTATTTTAAGCATTTCTTTCGTGGTAGAAGAAACAAGTAGCTGTCTTAGACCTGATTTCCATTCTACATTGAATCTATTTCTGGAAGGGATCCTATTAAAAAATCTCTTTTGGGGGTACCCTAGACATAAGTCAAATCTAATCTTTCTTTAAGTGATGAGTTTCAGGGATTAGTTCTATCTTGGGCATGTCACTTCTTCTCTGGGTCTCAGTTTGCTCATCTTTAAAGTGACATAGTTGGAAGAGATGACTGAGAAGGTCTCGTTTAGCTCCAAATCTAACATCGTGTATAGAGACATTCACAATGCAGCAGAGTCCTGGATATTAAAGGGAAAATAAGATGAAAACCAAATGGAGTTAGTGGATGGTCAAGGTTGAGGAAGAAGAATGGAAGGAAACATATTTATTAAGTGCTTACTATGTGCTAGGCACTGTGCCAAGTGCTAGGGAAACAGATAAAAGCAAAAACAAAGACAATCTCTGCCTTCAAGGCACTTACATTCTAGTGGAGGAAGGCAACATACAAAAGGGAACTGAAAAGTAGTGGATGGAGTAGGAGAGAGAAGAAGAAAATCAAGAGCAAGGCCAAGAAGAGAATGAAGGCTAGTGTACCTAGACCCTTCTACAAAATGGAGGCCCTGAAGGAACTCAACAATAAGAGAAGGGGAGGTGGACTTCGTGGAGGTATATTGCAGGATGAGAAGGCTGCAGATGTACTAGGCTGTTTCAGGACAAGGTGGCCCCAGGGGCTATGGGAAGTCCTGGGATGAGCCAGCACTACAGAAGGCTTGATGTGAATATCCCAAAAGTCAGATATAGGGCCAAGAGGAGAATAAATGAAAGAGAAGACAGTAGAATGTAGAGAAAAGAGAAAATGAAGTGTCTAGGACAGGACAGTGTAGAAAGTCGATGCATCTATTTTATTGTTGTGGATTTGTTTTGGTTTGGTTTTTTTGGCCCAGATCTATGATTTCATTAGTTTGTGGATGGAATTCACAGTGTGGTAACTCCATCTATGAAAGAGGATCAGCAATTCATCTGTAACTTAGTATACGAGGCCTTAGTGGCCAAGGGGGTCAGGGCTCTCACTGAGAAGGCTCACACCAATCGGATTCATTCATGGGGCTATCTGGTCACTGAAATGAGGGATCAGGCTTTTTCGTATCACCTCTGGCTCCTTATGGACACCCCCCCCTCAGTCAGTCCTTATATTCTTAGTAGAATTCTGGGACCAATCACTTAAACAAAGTCTGGGTTTGGTTCATATCTAGAATATCCTCTAAAAGGAATTAAAGAGCTTCTTCTAGAAAGGAATACAATGTACAAAGCAGGTCAGGTATAGGCTAGCTATTTATCACTTCAAGTGAAAGTAGCCATTGTAGATGTCAAGGTTTGGCATCTATAGGTTTCCCCTTTCATGGGAAACCCAAAGAAGAGCTGTTCAAGTAAGAAGTCATACATTCAGAAGAGAATGGAAGTCAGTCTTCTCACCTTCGAAAGCCCATTGCATGGCAGTTTCTTCCTACTCAATGGTCAGTCTTCTTTGATTTAGTTGTTATCAACTATCACAAGGGTAAAGGGAGACATGAAGCTCAACCATGTTTGAACATGGCCTTCATCAAGAAACCAAAACATAGTCTTGCCAGAGGTGGCCAGAGCATAGGCTGAGCATTATGCACGCTCCAGGGGAGGACCCCCAAAGCCTCATCCCCAAGAATATTCCACAGGGTGAGGTCCAATCCATCCCCCTCCCCATTACACTAACATCTTTAAGAGTTGCCTGGGACCCTGCTAGGTTAACTTACTCTTGGTCACACAGCTAGAATAGGTTACTGATGAGAACTGAACGCAGATTTTCATGACTCTGAGGCTAGTCCTCTGTCCATTACAACATACTGCCTCAGCTATGTCTATAACATTTTTGTTGTTCAATAGTTTTAGTCATGTCCAACTTTTCATCACCCCATATGGGATTTTCTTGGCAAAAATACTGGAGAAGTTTGCCATTTTCTTCTCCAGCTCATTTTATAGATGAGAAAACTGACTTGCCCAGGGTCACACAGCTTGTAAGTGAGGCCGGATTTGAACACAAGTCTGGTGCTCTACCCACTGCCCCACTTAACTGCCCAAATGAGTAACATGGAACTTGAGTAACATGTAACATGGTAATTTAGAACAGGAAAGCTAGGTGGGGCAGTGCTGGGCCTGGAGTCAGGAAGACTTATCTTCCTGATTTCAAATCTGGCCTTGAACTAGTTGTGTGACCCCAGACAGGTCATTTAACCCTAATTGTCTCAGTTTCCTTATCTGAAAATGAGCTGGAGAAGAAAATGGCGAACTACTCAAGTATCTTTCCCAAGAACACCCCAAATGGGTCACAAAGAGTTGGACACAACTGAAAATAAGTAAACACCAACAGCAAAAGTAAATTAAAATTACACTGTAGCAGTCATAGGATGTCACTGATGGAAGGAACTTTAGAAGTCATCAAATCCAGGGGTTCTTAATGTGTGTTTGTGTGGGGGAGGGTGATGGACCTCCTTGGCAGTCTAGTGAAGACTATGAACCCCTTCTCAGAATAATGTCTGTAAATGCATAAAATCAAATTACTTAAAATATAGCAATTGAAATTTTTTTTAATGTTCACAAATCTAGGTTAAATATTCTTATCTATTCTGGCCTTTTATTTTAACCAGGAAAAACTGAGATACAACAAGGTAATAGTGGCAAATTTATGACTTGAACCTAGGACTTCCATTCCAGTTTTCTGCCCATTCTCCAGACTACCTTGCTCTAGAGCAGAATTCAGCATAAGCACAATCCATCTTGGATTCGATACTGGACCATTTAATTATGGAAGTATCCTAAATCCTTTATTATATCATGATTTCACCTAGAAAACAGTTTTGGCACAGATTGCATAGAAAGCTTTTGAGTGAAGTCCCAATGTATTTGGCCTTGCATGCATCATAGACCAGAATATATTGATTCTAATCATCAAAGGATGATTAGAACAGCTCAGGGTAGGGGGACGTCCAGTTCCCACAACAAAGAAATACTGTTCAAACTCATGGTAAGAATCCTCAAAACTCTAAAAGGACATCTAATCCAGAAGAAAGCCGCCATTGCTTCTTAGAGCCTAAATGCCAAAACAACCATGTTGAGAGCAGTGCAGTACTTTTGTTTCTGCCTGTTTGCTCAATGAGCTGGAGAAAAATGTATCTCCCCAGTGAGCTAGCAAGCCCACTTTTCAAATTGCCACAGAAATCCACACGCCATCTGTCCTCAAGAAGATACAGAAGGCTTCATTTTGATCCAAAGATTGTGCCTCATTGCTTGTCTATACAATATAGAAATATATAGCTTTGGAAAACATAGTTTTGCAAGTAGAACTTCCTACTGATGTCTTAGTCAACAGGCCATTTTCAGCCATGCTGGCACACACCAGAGAGTGAGTCTCCTGTCATTGGAGATCTTTGAGATAAAGTTTGATAATCACTTGTCAGGTGTGCTATAAAGAGAATTCCTGTTCAAGTATGGGATGGATTGATAGCCTCTGGGGTCTCTTCCAACACAGAGTTTAGCTTTTGTTTTTTAATTAAGATTTTATTAATATATTTTGTATTTAGTTCACCTATATTTCTTATTGTGGAGGTAAAGAGGAGTGCCTTCCATATGTTGGTAACCATAAAAGCATAAAGGTGGGTGATGGAATGCTATATATAAGGAATGGCTAGCTAGCCAATTTGACTGGAGCAGAGAGCATGTGAAGGAAAGTGATAGAAAATTGCTGAGAAGGTAGACAAGAGCCACATCACGAAGAATTTTAAACATCAATCAGAGCATCCTTGAATAGAAAAAGCCCCTAAAACCAGAATAAAGAATGCATTAGTTGCTTACATACCAAGACCTGCATGGTTTAGTGGGAAAAGTACTTAGCTCTTGAGTCTGAAGAACTGGGTTCAAATTTTATCTCTGATGCTTACCCCCCAATGGAAGTCAGCAGCCACGTGGCTCAGTACACTGGACCTGGAATCAAGAAGATAAGTTCAAATATGGCTGGAGACACTTGCTAGTGATGTGACCCTGGGCAAATCACTTAATCCCTGTTTGCCTCAGTTTCCTCATCTGTAAAATTGGATAATGATAGCATCTTCTGCCCAAAGTTAATATGAGGATCAAGTGAGATAATATCTGTTAAAGTGCTGAGCACAGCTCCTGGCTGCTGACTTGCATGAGTGGTAAACATCAGAAATAAAATTTGAGTCTTTTGACTCAAGAAGCTAATATTTGTTAGAGCACTAGGCACTATAAATGATAGCTATTATTACTATTATTATAAAACTTCCTCGGCCCTCAGTATCCTCATTTGTAAACAGAGGGTTAGTCTCTGAGGTCCCTTTCAGTGCTAGGTCTATGATCCAATGACTCGTTTGTTGACATTGAACTTTGTTGGGCTGGCCACCTGATGTTTGGAAATGATGTTAGAATAAGATAGATAAAAGAACTCCAGTGCATTTAATTAAAGCTGCCTAGCTGAGCAGGAGCAGCCTGGTGACCTGTTTTAGCCTGAAGCAAACAGTTAAGAAACAACTTGTAACAGGGAGAAAGAGATGATGGTGAGGTGCAATCCAGAACAGAATGTCTCACTTTGAATAAAGTGGCTTTGCTATCAATAGGACTAGAATGCAGAGTCTGAGCAGCAACAGGGAATGCAGGCTGAGGCCGGAGGCAATGTGACACTATTGAGATGCCTTACGGCATTTGGTGTAATAGAGGTTAAAGGTGATGGCTTGCGTAGTTTATATGTCCTGTAAGGAGCTTTTTCTCACACAAGGGAAATGGGACAGACACAAAATTATATAGATCTTTACTCCTGTACAATATAATTTGCTATAGAGCAGGATTAGATAAATATAAGGTAGATTGCTTTCATTCCCATTTTAAAAGATAACGTGGTTCAAATGATAATATATAATTAGAATCCTGCTTATTATGTACATCTATACACACACACAAATACACATACCTCTCTCTGAACATATATGTATATATCTATATATATATACTATATATGTAGGCATATATATACTATGTGTGTATATAGCTACATATAGGTATGTACATACTGTATATATGTATAGATATATACATATACTTACATACAGAGAGAAATGTGTGTGTGTGTGTGTGTGTGTTTGTGTGTGTAATAAAAGCATTATATTTCTAATCAGAGGATCTGGGTTGCACTCATGGTTGTGATACTTACTAGCTGTGTGACCCTGGGTGAGTCATTTAACTTCTCCATGTAGAACTGCAGCTAGTTTGGGAGTAATCAGAGCATTGTCTCAGGCTGGGAAATGTAAAGGTATATTGGTAATTAAGGTGGGACTTTTTTTTTTTTTACTGTTTTCTCTTTTAGCACTCATTTAATCAAGTGCCCTGGAAGAGTCTGGCCTTTGTTTCTTTGATTAAATCAGGAGTCTTTGATGACCTCCTTGCCTCAAGGGAAAGCCTAGGTCACGTGGGTGAGTCACATGTTGTGACACCCTTTGACCCTGAGCAGAATATATAAACTCAAGAAGTTGGCATCTTCCCTTGGGGCTCTCACTCACTGGACGAGTGGTGTGTGACTTGAATAGACTCTGGGCAGCTGTTAAGAGCCCTTCGGCTTGGAAACCCAGATGTTGGGACGTTGTTTACCCCTGGTAACTATGCATTGAGATTTGAATCAGACAAGGTCTGTCTGTTGATGTTTGTAATTTATTTGTATTTACTCTGAATTTCAGGGTGCTGGCTTTTCCTCCTGAACTAAGTGAATGATATTTGTATTTTGGATTAAAGTGATTATTGACCCCTCAAAGTTACTTTCCTTAGTAAAGCAGATCGAAAGAACCCATGATGGCAGCCCTCTGGTCATTGTTGGTTTTACACAGCTGCAGTAGCTGCTAGTCGAATTGTTGCTACAAAAGTGGAGCAGTATCCCCACCCTGGAGGCCCTTCCTTACCTTCTTATGCCTGCAGCAGCAATGGCAGTGGCTTCATCCTGGGGGTACTCTGCCTGCTGTTCCCCTGTTGTGGTTGATTTTATCCTGGGGCTCTTCCAATACCCATCTTCACCTCATGGAGGTAACAGGGGTAGTCTGATATTACAGACACTTTGTCCTTTGCCCATCCCATCCTCCTGATAGTACAGGAGTCTGGAACACCTCTTCCTCCATCTCTCTCCCTCCTCATTCTACATTGGTCCCTGGGCAGGATGCATGTGAGATATTGGGGAAGATAGAAGGGGGCCAGCCTATGCTTCATTTCCACTTTAATTCCTACTGATACTTCCAATCTAAGGCTGGATGACCTCTAAAGTTTGCTCTAGCTCTAAATGTGTGATGAGCCGCACTAGTCATTTCATCTATTCCAGCCCCAAATTTTTCATCAATGAGGAGGTGGACTGAATGGCTTCTAAGGTCCCTTCCAACTTGAAATCTATGAGGCAGCTAGGTGGCACAGTAGATAAAATGCCCCTGGGCAAATCATTTAATCACTATCTGCCTCAGTTTTCTTTCTTTCTTTTTAAATTAAATTTTATTTTAGACTCAAGAGCCAGAACACAAATACAGAATAGAGAAAAGAAACAAAACAGAACATAAACTTAAATACAAAGTAAGAAAGAAAAAGAAAGCATGTTGTGTGCATAGCAGAATATAAGAGAGGATTCAAAATATATAACAATAGATTTTCATTTCAAGAAAGCCTAAAATGCATGTTATGTTGAGAATTGTCCATCTTTGCTTCCTCATGAGTTTTCTTTTGTTCTCTGCCGTGCACTTTTTTACTTTGTTCTTTTCTTGCCTCAATTTTCTTGTCTGTAAAATGAGGCTAGTAATAGCATCAATTTTATTTTTAACATATTTTATTTTTCTCCAAATATATGTTAAAATAATTTTTAAAACATTTTTTCAAGTTTTGACTTCCAAATTCTATTCTTCCCTCCCTCCTTCTTCTCCCCTCTCCCCAAGACAGTAAGAAATCCATTACAGGTTATACATAATAGCACCTATTTTCAACGAGAGCACCAAATACCTCCCAGAGTTGTTTTGAGGACAAATGAAATAGTATTTATAAAATGTTTTATAAAACCAACACTGGATATGATTATGATGATGGTGATCTTATGATCTAAGACATTGTATGTATTTATGGCCAACATGTGGAAATGAGGATACCTGTTTGAGAATGGGCTCATCAATCTCAGAGACGGAAACAAAAAGGACAATCCAAAAGTGTCAGGAATGTCCCTGTACTTTAAAAATACCTTATAAGGGTATAAATCTGAAATTTCTTGTTTCAAAGCTTCAAATGCATTGTAATCTCATCCCTGTAGAAGTTCCCTCTGACACTGGAGAAGATAACTTCAGTAATGATAGGTACTAGAAATAAAGAATGAGACCTCCTTGAAAATGCTTATGAGACATTTCAGCTTGGCAGCCCATCTCCAGTAGATCATAACCAGATTTCAACAATGCACATAGTAAGTGCCTAATAAGTGCGTGTTGACTGACTAACTGAGCAATGCTACAGAGGGAGTAGTGTTTGCATTATTATCTGGGGGCAGCTAGGTGGAGCACTGGCTAGAGCCCTGGACTTATTTGCTTTATCACCCTAATCAAATCATTTAACCTCTCTCAATCTCAGTTTCCTGTATGTGAGAATAATATGTAATGAGAATAACAACAGCACCTAGCCCACAGGGTTAAAGCACTTTGCAAAACTTAAAGTGCTATGTAAATATCATACTCTTATTATTAATCATAATCTCAGAATCACAGTACCAGAATTTCAGAGTTAGAGGTATCTTAGAG
>CM053626.1:92315357-92341918 GCA_028646595.1 Phalanger gymnotis
GACCATTCAAACATATACATGATTATATTTGAGATCATAAATTCGGCCTTCCTACTACACATCTACAACATGCCTCACAAAGTGAGTATGTGGACTACATTTGAGTTGTAATGAGATGGAACTCTCTGTCTTCTGAGGTAGCCCATTGCTTTTTTGGGATAGCTCTAATGCTTAACCTCTTTACACTGAGTTACAATTTGATTCTGTGCATTTTTATTGGTTCCTGTTGTTAGTTCTATCCTATGGGGCCAACCAGTACTTATCTAATGTCTCTTCCACATGGTAACCCTTCAATGTTTGGAGATAGAAATCTTGTCCTCCTAAATCTTTTCTTTTCCAGTCTAAATATCCCTACTTCTTCAATCAATAGTCATATGTGATGGGCTCTGGGCCATTCAGAATCTTGATTATTTCCCCCTAGATGTATTACAATTATGTTCATGGTAAAGATGAGGAAACTGGGATTCAGAGAGTTGCCTTGTCCTGAGGCAGATGGCCAGTAAGTGACAGAGTCAAGATTCCAACTTAAGTCTTTGGATGGCAAGCTCTCTTTCCAGCAACCAATCAGCTAGTTCTAGCTGGGTCAAGAACTAGCTTATTTACTTATCTGAATTCCAAACCAATGATTTTGAATGCCTTCCATGTTCATTTCCATTTGGACATGACTGAGCAGCCTAGGAGAAGACTGGTATGTCTAATAGCAAATGAGCTAGTTTCCACAAATACACCTTATTTGAATTTGGTGATTTCATTCCTGATGACTATTGATACACTTTGCATCAAATGCCAATGATAAGGACTTGGCTGTCCATCACGTTCCAGGTGCTATTTGCCAAGCTTTTCTCATTGCCTTACTGGCTGTGCTTTACTTTTGCTAACAATAGGTCTCCATTCCGTGACAAGGTTGCCTGTCAGCTATCTTTGTTTTCTAACAGCAACATAACGCTATGCATTGGGATATCTTTGAAAAAGCATTTCTCTTGCCTGATCTGCCTCAGAGCCTTCTCACTTTAGGTCACCCTAAAGTAGCTGCTTGGGCACCCTGCTCAATAAGTATTCTGTCTGGTTCCTCATGGAGGCACCTGGGTGCGTTCTAGGACTTTGTCACTCTTGTCATTGAAAGATAAGTATGGCAGCTCTCTGGGGATGCTGACAAAGTTGCTTAATTAGAGCAAGCCATAAAGAAGGCCACTACAGCTGCGTGAGCTTTTAGTTAAAGTGGAATTTAGTACTTTTGTAGTGGGTCTTTACGGGCACATAAAACCAAACTCACCAGGACTGTAACTGACCTGGTAGTGAGGGGAATAATATAAGCTGGAATCTCCAAGTGGGAACTTGGAGGCAGCCCATGACCATACACAGCTATACACACTGCCATATGGCTACTTATCTTCGTCATCATCATTTAATTTAGGTTCGTGCGCTACCAACAGACTGACTCCTGACTTTCCGATTGTTGAACACCAACTTAACTCTTCTGGTTTCTTTTCATCTGCATTTTGACAGATCTGCCCAACTTGTCCTTATATTATTTGATCTTGCTATCTGTTTCTTCCTGCTTCCAAGGCAATACACTGTATTGGATAAAGGACTGGATTTGGAATTTTAAAACTTGGGTTCAAATGTTGACTTAGCTACTTACTGTGTGACTGTGGACAAGTCACTTTAGTTGTCTAGGCCTTTATTTCCTCAGCTGTAAAAGAAGGGGTTGGACTAAACCTTTACAAACTCTTCAAAATTTAAGGTGGTTATCCTTAGCTTTGGGGTCTCAGAGTTCTCCTCAGTATTGGATTCTGTGTGTGTATGTGTGTGTGCATGTTAGATAAATGAAGACTTTTTTTTTAACTTGAATTCTAATTAAAAAACATTTCTGATCTTGCTAAAGGGAATCCAACAAACTTAATTATGGTGAAAAGGATTATAGCTACATTAGTCTCCCCCACCCCGTTCATTAGAAACTATTTGTTTTCTATAATACAACTTCAAAAAAATCCAGCATGCTCCATTTTAGTATGTTAGACTCAAAACCAAGTGTACCTTTGAAATGCTTCAAGGCTAGATTATATTCCTTACAAATGATCACAATCATTATCGTCCTTTATGTCATCACATCTATTCCATCTTGCCTCCCTGGATCTAGCAGCCCTGCTTTCCTCTCAGCATTAGGTCTCCAGGTTACCAGATCTGAGGGCCCTGAGTTGCTCACAAGAGGGATAATAATAAATATTAATTCCCATTTACATAATGCTTCAAAGTTTACAAAGTCCTTTCCCCACAGCTGTCCAGAGAGATAGTGCACATATTGTTGTAACCCTTTTACAGATTAGGAACAGGATCCCAGAGGACCAAGGACACATGACTAGTTAAGTGTCACAGAGACTCCATGTGACACAAACCCAAGTCTTCCGAATGGAAGCCCAGCTCTCTTTCCACTACGTAACACAGCCTCGCTCACCTTAATGTCAATTCCTTTGTCTCTTCTGCCGGTGACCTTTCACTGAGATGTTTTGGAGAACTGGGTTAGTCACGTTCTGGGACTGTTTCACTGATGGGAGTTACCGACCAGGTCACAGTTCCCTTGCCAGCAAAGCCATAATGAATCCAATGTACCCAAATCGGTCTGTTCATCTGGTACTCTCCATCCCCCAGACTGTGAACTAAATAGATACTTGGATTCTCTCTGAAAAGGAAGTTACTTGCAGAGGTAGTGTGCCCTCTGCTAGGTTGGGTTATCTGTTGAATATCTAGCAATCAAAATTAGAGAAGACAGTAAAAAAGAGATGAGTCTGGGAAGTAGCAGGAGGTTATGATGCCTCTCCTGAGATAATTGAGACCTTTGGTGACAGTGGAGTGCATGGTCAAACAAGTTAAATGTGAGATTGGGGAAGGGTGAGGATATACAATATCAGATTCATAGATGTACTAGGTAAGAAGGGGTTATGGTTGTGGTCTTTGTTTCTCATATCAATTCTAGCTATTCATAGATGTTTACATGGTTCAGTGGTTCAACTATGAACATTTCAGCTGATGCTGGACTGGCAAGCAAGATGGTCAGATAACTGAGCTCTAAATGGGTGAATTCTATGCCATCTATATTTAGGAAGAAGCTGGATGACAATTTATGAGGGATGCCCTCGGAGGAACTTCTATACAAAGTGAGAGATTAGAGTAAGTGACCTCTAAAATCCCTTCTAACTCTCCGTAATTCCATGAATTTTTAAAATAAGTCAGTGTACTGTTATGGGCAATAAGCTAAATTTTTGAAACTTTTACTCATGTAATACCTTAGATTTATCATTGCCTGCATTATTAGATATAATGTATCATGTTACATTTGGTTTGGGGCAACGAAGAATTATTGGCTATCTAAAACAAATAAAATATTCACAAGATTTTTTTTAGATCTGTTCTTATGAAATCATCTGTGTGTATGTATTCAAACTGTTACAAAACATTTGTCGGTTAAATTTCCTCTTTGACCAACTTTTATTACTCCTTATTCTATTAGACAGTATAGGTAATACATTCAAATTTCTCTTTCTAGGTCAGTGCTTTTGGATAACTTTTTGAATGCCTATAAACAAAACAAAACAAAACAAAACAAAAACTACTTTCTAAAAAGTAGAAAATTCCAGGAAGCCTATAGATGGAAATTTGGTGATGAACTCTAAGGGGGAATTCTTCTTTCTCCTTAATATATTTTGCTATTTCTTTTAAACATTTAAAAAACTGAACAATATGTTACTGTCCGAGCTAAATTCCCTCTAGAGAACTAAGTATCATTTTCATTTTACATTGTATCTAAATGTCATTTCCGTTTTACATTGAGACAAGGGAGACATGGTGGGGTTAAGTGTTTTGCCACAGATGAATCACTGGTGGTCATTATTAGAATTCAGGTCTACTTCATGGCTAGCCTATCATTTAGACTGCTGACATAATCACAAGTGGATACCAATGGCTATTTGAGGAGAGAGAGAGACAGAGAGAGAGAGACAGAGAGACAGACACAGAGAGAGACAGACACAGAGACAGAGAGACAGACACAGAGAGAGAGACAGACATAGAGACAGACACAGAGACAGACAGAGATAGAGAGATAGAGACAGAGAGAGACAGAGAGATAGAGACACACGCAGAGAGAATGAGAATAAGAGGGATATAAAGATTTATTTCGTTGAAAAACAACATGAAAATGTTATTGAATCTCTACCTGTATAATGTCCTAGGGAAGAATGCCTTCCAAGTAATGAACTCGTTGCATAGCATTGAGAAGGAAGACTTCTATCATCTATACTGATGCCTTTAAGAGCCCTAAATATGCCAATGTGACCACAGAGGAAAGGGTATTTATGTGATTCCAAAGATCTGAAGGAAAGCCTGGGAGACAATGCTCTCAATAGCCCTGTTGCTAAGGTATCTTCTTCCTTCCCCTACCCAGACTCTAACTAGCCTTAATAGCCTTTAATACAAGAAGGGGCTCTGGACTGGGACTCAGGATACTAGGCTCTGGCACAAACTCACTGCATAAAGTTGGGGAAAACCACTTCACTTTTGTGGGACTCAGTTTCTTCATCTGTAGAATGAAGAAGTTAGACTAAACTCTAAGGTCCCTTTTAATTCCAAAGTTGTCTTAGTAGTGTTGAATTAATTTGATTTTAAGGCACTAAGACATTTTTTTTCTGTAAATGTAGTGGATTCAAAATCATGTCACATAGTTATAGAATTTCAGAGCTAGGAGTGACTTTACAGGTGCTATAATGGAATCCCTTCATTTTACCAGTATGAAAATTGAGTCTCACAACAATAAAAGCACTTTTCCCAGTCACATGTTGAGTTGGTAGCAGATTGGTTTTTGCTTGTTGATGAAGTTAGTGTCAGCATTAAATTTTCAAATGTGAACTCCTTCATATTGATTCGGGGAAAAAAAAAGTAAGGAGTACAGTCCAATTTTCAAAAAATAAAGAATCTGTGCTCCATATTGACACAGAATATATTGAACCACAGGCATTAGGTAGCTCAAAGATGATAACATTTGTAACTCTTGACATAAATTCTTGAAAAAAGACTCATTAACAAACAAATATTAGGTGCTTATTATTCACAATGTAAAAAAATGAAGGCAATGTATGTTAGCTAACTGACAGGCAAATGTTTGATTTGCTTCATACTACTGTACTATAAATTTACTTCTTGTAATTTTATTATCTTAGAAAAATTCCTCATGTAGAAATGCAAGAAGGGTTCCCCTCTCCAAGTATGCCTATACCATTTTAAAATTAATATTTTGTTTCTTCATCATCCTTATTAGTATTTATCAAAATTCTTAGAACCGAGAGTATTTGGAATATCTCTCTTGGTACATGTCTTGTAGATTTAAGCAAAGTTTGCTCACATCCTGAGCCGTCTATGGATTTAAAATCCAGAGGTTCTCCAGTGAAATTGACTCACTTGGTCCACATGGTCAGTTTGGTCCACATGGATCACAACTGTGCGCTTTGGCAACAAAGAATTTGATTTTTTCTTTTATATTTTGCACCAATAAGTTTCCACAAATTACTTCAAGCAGTGAGAGAAGTGGTGGCCTTTAGAATGAGCTGTGGCCAGCAAAGACATAACAAGGCCACAGAAAATAAGACCCAAGGATTATGTGAGTACTAGCTATTACTGGGAAATTACCAGAGTAGATAAAAGGTAAGGAGGGTATGTATTAATGAAAGTGTGGCTGCCACTTACAATTGGATATCTCATAAGGCCAGTCTTTGGTCAAAAGCAGTCAATCAATCAATAAAGAAGTATTTATTAAGCACCTACTATGAGCCAAGCATTGGGGGTACAACAACAACAAAAAAGAATCTTTACTCTCAAGGCTACATGTGCACATATAAATTCATCCAAAATAAACACAAAGTAAATTACTTCATAAATTTTGCAGGGAGTCCCTAGCAGCAGGGGGCAAGAGTGTCAGTTGAGGTGGCACCAAGAAAAACCTCATAATTATGCTCAAAGGGCAATCAAACTGTACATGCCCTTTGATTCAGCAATACCACCTCAAGATCTGTATCCCAAAGAGATCATAAAAAGGGAAATAGGACTCACATGTCCAAAAATATTTGTAGCAGGTCTTTCTGTGGTAGCAAAGAATTGGAAATTGAGGGAATGCCCCTCAGTTGGAGAATGACTGAACAAGTTGTGGTATATGAATGTAATGGAATGCTATTGTGCTATAAGAAATGATGAACAGGCAAATTTCAGAAAAACCTGGAAAGACTTGCATGAATTGATGCTGAGTGAAGAGAGTAGAACCAGGAAAATATTGCCACTGGACCCAGATGGCTCCAGAGGAGAAAATGAAGCTGGTGACTTTGTACAGCACTTCCTCGCTTAAGTCCAATTCACTTGCATGTCATGGTATCACCTCCCTGATGTCATGGTCCTTTTTGAGAACAAAGGACAAACAACAACTAACACAGCAACAGCAACATTATGCTATGATCAACTATGATTTACCTAGCTCTTCTCAGCAATACAGTGATCCCAGACAATTCCAAAAGACTCATGATAGAAAACGCTTTCCACATACAGAGAAAGAACTATGGAGTCTGCAGATAGAAGCATACTATTTTCACTTTTTGTTTTTTTGGCTTTTGTGCTTTTTCTCTTTTGTTCTGTTTCTTCATTCACAACATAACTAATGTGGAAATATGTTTACGTGATTGCACACATGTAACCTATATCAGATTGCTTGCCATCTTGGGGTGGGGGAGGAGGGAAGGCAGGGAGAAAAATTTAAAACTCAAAATCTCATAAAAATTAATGTTTGAAATGTAAAAAGATCCAAAATTATATGAAAAAAGAAAGACCTCATATAGAAGGTGGCATTTGATGTGAAGGAGCATAGGGATTATTTGAGGCAAAGATGAAGAGGGAGGACCTTCCAGACAGTGGGGCAGCCTGAGAAAAGACATGGCAATGGAATGTCACAAGTGAGAAACAGTAAGGTTAGTTTTGCTGAGCTGTACAATGCTTGAAAGGGTGGCCTTGGGTGTTGGCTTAAAATATTTATGAGTGTCTGGTATCAATTTTGATCAATGCTTTATATACACAAACATATTCTCATACTGCCAATTATCTAAATAAATTTTCTCATAAAGGAAGAATCCTATTTTAATGACTATTAATCAGTCAGCAAGCATGAACTAAGTGCCAGTATGGCTATAGGGAAATACCAAGCATGAGACCTGGTCCCTGCCCTTGAGGAGTTTAGTTGGTGAAATAAAACTATCGTAAGTGAAACAATTATAAAAAAAATAAGTGTCATAGTGTCTATTACTGACAAGTGAAGCTGGAGGTCACTGGGAAAGAGAGAAAACAGTGTGGACAAAAAGTTGGAGAAGTATTCCTGGGAGACGTTACACTTGATCTTGAACTTGAGAAACGGATACTGATGCAAGTGAGGATGCAGAGGACTACCTTAGGTCATTTGCATGACTAAAGGAATAAAGGGAGGAATGGCATGTCTGTGTGTCTAATTCGGTGTAAATGAATTCCTTCTTGTCTCCTTTCCCTCCCTTCCTTTCTCCCTCTTTCATCTCCTTCCTTCCTTCCCTCCTTCCTTCCTTCCTTCCTTCCTTCCTTCCTTCCTTCCTTCCTTCCTTCCTTCCTTCCTTCCTTCCTTCTGTTTTGCTTGCCTGTCTGCCTGCCTTCCAGATTTATTAAGCACTCTGTTGTGAGGATCAGGGAAGAATTTGAGTGACACTTTAAAGGGTAGGTAAAATTTTAATAAATGAAAAATTCAAGAGAGGGCATTTCAGGAACAGAGAACAACAACCTAAGAAAAAGGAACAGAGGTCAGAGATTGCAGACCATGTCCAGGAAGCAGAATTCTATGATTTTGGAGTTGGAAGAGTCCTCAGAGACCATCTGGTCTAACATGTACCTGAACAAGAATGTAACGTCCCTTCTATCTTTTTGCTTGAAGGACTTTTGTGAAGGTGAACCTGCTAGCTCCTAAGGGAACCCATTCCAGTTTTGGATAGCTTAATATGCCAGTATATAAAGATGAGGGAAAAGGAGGAAGTATAAAACTAGAAAAAGATAAAGGACAGAAGCTGGGGAACAACTTTAAAGTACCTAGAAACTTGAACTTGAACTAGAAAAAGGTGGAGAAAAATAGCTGTTAAGAAAAAGGAGAGAAATCCATGGTTGTAGGTAGAAAACAGAAGGTAAAGGAATGGTCAGGGAGGTAGGAGATGAACCAGCAGACCTTAATATCTTGAAAGACAAAGGAAAGAAGAGTGTTAAAAATAGAGATTGGTAAATAATGTTAGATAATGTAGAGATCAAGGAAACTGAGAAAATGTGATCAGATTTAGCAAATAGGAGAGCACTGATAAATTTGAGAGACAGAAAAAGATAAAAGACAGAAAGATATTTAAGGGGGGGCAGAGAGTGAGAGAGCGAGAGAGAGAGAGAGAGAGAGAGAGAGAGAGAGAGAGAGAGAGAGAGAGAGAGAGAGAGAGAGATTCAGCAGAGTGATAGGAATGGAAGCCAGATGGCACAAGATTGAAGGGTGATTTGAAGATAGGTTTATAGCCTGTGACTTGAAACATCCCTTTATAATAAAATTTAAAGCTTTTATTAGAAAATGGATATTTAATATCACCACAAACAACTAAACATGTATAATAACTCTTTACATTTAAATGGATTAATTTCAATGCATAAAGTGTCAGAATGTTTTTTAAGTCCTTCCCTCTAAGGCTTTATCAGGATTCTTTTTTCATTTGATATAATTCAGTTTTCCTTCTATCATCTTTTTCTGGTCTGCTTTTTTGTGTTTGTGCTTTGCATAATATTTCATTAAGGTCTTTCCAGATTCCTTCCTTTTCCTTATCTATTTTAATTGCATTATAATATTCTAGTATATTAATGTACCACAATTACTTCAACCATTCTGCAATTGTTTTATCTCTAGGTCACTTCCAGATTTGTTACCACTACAAATTATGGTGCTTTGACAAACTTTGAACAGACAGCTCTAAAAAAGAGTTTAAAAAACACAAAAAGTATGTTTTTTATGATTGTCTGGGGATAGTCCCAGTGATGGAATTATTGGGTCAAAAGATATGGCTATTTTTGGTAACTTTGATTGGATACTGCCAGATTGCTCTCTAAAAAAATTCCACAAGTTTGCAATTGTACCAAAAATGAATGTACCTTTCTTTCATAATTTTCACAATCTTGTAATTTCATAATTTGTCTAAATATCAATATCGTTTCATTGATTTTAATTATCTTTGCCAATTCATAGGTGTCAAGTGGTCCCTCAAAGTTCTTTTAATTGAATTTTATTATGAACTTAACATTAAATTTGATTTTATAGCTGTAATATTCATCTTGTTGATTATTAGTGATGTTGAAGATTTTTCCAAGTGATTTGTAACAATTTATGTCTTCTCTTTTAAAAATTGTCCATTCTTATATCATGAAAATCTATTGTGGAAAACATTATTAATGTGACTTTGAAAATCAGTCTTTATGTTTTATATCTTTTTATATGTTTTATATCTCATATTTGCTGTAATTATTTTACCAATCTGTTCTTTTAATATTTTATACATAATTTGTTAATGTAATAAAGTAAATCTATCTTGTCCTAGTAATTATTTCCATTTATTCAATAAAAAAGCTCCCCCCCCCCCCCACAGTTAAGCTAAATACTTTATTCCATTTTCTTCTCTTTTTTACAGTTCCTTTTTTACGTTGTTCCTCATCCAGTTGGGATTCACTGGAGTATATGTGTAAGATATGCATCCAAATCATTTTCCTGCCAAATTGCCAGCCAATTTTCCCAAATACATTTGTTAAATAATGAGTCCTTTCCCTAGTTTTTATTTTCTAAAATTATGTCAAACACTATTCTTTTGTTTGCATTTGGCTCAATGTCTGATATATCCATTATATTCCATCAATTTATATCTCTGGTTTTTGGCCAGTACCTTATGGTTTTGATGTCAACCATTTTGTCATTATGTTTTAAAGTCTGGGAGCACAAGAGCCACCTCATCAACTTTTTTTTTGCAGTGTGCCTCTTTAATATTTAATAATATAACATATAAGATATTTAATATTTAATATTAAATATCTTATGATTTTGTCTAGTTCTGTAAAGGAGCTCCTTCAAATTTTGATTAACATTCTACTAAACAGGAATAGCTTAGATTGAACCTGGGATTTAACTAGTGCAGAGATCTTATTCTGATGATGGATCATAGATCGAGAGCTGTAAAAAGACCTTAGAGATAAGCTAATCCAACCCTCCCATATTTTAGGTGAACAAATTTAGGATGTTGTGGCTTACCCAAGATCACAGTGGATAGTAAAGATCAGAAATGGGATTAGAACCCAGGTTTTCTGTCTCTAGTATCAGTGATAATTCTACTGAGCCACAAGAGAAAATTCCCTCTACCCATGCCAACTAGCACTTTCTCTGCTATTTAGAATTTGTTCACATATGGTTTTCTTCATAGGAATACTTTGAACATATCGCTTTTTCCCCATAGAATTTGTTTTTTAAATTATTTATAGTGGTTAGAATAAGGTTTACAGGGTATGATGCCTTGTGTTGCATCTTGAGCTCCTTTACTATGTGGAAAAGATTATTCCATTCTCCCCAGTAGCTCCTGGTGGGTGCCAAATAGTCTTCTGTCATTCAGATTTCCTTTGCTTTATATTTGAAGGTCTTTCTCAACATTGCTTACAGAATTCCTTGTTTGTCACTGAAAATCTTAATTTAACCAATGTGTGCCTTGGATTTTTCAGCACAGTTCCCTGCCCCCCCCCCCCCAGGTATTCTGTGGATTTTTTCAATTGGCATTCTGTTTTCTGTTCTGAAGTTCTGGGGAGTGTCCTTGTATTATTTCTTGTATTACAGTGTTTAGGTTTTTTTACTTTTTGTATTCTCATTGTTAGAAACATACTTACTTTGTCTAGGAATAAACAAGACTCGTTGGGAAGCCAGGAATGTTTCAATTACAATTTACATGTATTCTCCCTGGATAAATGGGCACCTCCCCTGAACAGAGTACAGGAGAAAATACAAAAGACTCAGATGAATGCCAGTCCTTTAATAGACCCTCACCTCAAATCTCCTGCCAGACTCTTCATTGGCCAGATACAACCCCCTGACTGCCTACATCATGCACTCTTCAAATGGCACATTTAAGCATGCATACAAGCCTCTGACCTTTCACCCAAACCAACCTGAGGCCTGGTTTCTGCTAAAGCTGGGGTGGGGGAGGGGGAAAGGTACATCTCCAGTTCTGTGGAAACAAAACTCCTCCCCCTGTTTCTTTCATCATGAGACCTATAATTGTTTCTACATATTCTGTCTTTAAATTAAATGTGTGTTTTGCTTTTATAAAGACCATGTTTTCTCTTACTTTTGCTTCTTTTTCAGATTCTCCTTCACACTTCTATGTAATTGTATTGTCAATCAATTATTCTCTGTCTTGCTTTCTAGGTGATATTTGCCACTATGGATTCAAGTTTCTGTTACTTGTTTGGGATGTTTAGGCCATAAATTCTGCTTTTATAATTCTTATTTCTCTTTTAAACCATTCAGGAACATATTGCTTATCTCCATGCTCTTTTGGGAATCCACAGGGTTCACTGTCTCTTCAGGTGTTATATTTTCCTTTATCTTGCTATATATATATTCATAGAAATCTGGACTTGTTTAGATGATCTGGAGGCCATCTTCCCCTCTGTTGATAATATCTTCCCTATTGTTTTATATGCTTATGCTCGAAGTCTTTAATTAAGTTTTCTTCCTCATGAAATCTTTGGTAATTTCAGTCTTTTTTTCCCCTTATATTTCCCTAGTGTTTGCTTTCTGACTGCTTGACCATTTTTTCCTGGGAGCTTAGACCTCAAAGCAGTTTCAGCCTCCTTCCATGCGGAGCAATTCACATTTCACTGGCCTCAATCTCTGTCCCAAGTGACCTCTGGGGCTACAAGACAAGCCTCAGGTAGATGCCAGCCTCTTTCCCTAAGGCTTAGCGGAGGGTCAAAGTACTATACACAGATACACACACACTCACCCATATATATGTCCTAATAGAGTTCCTTCTTTGGCTCAGTTCTTTGGCTGAGCTCTGTTGTAGCACAGAGTACTGCCTTGCTGCATTCCCTGCCAAGATGAGCTTCTCTATTTTGGTTTTCTGAATCATTGGCAGGAAGAAGAGTAGAAACAAGTTTTGTTGCAAGCCCCCATGGTCAGCTTATGCAGCTTTTTCAGAGCTTGATGGGTCCCGAAGAGGATAGTGCTGAGAAAGCATTTTGGCTTAGGGTAGAGATTAGCTTTCTATGCTATTAGTTCATTGGATTTTTACCTCATTAGGGTTTTTGGTATTTTAGACTGTGGAGACAGCTGAAATTGCTTTATCTCTTGCATACAATTCCTATTTAGAAGAGGTTTGAAAATTCCTAAGGATTAGAAAAAGTGTCTGGCTGCCATCTTGTTGGTCACATGACCTAGAAGTTCACAGTCTCTTTGATTTATGGTTTCAGACAATTCCCTAGGGCACTGCAGAATTAAATGAATTATAGTCTTAGAAAGTTGTCCAAAGCATTGAATGGTTTAGTCCTGCCCATAATTGTCAAGGGTAGGACTTGAACCTAGATCTTCTTAACTCTCAGGATGACTTGCTATACACCATGTCATGTTACCTCTTTTTTGTAAGTCAATTTTGTACACTGTCATTTTTGGAAACTTTTCTTTTAGAAATTATGAATGATTTCCTGATGACTGAATGACCAGAATTTGTTTAAATTCTTAACCTCTAAAAACTCTCTGTAGCTTTTGAAACTATTGAGCACACCAAACTACCAGGTATTTTCTGTTCCCTTGGCTTCAAGGCTGCTTCACAAATATGGTTTTCTTGATCCATCAAGCCAAAAAGCAACCTCAGAGCATTTACTATGTGCTGGGTCCTGCGTGAAGGGGCCACAAGGGCAAAATTCCAAAACACTACCTGCCCTCAAAGAGTCTCTATTTTACTAGAGAATATAAAATGTAAATATAATATAAGTTGAGGAAGAGAAGAGTTCTTTTCTTTGGGGATCAGGAAATACTTCCTTTAAGAGGTGGCAAACCAAGGCAATGCCTCGCATGAAGATAAAGTTCTAAGAAGTTCTTGTGAGGAGGGAGTGCATTCTAGGCAAAAGGTATAGCCTGTGGAAAGGCATGGAGGCAGGAGTTTAATGCCAAGGTCAGGGAATAGCATGCAGTCCAATTTGACTGTAAGTAGAATGGGTTAAGGAGAAGAGCATGAACGGTCTGGAAGGACCATCTGTAGGCAGATTGGCTTTCAATGCTAAGCAAAGGGTTTTTTTTTTTTAATCTAAGAGATAATAGGGAGACATTGAGGATTCTAAAACAGAGTGAGTAATGTGGACAGAACCGCTGATTAGGAAGAATATTTTGTCAGTTTTGTGGAAGATGAATTTGAGGAGGAGACTAGAAAAGAGGAGAATAATTAAGAGAATAAGAGAATAAATATCCAAGTGAGTGGTGCTGAAGACTGTTGCAACAATTCAGCTGACAGCTATTGTGGGGGTTAAAGACCAACACAAGCCCAACAACAAGAACCCTGCCAGCACAGATTCTTTTGATCTGCTTTACTAAGCAAAGCAATGTTAAGGGCTAACAACCTTATTTCAATCCAACATACAAACATCATTCACTTAGTTCAGGGGAAAAAGCCAGCACCCTGAACTTCAGAGCAAACACAAACAAATTATGAACATACATTATAAACAGACCAAATACAATTTATAGTTACCAAGAAACCAACATCTGAGTTCAGGAGCCTGAGAGCTCATAACAATAGCTGGCCCAGAGTCACATGCTATTCCTCCTATGGCTCAGAGCCCCAGCAAATAGCTCTGTTCTCTCTTTTTATACACTCTTTAGCCATCATCAAACATCATCTATGTGACCAGAACTTAGGCTCCTACTATTGGCTCTGGTCTTAGCAACTCCCCTTAGGACCCTGGGGGCTTCATGCCCACATAGGCTTAGCAGCTAGTAGATAGGAATTTGGGTCTGGGGCTTTGCACCTAGTAAGGCTCAATCAAAGACACTTAATTTATCATTCTAAAACAGTAAGAAAGTCCTACCTTAGTTACCAATGCAAAGACACAAATGAGGATTGGGACTATGTGAGTGGAGAGAGGAGCTCAGAAAAGAAATTGGTGAGATAGAAACAATAAGATTTGTCAATTGTTTGAATCTGAGGAAGGGGGGGAGGACAGAATGGGATGAAGAGTGAAGAATTAAGGATGAATCAAGTTTGTGAAGGGGGGGCATGGCTAGAAGGATGGTAATGCCCTCAAGAGAGAAGGGGAGCAACGGCATGAAGTACTTCAAAAACTCAGATGTTGTCCGATTTTCAGGAAGGGAAAGAGAACGGAATGCTAATGAGCTTTGCTTTGATTCGTAACAAAATTTTAGAACATATAATTAAAATATAATTAATGAAAACTAGAAAAGGGAATAGTGTTCAAAAGAGCAAACATAGTTTCATCAAGACCAACCAGTCTAATCTCATTTCTTTTTTCTCTTCTTTTGGTGGAGTTACTAGACTGATGAAAAGAATACTGTAGTTAGAGTTCAGCTATATTTTAGTGATTCATTTGACAGTCTCTCATAATATTTTTCTGGAGAAGACAGAGATGTGGATTTGGGGTTACTAAAACTAGCTGGATTTGGAACTGATTCAACAGCAAGATCAGTGGTTTGAGGTCAAAGCTAGAGTGCCCTGCATCTGTACCTGGATGCATTACTTTGGGACTTTCCTGACATCTTTGTCGTGCCCTGGAAAGCTCATTATTGGGAAAGCCTCATCATCCCAAAAGATCCTACCAGTCTTGGGATTCTATTTCATTACTACCCTCTGTCTCTCTGATTGGAAGGTAGAGCCATGACTCTAAAACCTCCACTTAAGGAGGGAGCTCAGCTCAGACCACCTCATTTCTTACCTTACTGCTCTACTTTGGGTTTTCTCTGATTTTTCCACAATGCCCCTTGCATTGAGTACCTTTCTTGTTCCCCCACCCACTTTTCAGCTTCCTTTTGTGTACTGTCTTCCTCCATTAGATTATAAGCATCTTGAGAGCAAGGACTATCTTTTTTCATATTTATTTCCCCCACACTTAATGTAGTGCCTGGTACATAGTGGGTGTGTGAGGGCCTGATTGGAGAAAAGCCATAACACACAGTGAGAAGTGAAAAGCCATCAACTTGAACTCTGTGAAAGGTAGAAGCCCAGACCGGTCATGGTGACCTGTTAAAAAAAATCATAATTTGGATACTGAATCATAAATTAAGACACTGAGTCATTCAGATAATGTGTTCAGTAAAAGCCATAACAAGAATAAGGTGACCTGTTTGTGACCATTTTGTGACCTCTACACAACTTAGTGTTTTTAGACTCTTACTCAATAACATTAGCATAAAGCCCAAGCTCGGAAATGAGCTTATTACTAAGCACAAAACCCAAAATATCCACCAATCGGTAGTGATGCACTTGCTATCTCCTCCTCCCTTTGTCTATTTTCTATACATGGGGATTTTGGGGGTTCTTTGCAGTGAGCCAATGAACTTCCTGGCAGCCACCCCAGATCACTCCTGTTTTGTAAGTAATTATGATGACTGATTAAACTATTACCTATAATCAATTTGGAGATCCTTGGCCTCTTCCTTTGGTATCAAACTCACCCTGTGGTTATGGAGAAGGTACAGGGTTCCCCAGCCAGAGGAATTCCAGACTTTACAGAGTGCTTAGTAAATACTCGCTTATGTACATGCAGTAAATCTCTGCCTATTTAGCTGGCAATTATTAAATTGTGGTGTCCTTTTGTGTCTTAATGTATCATGATTGTGCTTGAAGACTAGTGTGATATACCTGTTCTGAATAAAAATTAAGGCGTTTTTCAAAATGCTAATAAGGCAGTTATGTGGTACAGTGGATAGGGAAATGTTCTTGGGGTCAGGCACAGACCTGAGTTGAAATCTTGCTTCAGACTTTTACTAGTCGTGTGACCCTAGGCAAATCACTTAATTGCTCTCTGCCTCAGTTTCCTCACCTGTAAAATGGGGATGATAATAGCATCTGTTACCTCCCAATGTTGTTATGAGGATAAAATGGGATATTTGAAAAATGCTTTGTAAACCTTAAAGCTCTTTATAAATGCTAGCTAATAATGTCATATTAGCTAGCTAATAATATCAATAAGTGGGGCAGCTAGGTGGCGCAGTGAGTAGAGCACCGGCCCTGGAGTCCAGAGGACTTGGGTTCAAATCTGGCCTCAGATACTTGACACACTTACTAGCTGTGTGACCTTGGGCAAGTCACTTAACCACAATTGTCCTGCCTTCCCCCCTCAAAAAAATGTCAAGAAGTTTTTAATTTGGGGAGAAAATGGGGTAACAGTTTGTTCCTGGATGTGGGAAAACAGCCAATGTATCTATGAAATACTTTGAATTACTTTACATAAAAAAGAGACTTGTGGATATGGGTTTGGGGCATCAGACATCAGAGATATTTATATTTGGCTTAAATTAACTTAGACTCTGATTCAGTGGGACTGTTCTTATTTTTAATGCTATGGGAAGAACAAGGGACCAGGGTGTGTGGACCCAGTCCATTCCTGTGCCTTCAAATACTCCAGGACCCAAGGATCTGGTGGGTACCTTTTCTCCATATAGCTCTGTGCTTCGAGTTCCCAGAACTTAAAATGAAGAATGAGACATTCATTTCTTAAAGTCACTAGGCAGAAAAAGCTATACTAAAAGAATGTCTATGACTGGCTAGTGACTTTTGAATGCACCATGCCCTTACTACACTCTGAACAACAATCCGTCTCTCCATCTCATAATCTAACTCAGGGAGCAAGGCACTTACATTACATGCTATCTGAACCTTTCTTGAAGAAGGCCCAAACTTCTTTTGTGTGGGGAATTATATCAGTCTTCTCCTCTCCTTCGAGAAAATAACATATTGAAAATCTCGTCAAATGTCACTGAGAAGTCACTCTATTTCAAAGAAAGACCAGGGCCACAGAAAAAGGTAAATAAATACAGGTGGAGCAGAGTTTGAGCAGTAGCTTGTGAATCCAGGAACACTTGAGTTCAAGACTTATTTCTGATCCACGCTGTTTGTGTGACCCTGGGCAAATCATTTATTCTCTTAGGAATTTTGGAAACTCTCTCAGGCTATATATTACAGAGAAACCACTGACCTATATTAGTATTATAAGAATTTCCTATATTAGTATTATCAGACCTATATTTGCATTATTAGAATTTATAAGACCTATATTAATATTATTAGAATTATTAGAATTTCCCCAACCGGCAATTCTCTATGCCAATGAAATCATAGGCCCTAACCCCATCCCTAAAGCAGAATTTATTTTCTTTATAGCTTTAGAAGTGGTACAACTTGATTTTCTTCCCCATCCTTTCCACTTTAATTGGGTATTATTTGCAAAAATGGAATACACTAAACATTTATTTTATGTAAAAAAGCAAAAACCCAATAACCGGTTCAATGTGCTCTTTCGTTTTTTGTACTCTACAACAATAGGCTTCAACTTAATGAGATTTGGGTAAAATTTTGACATCCTATCAACCTTGTTAAAACTGAACCTACCTGGGCTAGAAAGTAAAAATGATTAATGTGCTCTGAGATGCTGTATCATCTTTATGGAAACTGATTGAGACATCCAGTGTAGGCAAAGGCCTGTTATTAGGAATTGTTTTGTGCTAAATGGGAAAGGGGAGATACAGCCTCTGCTTTTTAAGAAGCTTCTAATCTACAGGGAAAGGCAATGCAGACCAAAAGGAAGTGACATAAGATTTTAAAAACATGAACAGTGGTGGGCATGCAACATCATCAGTTGTTAAGTGTCCAGAGCTCTGTGAATCTAGCCTTCTTTCTCTACTGGACACAGCACTCATAGAGTTTAGGAAACCGGAGGTCAGATCCTGACCTTGAAGCTTAGAGTCACAGAAACATAGATTTAGAGCTGGAAGAGACCAATCTCCATGTTTTACAGATGAGGAAACTGTCCTAGGACAGTGAAGTAATGTATCCGTACCTATATAGGTAACAGCTGGGTGGTACAATGGCTGGAGTGCCAGACCTGAAGTTAGGAAGACTCATCTACCTGTGTCTAAATCTGGCCTCAGATGCTTACTAAATGTGTGACCCTGGGCAAGTCATTAAACACTGCCTTAGTTTCCTCATCTGTAAAAATGAGCTGGAGAAGGAATAGCAAACCACTCTAGTATCTATGCCAAGAAAACCCCAAATGGGTCACTAAGAGTAAGACATGACCGAGAAACAACCGAACAAGAATACAGCTAGCAAGTAGCAGGGCTGGGGTTCTACCCAGTTTCTCTGACTCCAAGTCAAATGCTCTTTAGAGCTGAATGACCATGGACGAATTATTTAATTAATTTATTTAACCCTTCTGAGTTCTAGAGGCTCTGGAATAAGAGGACCTGACCTCCAATATCACCTTTTTCTTTACTACCTATGTGACCTGGGGCACAGCATTTCATCTCCATGGGCCTCACTGTCCTCATATATAAAATGAAGGGGGTGGACCATATGACTTTTTGTGAGAGAAGTGCCCTATAAGCCTTAAAAGTGCCTGCAAATATAAATGGTTCCTGTTATTAGAAGGCAATGTGGTGTGGTGGATTGGAAGCTCTCATCAGAATCAAGCAAGATTTTGGTTTGAGCTCTAGCTTTAACACGTCATAGCCCTATGATGTTTGGTAAGTCATTTAACCTCTTAGTGTCCCTAGTCGTATTTCTAGGACTGTATGTTGTAGAGAATGTGCCTATCTGCATTGCTAAGAGGAATTCATCACTAGGAAATGCTTGTGGCAATTAGATCAAAGGCTGGGTCAATTTTTTTTTTTTAAATAAAGGGCCATGTAAAGAATTGCTTATTAGAATCCGTGAAGGGAAAGGAAGAAGGCTTAAGGATGCCCTCTTTAGCCATTAAAGACCTTAAATATGGTGGAGCAAGATGATGACTTCATCGAGCATTCTAATTTGATTTGACGGTGCATCAATAATCTTCAAGGACCCATTCACTAAGCCACCCAGAAAAAGCCCAGGACCAGATCCTTATGTCCTATCCCTGCCCCCTAACTCCAGAGTAAGAAAACTGATATCCCAGCCTTGGCCTGAGTTAATGATGTTTTTGCTTACTGGGAAAGGTGGGGTGCTATCTTCTCAAGGCTAGCAAATTCTCTATTGCCTCCCTCTGAATCCCTCTTTTTCAGAACTGATGCCTGTAAAAGTGAAAATCTATTTTCCCTGTGTACCATTCTCTGCTCCCTCATCTCCATTCACTGAAGGCTTACTCCTTCCTCCATTGTCAACAACCCGTTCTCTGCTTGCCATTATCCCTGCTGGGGCCCTTTGAATATTGTTAACAAATTGCCCTTCATCTTAAACCACTCCTCATAGATTCCTTCCATCTTCTGGTACTAATGGAAACCATACTCTGCCCTGCACTTCCATGCCCACCAGAAGACCCTGTCTCCCTGGCCACCCTCTCCAGTTCTGAATGCACTATCAGCACTCTCACGTCCCCTTGACAGACTGGGCCAGGAGAAGAAGCTGGCGTTCTTGCTCTTTTCTGGTGCTTCCAGATCTTCCCCCTGCTGTCATTATTCAGCAGGCTTTCTTTCTGGGGAGTTCACTCTATCTGTCAGTATTACCCTATCCAATCGTGGTTGCTATTATCTGCTGACCGCCGGCCATTCCTCCTCCTTTCTCAAGGTGTTTAGCATTTCACTCAGAGTTTTTGGATGTAAATATTTAGCTGTTGATTTCTCCTCAAATGGTATAACCTCTCATGCCCCCAAGGTTCTGTCCTGTGCCCTCTCCTTTTTTCTCTGTACATGTTTTGTTTTGGTGAACTCTTTAACTCTAACTTTAACTCTGAACTCTGGTTCAGTTATCTCTATGTAGATTTCTCTCTCTCCCTCCTTTTTCCCTTCCTCCCTCCTTACCTCTCCCCCCTCTCTCCCTCTCTCTTTTGCTTCCTTCCTCCTCCTCCTCCTTCTTCTTCCTCTCCTTCTTCTCCTCCTCCTCTTTCTCCTCTTCTTCCTCCCTCTCTCTCTCTCTCTCTCTCTCTCTCTCTCTAGCTCTCTCTCTCTCTCTCTCTCTCTCTCTCTCTCTCTCTCTCTCTCTCTCTCTCTCTCTCTCTCTCCCTCCTTCTCTCCTGAGATCAGACCCTTACTACCACCAACTACCTGCTGGATATTTGTACTTCCATCGCATTGGCATGTTGTTGTTGTTTGGTTGTTTCAGATAAGTCCAACTCTCCATGACCCCATTTGGGGTTGTCTTGACAAAGATACTGGAGTAGTTTGTCATTTCCTTCTCCAGATCATTTTACAGATGAAGAAATGGAGGCAAACAAGATTCGGTGACTCACCCTGGGTCATACAGCTAGTATAGAACTCAGAACTTTCTGATCCCAGGCCCTGAGCTTTCCTAGCACTCTCTCCCCTAGACCACCTAGCTGCCCCAGTGTGTTGACAGGGAAACTCATTACATTTCCCTCTAATGTCACCCTTTCCTGCTAACCTCTATTTCTATTAAGGCTGTTACCACCCTTCTAGCAACTGAAATTCACAGCTTTGCTGCCATCTTTGACTCTTCTCTCTTTTTCACTCCTCCTCCCATATCTAATCAGTTTCCATATTTTGTAGATGTTCCCTTAACAACTTCATTAGAAGAAGCATGGTATAGCAGAGATCGGTCACTGGACTTGGGGTCACAGATCCTGGGTTCAAATCTACTTCAGGTACCTACTGGTTTTGTCCAACCCTGGAGGAGTCAATTAATCTTTCTATGCCTTAGTGTCTCCATCTGCAAAATTGGTGGAGGCATTTGAATCAGCAGCCTCTGGGGTCTGTTTAAGCTCTAAATCTATGATGCTACGTGCCTAGGAGTTCTTTCTATTACCCTCTCACTTGGTCTGCTACAATAGCCTCCTAATGGATCTCCCATCTCCGCTCTGTCTTCCTTCCCATACATCCTACACACAGCTGACAAATAAAAATTCCTAAAGCACAGGTTCAGTCCGTGGTCCTTCCCTGCTCAAGAATTTTGGTGTTTTCCTATTGCCTCTATTAGAAAATACAAACTGTTCTGGCATTTATAGCTCTTTCTAATTTGGGTTCAATCTAACTTTCTAGACATAGTTCTTATCACTCCCTGTTACACACTTTATATTCCAGCCAACATGGTCTGCTCGCTATTCCCTGGCATATATTCCTTCATTGGCATCAGCACTTTTGCACAGCCCATCCCTTATGGAATGCTATCTCTTCTTTTGTCTACCTCTTAAAATGCCTAGATCCCTTCAAGGCTAAACTCAGGTGTAACTTTGTACATGAGGCTTTTCCTAGGGACAAGAGGGCCACCATAGGAATTTGTTTTGTTTTGACTGTGTATGTTTGTTGCAAGATTCCTTTTTCCTTTTTATTTTCATGCCCTGTAAAGTGAGAGGCAGTAAAGTGGAGGTAGGAGGGAGATAAAATAAATACTTGTTAACTGGAAAAAAATAAAAAAATGAGGGCTTTTCCTTGATCCTTTTCTTAATGCTTCTTACTCCTTGAAATTGCTTTATAAAATCTCCATCTGTATTACATCACCCTCTCTGACCCCAGCAAGAATAGAAGTTTCTTGAGGGCAGGCATTGTTTTATTTTTGTTTCTATATACCAGTGCCTTACAAACGCTATTGAATGAACAAATATAAATCACTAAATCTTCTGATAAGGGGAATAACATGATCCAAAGGTGCTTGAAGACAGGAGCATAAAAATATTGCTATTACAGATTAACTACATGTCTTCCTGTATCCTAGGATCAACTGTGTATTAGGGAATCAGACTGTAGATTACTTCATTGTGTTATGCTCATAAACGTTTTAAATGAACACACAATATTATAAGTAAATTTGAAGGAGAAAAAGGACCAGGACTAGGAGCAGGAGCACTAAATTGACTGTTTTAAAATGGCAAGGGCCTGTCTCTGGGGCAGCGTCATTTTGGATCTTCTGTCAAGCACATAATTTGATTTGTAATAACTAACAAACAGTCCATAATTTCAACATAGGGTTTAAAGGCTTGAAAAATTATTCTAGCATAGGCTTAATTAAAGTTGCTGGATTCCTAAAAATTAATACAAGCTACCAATTGAAATAATAAAATGAGAAAAGAGAAATAGGTCTGGAGAAGCAGGGAGACAGCTGAGGGCAATGAGTAGTGAGGGGTCAACTTCCAAGAGGTGGTTCAGTGATTTACAGTGTCTCAAGGAATAATGGAGAGAAAAGAAACTTTAGAGATTATTTCACTGAACACCGTCATTTTGCAGATGAAGAAAATGAGACCCCAAGACGTTATATAACTTTCCTAAGGCCACACAACTAGCTAGTGTCAGAGGGAGGACTAGAACCCAGGACTTCTGATTCATGGTCTCTACCTCAGCACCATTTCTAATTCCATTTTTTTTCCCAGAGCAGTAGTCTCTCTATACCTGACTTACTCTTGTCTATAAAGTATGAATAATAACCAAGATGAATTATTTCGACTTGACTATGGGTATGATGAGCTTAAATGATAAAAAGTGACAAAATACTTTTTAGAGATAAAACCAAGAGGAAATATTTTATAATAATAGAGGCACTGTACTGTAGTGACTTGCCTTGACTGATTTAAACTATACATATTTAAAAATCCACAAAATATAACAGAATAACCATGAATCACTATTTTTTTCTCCTTCCCTCCCTTCTTTCTTTCTTTCCTTCCTTCTTTCTCTCTTCCTTCCTTCCTTCTTTCTTCCCTCCTTCTTTCTTCCCTTCCTTCCTTCTTCCTTCCCTTCTTTCTTTCCTTCCTTTGTTCCTTCCTTCCTTTCTTTTTCTTCTTTCTTTCCTTCTTCCTTCCTTCCTTCCTTCCTTCCTTCCTTCCTTCCTTCCTTCCTTCCTTCCTTCCTTCCTGCCTTCCTGCCTTCCTGCCTTTCTTTCTTTCTTTCTTTCTTTCTTTCTTTCTTTCTTTCTTTCTTTCTTTCTTTCTTTCTTTCTTTCTTTCCTTCTTCTCCCCTTCCTTCCTTTCTTCCTTCCCTTCTTCCTAATTTCTTTCCTTCCCAATTTCTGTAGAAGGCCTTTTCTTATCCCACCAGATGCTAATGTCTTTCCCTTTAAGAGTACCTTCCAGCTACTTTGGGTACATCGCATATATGCCTAGTTATTTAGACTCTGTCTGTCACTTTAGAACATGACCTCCTTGAGGGCAGGGACTGTTTTTGCTTTTCTTTCCATCCCCACCTCTTAGCACAAAATCATTTAAAAAATTTTTGTATTGACTGATTGATTGGGAGTGGATTCCTTAATCCTCAAATCACTAAAATAAGAGGCAAATCGTTCAATTGCTGAGGTTTAATGAGCACCACTTAGCCCTCTTTTCCACTGTGGTATCTTTAATGCGGTCACTAGCACTACGCAAGTACAGAACTGTGCTGAGTTCCACAAGCATGGCTCAAGTGCTGCTTGTTTTGATGCCTTGAACTGAAAGCCCTTTCTCCTTCCTCAGATTTTGTTATGATACTTGTCTGGATCTCTCCTTTTCCTCATATTCTACTCTAGGCCATACTCATCCATGTATATGCCTTATTCTCCCTTCCTCCCACTAGATTGGAAGCTTCATGAGGGGACAGAATGTAATTTTTCACATTTTTGTCTGCAATGCCTGGCATCATACTTTACACTACTTTTAGGAAAGATGGCAGTATGTCTGGAGAGTAGTAGTTTCCAGTCCTATTATACTTTGCCCTCGGACTATGTCTTAAGTACTGTGTTCAGTTTTGGGTGTTATTTTTTAGGAAAGGTATTGATAAACTAGAGTTCATCCAAAAGGAGGCAGCCAAGAGAGGAATGAAGACCACACCACAATAAAGATTGATTAAAGAAATTAGGGATATTTAGCCTGAACGAGAGAAGACTCAGATGGGACACGATAGCTGGATTTAAATGCTTAAAAAGCTGTTACACAAAAGAGAGATTTGATTTGGTTTGCTTGGTCCTGGAGCACAGAACTCAGAGCCATGGATGGAAGTTGCAGAGTCAGATTTCAGCTTGAAGAAAAGAAAAAATTACTAATAGGTACTTGTATGACTGGAGGCAGCTAAATGCAGTGAATGGAGCATTGGGCCTGGAGTCAGGAAGACCTGAATTCATATCACGCCTCAGCCAGTCCGGGCAAGTCATTTAACTTCCGTTTGCTTTAATCAACTGGAGAAAGAAATGACAAACTGCTCTAGTGTCATTGCAAAGAAAATCCCAAATAGGATCACAAAGAGTCAGACGTGAATGAACAACTGAAAGACAAGTTATAGAAAAGCGAAAAGAGTTTCCTTGGGAAGTGGAGGGTGCCCCCTCAATGAAGACCTTCAAGGAGAAATTGGATGACTATATGTTGGTCATTCTTGGACTAAATGGCGTCAAAGACCCTTCTAACTCAGAAATTCTGGGATTCCAATGCTGACTGTTGAAGTGAATGTGTTCAGCTATTGGAGAACAAAGGTTCAGTAGAAATAAAGGTAGTTATAGGATAAGAAGTAGCATGGTGTTATAAATAAGAGCATTACACTTGGAGCCAAGAAGCCTAGGTTTGAATTCCAGTGTTAGCACTTATTAGTTGGAGGACCTTTACTAACTGACTTAACCTCTCTGGGCATTCCCTTAAATATGGAATAAGCCTTGTATTACTTACCTTACAGAAACCTAAAATGATACATAAACATGGGTAACTATTTGGATGTGGTTCAAGTTTGGGTACACATGGATGTACACCAGGGCTTTTAACTTTTGATCCACCTAGATCACTTATCTCATGTTTATTCTTTGGCGTGCCATGGCAAAGACTATAGAAAAGAATGAATTATATAAAAACTAGAGTACAGGATGAATAATGAGGAAAATATTAGGAAAGTGAAACTTTACTAAATCATTTGGAACAGCTAGGTGTGTCTATCGATTACAAAGCCAAGTTTTACTTCATCTCAAAGAACTCCACTAGAATCTTCAACCCGTGTCCAGCCTCAACAGCTTTATCACAAGTAGCTTTTTTGCCTCTAAAATGAATAAAATATAGTGGGCTGAGTGCTGTATTTGGAGTCAGGAAATCTAGGTTCAGATTTTTACCTTAGATACTCATTGGTAAATTACTTACATATCTAGAACCTCAGTGTCCTCATCTATAAAATGGAGGGATCGTACTAATTGTGCTACCTGCATCACAGTGTGGCTCTAGGAACAGAACTTTTCAAAGCTGAGAATGCTACACAAATGTGAGCTATTATTACAGCAAATCCTTTGACAAAGAGCTTTCCTCCTGGCATGCCAATGATATCTTACTCAAAAGAAGCTTCTAAAATATCAATGTAACCACTACTAGGTCTACATCCCAAAGGTCATAAAAAAAGGGAAAAGGACCTACATTTGCAAAAATAGTCCTAGCAGCCTTTTTAGTGGTGACAAAATATTGGAGATTGAGGGGAGGCCTATTAAGTGGGGAGTGGCTGAACAAGCTGTGGAATATGAGAGTAATAGAATACTATTAGGCAATAAGGAATGATGAACAAAGGGGAAGCTAGGTGGTACAGTGAATAGTGCACTGGCCCTGGAGTCAGGAGGACCAGAGTTCAAATCTGACCTCAGATGCTTGACCCTTACTAGCTGTGTCACCTTGGGCAAGTCATTTAACCCCGATTGCCTCCCCCCTCCAAAAAAAAAAAGGAATGATGAACAGGCAGATTTCAGAAAATCCTGGAAAGACCTGTATGAACAGATGCAAAGTGAAATGAATAGAATCAGGAAAACATTGTATAAAATATCAGCAACATTGTGTGATGATCAACTATGAATGACTCAGTTCTTCTCAGTAACCCAATGATCCAAGACAACTACAAAGGACTCAAGAAAGAAAATACTATCTACATCCAGATAAAGAACTGATGGATTCTGAATACAAATAGAAGCATATTTTTCTTTCCCTTTATTCTTTCTCATGTTTTTTTAATGTTTCTTCTTTCACAACTGTGACTAATATGGAAATATTTTTTACATGAAAGAACATGTATAAACTATATCAGACTCCTTATCATTTTCATAAGATTGAGGGGAGGGAGAAAAATTTGGAACTCAAAGTCTAGTAAAAATGAATGCTAAAAATTATTGTGACATGTAAATGGGGAAAAAATAAAATACTATAATATAAAAAATCAAAGCAGTTTCTTAGCTGTAAGGTCCTGGAATCTCACGATTATTTTAGCCTCTTTTGTCCAATAAATTGGTATTATTTTATTTTTCTTGGTAGCATATTTCACTAGGAAGTGCTTTGAACTTGATGTCAGGAGCCTTGGGTTCAAGTGCCAGTTCTTTCTTTTTTTTTTTTTT
>CM053626.1:92342418-92391292 GCA_028646595.1 Phalanger gymnotis
TTTTTTTCCTTGTGAGCTTTTTAAAAACTGGGTTCCCACCAGGGAAGCTGGCAGCCTAATGGAGTCTTCTAGATAGGTTTTGGAGATAAAACAAAGTTCAGCTATTCAGCCAAAACAAACCTGCTGAAAACAGCTGAAGAAGTCATAGGCAGGTAATGGAGGTGTGAGTCTTCTCTAGGAATTCAAGAAATAGGCCTATCATGACACTACACAAGTCTTAGAATGGCATTTTGGCAGCAAATAACACTCCACTGCATGGAATAATATCCTTTATTTCCCTAAATGCTAGTCCCCTCTGGTATCAAGCCTAAGGTCCCTACTCTTATCTCCCTATGAGCAAGTGTGTGTTTGTGTTTTTTCTATGGCATAACAATGATTTTATGTATTATTCATCATGCCTTAAGGGATCTCAGGCTAGTAACATAGTTCTTTCCATTTCAGGATTGTCCCCAATAAAGTCTATAATTACCTGCATTACAGTTGAGTCAGGTGAGATATGAAAGATAACTATTATTAAGTTGAAAATTATGATACTCATCAAGCAGACACATAAGCACCCATCTATTTTATCAGCTTCTTTTTCAAAGCCTTCCCTTCCAATGGGCTATGGCTTTCTCAGAAGAGTGATTTGTTTTTATTTGGGAGGATTTGGGGGGGAAGGAGACAAAGTTTCCAACCCTTCTGTTTGCAAAGATAGGCCCCTTTCCTGTAAATCAATGTGATGCTGTCTGGTTTGCTCTGCCGAAAGAAAGATGGAAACAACCCAGTGCCAATGGTCCTGAATCCTTGACCCATTCATCTTATGGAAGTGCTAACTAACTACATAGGCCTCTCTTAACTCTTTCCAATTCCTTTTCTTGCCACCTCTAATAAGGGTGCTTATATGATAACCATTTTAAGAAAATTCAACCAAAGCAGCAGCTTTAAATCTCTTCAGTAATTGTTCTGGGAGACCACATCAACAAAGGGATAGAGTTCCCTTTATTCTCCAAAGCAGATAGAACTGTCTCATTTACACAGTTAAAGTTCCTTTTTTCACTCCTCCCTGGCTGGTTCCATCAGGCAGCACAGAATATTAGAAGGATGCTTTGGCATGAATTCAGTTACTGCATATGATCTTCCAGTTGCCTGGAGAAGCTGCCAATTTTCACCCCAATATAAGTGGAATTCTGACCACGTGGCCATGTGTAAAATAACAAAGATGCCAAGGATGCAACAGCAGAGTCTTCTGGTCAAGAATAATAGACACGGGGACCACATTTCACTAGAGTGTACAACCAGGGACATTTGTTTTTAAGTCGAACATTTATTGAATACTCCATGAAACTATAACTGAACTAAACTCAAGTTTTCAATTGACTAAACTTTACCTTAACATACAAACTTAAAAAATGAGAGGCAGAATACCAATTTTTTGGAGGCATCATATTACACACACACACACACACACACACACACACACACACACACACACCTCTATGTATAGCATTCGTTAAGGCCAGCGATTGATACTTCAGTTGCCAAGGAACAGGACCTATAGGAGACTGCAGAGAAGAGGAGGAGATCTCCATGAATGAACACCATATTTGAACAGACAAAGAGGTGCAAATAGACTGAGGTTCTAGGGGACCCTTAGCACGCTGGAATAATTCAGGTGACATGGTAAAATCTGAACAAGCATCAAAGATGTGCAGTAACTCATTATATCGGTAGCTTTTAAGAATCAAGGAATTCTATCAAATTCAACAAACCTCTATTAGGTACCTAACTACATGAAAAACACTAGGTATTTGCTAGGTGCTGGGGATGTGAAGATGAAAAAACGACCAAATGAGAGACGTTTCAATCCGGGAAAGGAGGTGGAAATTTGCATAATTAACTGTAATACAAGTGGGAAAAAAAGAAATATGTGGAGGAATAATAAAATAGAATGGGATGAGAGATTCAAAGAGGGAGATATTACACCTAGCTGCAAAGAAACATCCATTCCAAGGCAACTTTTAAAAAATTTATGTATTTATTTTTACTTTTCCACATTCACTTTTATAAGATTTTGAGTTCTACATTTCCCTCTCCCTCCCCTTCCCCCTTCCCAAGGTGGTATGTAATCTGACATAGGCTATATATGTACAATCATATTAAACATGTTTCTATATTAGTCATCCAAAGTAACTTTTTATAAAGAAAATATTAAACCTACAAAAGAATTATTTAAAAAAAAAGTCTTCTGGCAGATTTTTTGTTTGTTTATTTAGTGTATTGTTTTTATTATAACCTATGGTCCACTTCTGAAGCTCCAAGGTTCTGCACCTGAAGCTTTATTGCTCTAGGAAATTCTTGGTAAAGAAACTCCCTTTGTTAACGTGGATTGGCTCACCTGCTCTGATACTTATAAAGTTCCTGGATGTTGGGTGTTGCCTGGGGCACTAAGAGGTTAAGTGACTTGCTCAGGGTCACAAAATCATTATGTATTTGAGGCAGGACTTGTTTTCCAAGGTCAGCTCTCTATCCACTATCACACACACACACACACACACACACACACACACACACACATTTATATCTATATTCAAGCACATGAAAGGAGTAGTTATGTATTCAAAGAACTGAAAATTCTCAAGCTTAAAGGGACTCTAAAAAAAATCCCCATCCATATCCCCAGCGGGACTAACAGTTCATTGCTGCTCTACTGAAGGGTTAAATGAACATGTGCTTCCATATACTTACCCTAAGGAAGTGCATGATCAACCTAAATATGCATTATTTAGCTTATGATATAATTTTACTACATAACTCTTTTCAAATTAACTTAAGCACTAATGAATTACAGAGATTTAGAGGGTAATTGTGGCATTTGGGTTGGACAAATACCCCTCTGCCTCTACCCTTTAGAATGATTAACCCAGAGCTATAATGCCCAACTTTTGAGAATGTTCTGGTAGGAACATCTGGCTTCTGGCACGTTCTACAGGGAATTTTGTTGGTGGATTGGAACAGCCTCCTAGTAATCACCTTATGTGTTTTTCCTTTACCGTATTAATGACTATTTGAAACAGGGGCTACACTAGTGCATTATAAAATAAATCTCTCTACTCTTCCAGAGGAAAAAAGACTGGTATTATCTTTATGTATGTAGCTTAACCAAATGAATGTTATTATTTTTGCCTTCTTGTGCATCCCTTATTTTACCAGAAACCCAGAATTACCCATACCATGAAAGAACCTGGAAAGCTTTCAGATTTTCTGCATTTTTAAAAAATACTTTCAATTTCTTTTCAAAAAGATCCAAAAATATCAAGCTTTAGTGCTCAGGAAATTGTCAGTGCTACAAAGAATGCCTCCTAAAGGTCATTAGAATGTTATTAGGCTGATGAGAATAGAAGAAGATGTTTTTCTTTATAATACACGAACAAATGAAACTACTTTTGTTAAAGTAAAAAAGACCTCAGAGAACCTGTCATCCAACCTTTTTTTTTTTTTTTTTTTTTTGCAGATGACAAAAAACTCCAGAGCTGAAGTGATTTGTCCAAGGAACCATACAGAAAGCTAGTTGCAGAACCTGGACTAGAATCCAGGTTTCCTGACCCTCCAGTTCAGCATTGCATTCCTTTCACTGCACCACCTTTACTTCACAGAACTTTAGGTCTAAAAGGGGTGTTTGAGATCATGCGCACATGGAAGAAGGCACCAGTTGTCCCATAGAAAAGAATCTATAAAGGGAAAAAAATTGAAACATTCTCAAAATGGCAACCTGTGGATCAGAGATCAGAGTTGGAAGGGGCCTCAGAAAGCATCTAATCCAACTCCCTGTGTTTTACAGATGAGGAAACTAAGTGACAGAGAGGTTAAGTGAATTGTCCAAGGCCATGTAGAAAACCAATCTCGGAGGCACGATTTTTAACCTGGATTCTCTGACTCTGAAGTGTGGCCTCTTTCTACTGTGTAATGTTGCCATCCAAAATTTTGTCAGTCTAAGTTTTTAGACCGGAATGAATTAATAGGCCCCTAATTAGCATCCCCTTCTCCAGGGAATATTAAATTGTTGATAACTATTTGTTACATAGCACTTTCTAATTTGCAAAGCACTATGTTATCTAACTTGATCTTAAAAACAACCTTCTGAAATAGATTTCTCAAGTATTAATTATCCTTCTCTTGCACATGAAGAAACTGAGGCACAGCAAAATTAAGTGATTCACTCCAAAGTGCAGAGTTAGTAACTGGTAGACCAAGATTCAACTTCAAGTCTTCTAACTCTAAATTTATGCTCTTTGTAGCACACCAATGGAAAATAAATAGTCTATCCACAATGGCTGAGGTATTTTCTAGTCTGGAGACAAGGCATAGATAGCATGGACTCTCTCCCTTAATTCTAAGTTTGAATGATCTAACTCTATGACATGTAATGGCTTTGCAGGGGTTAAGAAAAAAAAGACCTCCATTTAAACTGATACATTCCGTTTCTCCTTTTCTTAAAGAAAATGAAGTTATAAACGCAAAGAACAAGGTCTACTCTTTACAAGTTTATTACAGTTCCCAGCCTGGTGCTCAGTAACTGTTAAATGATAATAATTAATGAAACTACACATATTTAGTTCCTTTGTCTATTCCTCTTAAGACAATGCCTTCTTTTCCACTAAACAATTAGGCTGTTCTTCCATGTACTCCTTTTTATTTGTCCAGACTATTCAGTCAACGGGGTATGCAATTCATTTTAGGTCTAGTCTCACCGCTGTGGCACTGAAGAAGGCATCACCTTTTTGAGTGTGTTACAAAGGTCTTTGGAAGCAACTGAAAATCACATTACGTCTTTTTCTTTTTTTCACGACAAGATTGTAGCAAAACACACCAATTTTTTTCTGAAAATTTTGGAAAGAATTATCTCTCGATTTTAGTAATTAATGACCTTTATTCTCATTTATGTCTACGTAGTATGTGTTTCCCTAGAAACGGGGGCTAATGCATATGATCAGGCTTATGTGTAAACAGAGAGTGCTTTACCGTGTAAATCCCTGATTCTGATGTATGACCGTCAGCACTTTGGGTCCCCTTGGGGGAGCAGTGCATGCAGCTGTCACAGAAAGTGTAGTTAGGGGTCTGTTACTTATTTTCCCTTCTCTCTCCTGTTCCCAGAAGGAAGTGACTCCTTGTGTATTTTAGAAACCCAATGTGTGTAGCCTCATGTGGAGTTACTACATTCCTGTTGATGGGTTGAAAAAATTCTTCCACCTCCTTTTAAACCCTAAGAAACATTTTCTTCAAGATTGACAAGGGTCTGTTCTCTGAGCTGTAGGCTGGGGGCTTGAGTTTATTTTCTTTCTTATTTTCCTTCTTTTTGGTACCTGATTTTTTTTTTATACTTCGGGATACACATTTTTTCTCTTCCTATTGAATTGTTTCTTCTTTCCAGTTTTAATTTTAATTAAATCTCATTTTCCCTTTTCTCTAAATTTTTCAAGATTTCTTCTTCTATTGTTCTCCCATTACTCATTCCATCCCAATATTTCCAGACTATTGACAAAGCCCAGAGCTAAGGTTTGGGTTTCCTTTATCAGCTTCATTATGGGTTTTTTCCTATGCAAATGGGAATATGAACATATATAACTGTTCCCACCAGGTGAGGATGATTCAACTGCTATTATTGTACCTATTATTAATGAGGGTTTTGTTAAGGGAGTGTGATGCAATGAAAAGAGAATTCAATCTAAAGCCAGAACCTGTGCTCCAATTCTGGCTCTCTCATTTACTACCTGAGCAAGCCACTGAGGCCCTCTGAGCCTCCATTTCTTCCAAAGTAAAATGAAGGATTGGAATTAAAAGATCTCTAAAAGCCCTTCTGGCTCTAAGATCTTCATTGATTCAGCTGCCAGGCATCTACAGTAGCCATAGAAATGGATTCAAATAATAGAGATATGACTTTTTCTCCTTTATACCCACCTATAATCTAAGTTTTGTGTCATTCATCTCCATGATAGGGCTGTTATCTACTTTTTCGTTCAAGAAATATTGTCCAAGCTTCTACTATGTGCTATCCATTGGTTCTAATACAAAGAAGAGTAAAACAAGGTCTGTATAGAGCTTATGGTTGCTTAGCGGACATAAGGGATACAAAAAGAGCTATAATATAAGTAGTTATAGGAAAGTGAAATGTGTGAAGTAAAAACCACCAAAGCCATATTTTTATTTTAAACAAAATTCCATTTTAACTGAATAACTTGGATATCTCATTGGGAGTAGTTATCAAGTAATTTTAGAAAGAGCTAAAAGTTTCTAGATTCATAAATCGTTCCTCTGTAGTGTTTTGTTTATCTTTGATCAGGAGCCAATCACATGGAAATCCAGGAAGGAGTAAATGTGGTTAAATCATGTATTCAAATTGGAATGACTATCTTAAGTGTCCAGAAATGGGAAATTCACACATACACACACACACACACACACACACGACTGGTTCTTTCGTGTTGCTTAGAAAAGATGCCGAAATCAAAGTGCTGATTTACTGTGATTGTTAAGCCACCCTCTGCTCAAGCAAATTGACAAAATTTTCAAGTTGCTTTTCAGATATCTGATCTAATTAAGATACCATCTTCGTTTTCTGGATCTATTGTGTGATCTATCCCCATTCTTCTTTCATCTGATTTTAGTCAATAGCTATTTTTGCAAGTTATTTCTTCCTAATTGTCTACATTTCTTTCCTTTTTCTTCTAATGAAAGGCAGACTGTAGGAATGAATTCTAAATACCAATTCTTTTAGCTATATTATTAATTTTGTGCCTTTACTCAATTATTTGACAATCTTATTTCTGTCTATTCTTCTGAAAGATACAAGGTAGTCTTTTAAATCTACTCTAGTCCCTTTGGGATATTGTTCATATTCAGTACAGAGAAGCAGAATGTTATGTTTCGGTTTGTTTGATTTTTTTTGTGGGAAGACAATGTATCGAGAAGAGAATATGAGAAGGTTCCTTATTGTTTCTCATTTCATTTTGATTTATGATGCAAAATTTAGCCTTCACAAAACAAAAACAGAGTGGTAGGCTAATACAGCCAGTGCTTTGAAAAACCCCTGTGAGTTCTTTCCATTTTGTCTTCACACAACCTTAGTAGCATTTACTATTTTGCTGCTCTTCTCTCCCCTTTCTGCCAGTATAGAAGAAATAACTTTTACTACTCCTCTTCCACATTTCCAGTGCAGAATACTTTATTGGGTGATCTTTGGGAAGAGAAGAAAACTGTCAAGCTATATTTTGAGACCTCAGACAGCTTAGCTGTAGAGAAATCCAGGGAAGAAAAGCAACCTGGGGCACACACTGGGAAGGGCACAGAAGCAGCTGGCAAAAAAAAAAAAAAACCCTTGCCAATGCAAATGAGCGGGTCCCAGAATCCTAGCAACAGAGTTTAGTTGTTGAGATCTCCTAGATTCTATCTTTGAATTTCTGCTCTCTTTTATTTTGTCAATGCTGACCTGATGCTCCCTTCAAGCTCCCCACAAAGGAGACTTGCAGTGTAGTCCTTAGGGAAACTGAGGGAGTTAACAGAAGAATACAATTAAAATTCAACAGCTATTTATTATTAGTTAAGTTCCTGCTAAGTGCTAGGCTTTATCTCACTCTAGAAAAAGTATAAATTCCACAAAATCCAAAGACTATGTTTTATTTGTTTTTGTATTCAGTGGCACATAGTAGGACCTCAATGAATAACCATTGAATGAAAATGCAAAAAAAGGAAAATGAAGCTATGAATCGATTACAAAGAAAGAATATATGTGATAAACACCCACATATATGCAATGTACTTTAAGGCAAAGGCAGATTACTTCAAGCACAGACACACAGTTTTCCTTACTGCCAAAATATTTAAGCCATGAAAAGTGAATTGATCAGTTATTATAACATACCAATCACCTCCTCTGATCAAACCAGTGATATTGAGTTTTTTAATTGATAAGGGCTATAGGCTTTAAGTTTTAGAGAAGATTATAGGTTTAAAGGTGGAAAGAACTTTAGAGATCATTTAGTCCAACCTTGTCAGGTAATACCTGAGAAGCAGAGGACAAGTGACTTACCCAAGATCATATAGGTTTCCACTGTACCATGCTGACCTCCCACGAGAACATACTCTGTTGTGTTTATTTTCATCTCTTTTTCCATCAAATTAGGCCTCTGTTTTGAGTCTTCCACTTCTATGAACACCTTAACCTCATTCATGTTCCAGCTTATAAAGTCATTTTTTTTAGTTAGAAAATACAACAACAAAAACACATGATTAAAATGTCGATAATTCTCTTTGGAAGCAAACGATCATTTTAACAGTTTTTGTTTTGTTTTTCAGAAAAGGACTTTGTTCAACGTAAGTAGCCCAGAGCATTGGGCAGCAGAAACTCGGGCTGTATTTCAGTCTCTTCTATTTACAAAATATGTGATATTGGAGATAACAGGGTCCCCTGTCAGCCCCGTGACTGGGGAGTTTCCAGCACTAATGATAAAATCTGCAAATCACCCTGACCTCCTTGGAGATGGGGGCTACATCAATAAGGAAGCACTATTACAATCTAAGAATTTTTGAAGGTCTAAAGCCATGATAAAAATAAGCATTTTGCCCTTATGAGTTTCCGGCTCTCACTAAGATTAATATTGTATTTTACGAGACTAGAGTATTCTGCCATCTTGTAACCTACATGAAGGATTCCTTTGTTCAGTGCCACAGGTTAAACTCATACCATGAAATTCTCTTTCCTCCCCACTGCCATCTCTGTCACTTATTACAATTGGAGTCCACAAAAAAATACAGCATGACTCAGAATATTGAGGCTGTGGCTAAGCAAGGAAAGTTCATTCAAAATTGATTTTCTTTCAGGAATCCCTGATATCCCCCCTTTCAATTGTTCACCCACTGTAGGACTGAACAAACACCGAAGGAGGCTGCAAAGCAATGCAGCCTGTCTGAGACATGAAGGAATGTAGAACAGGATAATCACAACATCATCAACCCAATTCTCCAAGGTAGCTGGCCAATAATGCTGTTCTAATTGAATAACTTATCCACAGCTATTTCCCCTGGGAAAGCCTCCGGCTCAGCCTCTCCGAGTAGGCAGATGGTGTAGCATATACAATGAAACCTGTAATTTTCTCTCGCCATTGGACATGCGAACAGTGGGCCCTCTCTGCTTATTCTTTAATATTTTATTTTAACTGTTTCTCCCCAAATTATTATGTGCCACGAAGCAACCAAAGAGGAATTCGGTGATACGGATCATATTTAATTTATCCTCCCACAAGCTCACCAAACGAGTCACTTGGTGATCAGTGGCCATATAAGTCAGAGTCAGGTGTATGCTGCTGAAATAAAGGCAACAGAATAGGACCCAATTAAAGTCAAAAGGTAGATGAGTCATCAGAGTATAATGGTATTAAGTGGCCCAAAGCGCCAAACATCACATGCATTCAAAATCTGTTTTCCTTTGTTTTTTTTGCTTTTTAAAAATTATTAAATGGCAATGTGCCACAGCCAATGCATTTGAAAGGACAGAAGGGTCTACTTTTCCACAGTGGTGATGTTACACCCACCAAGATGCACAGAGGATGAAGGGTTGTGTAGCATCTTGATTTTCATCGTCTAATGGATGCCAAAGCTGGTACAGAGGGAAACGCAATCGGAAAGGGCGAGCAGAGACAGCCCATCAGCAGCCTAACAACATGACAGATGACAGACCCAGAGGCAAATCCAGGGCTGCCAGCCCATCAGCCTGTAGAGTCTGCCAAAGAGCCAGATGTAGCAACTGAATGGAGAGCATCCTGAGTTTAGCATCTGGGTCTGGCTGTGGCCAAGCACACTTCATGTACTGGAAACCAGAGTGTCCGTGGTGATACCCACTGCTGATAGAGGTTGAAAAGGAAAAAAAAAAAGGGGGGGGGGAACAATGTGGGAGGGAAAGCTCTTTATTCTTTACTGACTTAGACTAAATTATTCTAAAGCAAAAATCCTATCACTAAAATTGTTCTCTTCTAAAAGCCAGCAGGGCTTTCTATCCATAGAAACATTTTGTATTTTACTAAGAATATTTCCTTCATTTTTGTTAGGAGTTAGGAGTGGGGAATGTGGCTAGGGTAAATTAGATGACCCTTGATCTTTATCAGGGATTCAGGTATACAGGAAGATAAGTCAGAGGAATGCCCAGGGCAGTAATGCAAACCAGGACCAAGTGGTAACAAGCCAGGATTGACACAAGACCCAAGGTTGGTCTGATTTTCTTCTGCAATGGTAAATCAATGCTGCAGCAATCGTACTGAAGGGACTGGTGCATATGAAACACCCAGTATGCCTTTCAGGAAAAAAAAGTGACAACAATTAATTGTTTGTCAATAATACAACTTTTAGAATATATATGTATATGCATATGTATACACACATACATATATAAAATGGGTACAATTATATATAACATATACATAATACATGCAATTATATGTACTATGCACTATATATGATTATACCCACTAGACACTTAATGATTCAGACTATATGCATGCTCTTTCAGAAATGTAAGCCATTCCTTCATTCTGGCATCCTGCTCTAAATGTAGCATTTTTTGTCTTTGTAAGATTGCAGGTGGGATTGAAGTTAGGGATTCCTCCATTCATGCCCTGATATTCACTGCAGTGGAAAGTTGCATTGACCAGTATGGGTTAGGAAAAGATTAATAAAGGGTCAGCTCAGCAGCAGACCTAAGCAGCTGTATTTTCACAGTACATTTGGGAGCATCAAACATGGATAACAGCAAGGGAAAGTAAAGTCTGAATAATATGAAGATGAGAGCATTTGACCTGGGAAAGCAGCAAGTTGGCAAAGCAGGAAGCAATATCAATGGGGGCAAAGGATGTTGATTGTTCACAGCAGGGGTTAATATCTGTGCAAGGAATGTTAGGTGTCACAGAGCGGAACAAAGATTCAAGGAGCTAAGCCGAAGTCAGCCATCTTTTAATCAACAAACATTTATAAGCGCCTGCTATATGCCAGGCAGTATGCTGGGTGATACAAAGACAAAAATGAGAAGATTCCTGAACTCAAGCAGCTTACATTCAAAAAATAAAAACATCACGAAAAACACATTCATTGACTAAATGAATAGTTTGCCAAGCTCTGGGAACAAGCTGCCTAGCACTTTCATTAGGAAGCCAGGTTATTTCTTTAAAGGTGAAACTGATGGGGACCATATGAAATTAGTCATGTGAAACACAAGTAAGTTCAAGAGACAGGGTTGTTACAGGTAGAATGAACAATGCTTTGTGCTTCGCTTTTCGCATATGAAATAATGACCAAGGATTGCCTTTAAGAACTCTTTATGAGAACAGAATCTAAGAATTAGGCCCAAGTCTCTATAATAAAATTCATGTAGTCTGCACATAATTCTCCTTGTGTCTAAGGGGAGATAGTCATTCTTTCTGACCAGCTAACATAGTGGGACATCAGCTAACTCCACTGTAGCCAAGACTCTGTGCTCTTCCTAGAGATCAAACAAATGCTTGTTGAGTACTGCTCAACTGTGCCAACCTTTTCTGTCTACGTCTGGTGCCTACATCCCTTTCTTACCACCCAGTCCATGTCAGAAGCCCAAACTAAGAGTTGAGAAGCTTGGATTAGTAGGATGTGGATACTGGATTGGAATGGAATTCTCTTTAGAGTAGGCATGACAATCTATATCTTACCCCTTCTGAGCTGCCCCAGTCATTTCTTTATTCAATCAATCAATTAACAAGCATTTACTTATTAAGTTCTAGGAACAGTGCTAGGCACTAATCATACAAAGATAAAAGTGCAACAGTCCCTCACCTAAAGAGGCTTACAATAAACAACCATTTATTAAATACCTATTATATGTAAGAAAAATGTTGTTCAGTTGTTTCAGACTCTTTGTGACCCTATTTGGGGTTTTCTTGGCAAGATATTTAAGTGGTTTGCCATTTCCTTCATAGCTCATTTTACAGATGAGGAAATCGAGTCAAACAGTATTAAGTAACTTGGCCAGGGTCACATAGCTAGTAAGCATCTGAGACCAGATTTGAACTCAGATCTTCCTGATTTCAGGCTCAGCACTCTGTATACTGTAACATCTAGTTGCTCATCTAAGAAGAGTAGGAGGCTGTATTTCTGCTCCCCTTCTGTCTGGCAGACCAGTGGCTCCTGGGCAGCTACTCCAGTAATGGGCTTCATCATCCTAATCTATATCTTACCACTGGACTCAAATGACTCCAGAGGAGAAAGTGAGGCTGGTGGCTTTGCACAGTCCTCCCTCACTTAAATCCAATTCACTTGCAAGTCGTGACATCTCCTTTCTAACGTCATGGTCTTCTTTGAGAACGAAGGACAAACAACAGCAAGGATAGCTTTCCTGTCTGCCAGAACAATGACACTTGTAGGATTTCCTTGGGAATAGATGGAGGAAAGCAGGCAAGAAGCAAGCCTCATCCCCTCCTGGGCAGCTGCTCCAGTGATGGGCTTCTCTCTCCATTCATTTTCTTCTCTCCACCCCCACCAATTTCCCTCAGCAATGCTGATATTAGAACTTGCAATCTAGGGCATTTGTCCCTTCCCCCAAGCTGTCTCCCTGTATAAATGCAAATGTTACACCCTCCAAAGGCACCATTATTGACCACAAAGTGTTAAAAATGAGGCTTTTTCCCTTTTCTGTTATTGTAATACAAATGGTAATTTGGTGCATACTGTTTTTGGACAAATGGTTTACTATACGCTCTTATCTACTTTGGTTGGTCCATGCAGGAGGTGTAGCCAATTTTAAGATTTGTGGGGTCAGTGAATGAAATCTTCACTTCTAAGCCCTTCATTATTCTCATTACATGCTGAAATAATTGGTGAGTAACATTTGGGAGGGATTAAGTCAACTCTAAGCTTCTGACTCTTTGTGTCTTCAGTTCTCAGAGGGCTCTTAGGTATGTCTTTTCAGTTGTTGATAAAGGGTTCTTTCTTCTAGTGTAGTTGTGAAAATTAGATGGAGCCACAGGTTCAGGATCTGAAAAAGACTTAAAGTAGGCCTGAAAAAAGTGACTCTATGGCCAAGATTTTAGTAAAAATTGAAGCTATATCATCAGGTGTTGACTGCTAAGATGTCTGGAATACAGACAGGACTACTGAATCATGGAAGATTGGTAAAAAAACATAATGAGTTGAGAAGTTGTCATTATTTTATCTTTTTCCCCCTTTTTTATTCACCTCTCACCTCCTTGCAATGTAGCTTCCAATCCCACCACTCAAATGAGATTGCTCTCTCCAGGGTTACCAATGATATCTTAATTGCTGAATTGAGTGACCTTTGCCTTAACCCTCTCTGCAGCATTTGATGCCATTAAATACTTCCATCTTCTCTCTATGCTGTCCTTCTTTATTTTATTTTTATTTTTTACCTTGGCTCTCCTCCTATCTGTCAGACTGGTTCCTTTTCAGTATTCTTTGCTATACCATCATCCATGACCTGTTCCCCTTGTGTGGTTGTATCCCAGGGCTCAGATCAGTGACCTTTTCTTTCTTTATACTCTTCTTTCAGCGAGTTCTCAAAGGCTTATCCAGGTAACTCAGAAATTAATTACATGGCTAGTCCTCGTTTCTAGCCTGAACCTAGTCCCAAATCACCAACTAGCTGTTAAATAGGTATCTCAACCATGACATATTCAAAGGAAAACTCATTACCTTTCTCTTATAACCTTTCCCCCTTCCTAACTTTCTTATGTCCATCAAGAGCACCCCCATCCTTCCAGTCACCCAGATTTGCAACCCTGCAGGCAAACTCTTACCTCTCCCTCTTCCCCCTCCCAAATCCAATCAGCTGCCAAGTCCTATCAATTCTCTGTGTCCCCTTATCTCCACTCACACAGCTACCATCCTTCCTAAGGCCCTCATTAACTCTATCGCAACTATTCTAATAGCCTATCAGATGAGATTATATTTGTAAAGCGCTCAGGGCAGTGCCTGACACATGGGAGGCACTTAATAAATGCTTCTTTTTCCTTTCTTCCTGCCCCCTTTCCTCCTAATTTGTTTTAGTGCTTCTAGTCTCTCCCCTCTCCAATCCATACTCCATATGGCTGCCAAGTCGATGGTCCTAAAACACAAATGACCCAGCTGATAAAGGTGTTTCTGTGGCTCCCTATTATCTCTGGGATAAAATATAATCTTTATTTGAAAGCCCTTCATAATCTGGCTCAGCCTACTTTTTCAGACTTGTTTCGCTATAACATTTGTGGTTGGATTTGTCGGACGCTCCATAGACCAACCAGAGTGAACCGCTGATTTAATCCATTCCTCTGCCTTTGTGTTAGGCAAAGATATTGTATTATCATTGAACATTTGTGTTAGCAAATAAAAAAAAATATGGATGTAACATATGGTGCTCTCTCAGACATAGCCCTAGAGGTAGGGAAATGCCTCAGACCTCAGATGTGCAGCTTAAGGCTGAATCTGAATTATGGTTTTATCATCTCTTTGCTCTTCTGATAGTGGCCTGACTTCCATGCAAGTCCATGGAAAATATGGGGGCTGGAGCCTCAGGGGAGCCCCAGATACACTACAGTCACCTCTTCTTCCTCTGCTCCTTTACTTTTTTTCCAGGTCAGTACCCTGGTGGAAAACAACTAACGCCACGTGGAAGAAAGGACTCTAGACACCCAAACATGTACAGCTGTCCTTTTATTCTGTGCCAAAGGCTTCCTTGGGTCACCCTCTATCTCATTACTAAATGTGAATATGATCCAAAGCAATGGGGTTTTGTTGCCTAGCCTACATACATTGGCACTGGTAATATAACCCATTTTGCTCCTTGGGCATCTTGGCTTAATTTCTTTTCCACTATGAGGATGTTGTAAATGATAACACAATCCCTTGTCAATCAGCCTTTCCTGCTCCCTTCCCTCTACATTTATTTGAGGTCATTTTAGTTAGGTGCAAACAATATTCCCCTTTCCTAAGTCTCATTTTCTCCAGCCCTACCTCTCACCCAGAAAAAAGCAATCAGTTCATCTGTGGGAACCTCTGATAAAACATCCTAAGAAGGGCAAGGGTGTGGCTATCTCCATTCACTCTCAAGTGTAGTCCTTTGGGATCACCTTCTTCCAATATATTAAATAATGTCCCTCTTGATCATATACAACTGAATTTCCTGTATTTCACATGCTTCTTATGAATGTAACCACATGAACGTGTAGGTTGTTCTCACTACTGTTGAAATTACATAGCAGTCTATGATATGAGCTATACAAAACTAGTTGTATCAGCAGGTTCTAATATTGCCCATCACCCATCTCCCTATTTGTATAGCCTATGTCTATATTCTGATGCTCATTGAGTAACTCAGGCTACCATTCATATGTGTTATTCCTAATTAAGCAAATGATTTTCTGATGTATCCACTAGGCTGATATAAGGAGAAAAACTGTAAGGTAAGTGTTTTCAGAAAATTCTTCTACTGGAAGGAACTAGGTTCAGTCTTGCTCTAAGCGAATGATACAACAGCATAAAAAGTCTTTAATCTCTTGATTCTAAATTGGTCTTTTGGTGGAAGGCTGTGGTAAATAATATCTGAGCTCCTAATTTCTTTTGGAGTGCATTTCAGAATGTGACCATAAACTGTGGGCCCTGAGCCGAGACAATCTGTACCTAGAGACCATGTAGGCAAATGATCCCCTTTAGAAAATACCACGCTGTCTGTAGAGCAGATGGTGACTTGGGATATGGAATCCAGGGACACATCCTAGGACCATTACAAGCATGGCAAAGTTCCTTTCAGATGACAGTAAATCTAACCCTACCCGATACCATGGTAGTTGAGGTACTTGCCAATGGCTATAGGAGCCCCAACAGTTTCTGCCAAAGCTTTTTAGTCATTGATTTTAGTCACAGCCTCAGCAACCAATAATGCTGGTTGATTCAATTCTTTGTCTTTACCTTTTTTGAGTGTCCAGCTAACAGAACACTTACTGTTGTTGAGTTATTTCGGTTGTGTCCTACTCTTTGTGACCCCACTTGGGGTTTTCTTTGTAAAGATACTAGAGCGGTTTGTCATTTCCTTCTCTAGTTCATTTTACAGATGAGGAACTGAGGCAAACAGGGTTATATGACTCGCCTGGGGTCGCACAGCTGGTAAGGGTCTTGAGACCAGACTTGAATTCATGAGAATGAGTCTTCCTGATTCCAAGGCCAATGCTCTATCCACTGCACCATCTAGCTACCCTAACAGAGCACATTCGAAGACTAAAAGGGTTTCTTCCTATTCATTATCCATTCACTCAAATAACATTTCTTAGGTTCTTTCTGTTTTTAGAACACTGTGATAGGTGCTAGTGGAGTTAATGGTTTAAGTAAGATGAGGCCCTTGCCTTCATGGGCTTTCTAGTCTCAGAGATATAACACAACCTTGTTCTGGAAGAAATGTAGACTGGGTCATCATACTTCCTCAATAACTCCACCCAGGTATCCCCAGGGCAAATGCCACAAAATATGCCCCCAAAATAGCTTATAAAGATAAATTCATTGGAGGATTTGAAACTTCAGCAACTAGGGTTACCATTTAAATGGGTATCAATGAAGTTGGGTTAGTATTTCCTGAGTCTCTGCTGAATGTTCCTGCACAGGTGTGTCTGCTAACATGTTCACTTCGGATGTGTTGGTCGCTCTGGAAAATACACATAGTTGCACTGTATGTACTAAATCTCTCTCGACTCACCTCTTTGTTTTCTTATTCCATTCATAGATTCATTCATGCATACACGCATTCTTGTTCCTGGGGTCAACTAGGTTTGAATATCACACCCAATGCTTATCTCAGCACCTGGCACATAACAGGAGTTGAGTAAACGTTCGTTGATTTGTAATCAAGTTTCTATGTGCCTCCAAGTAAGGCCTCCACATTTTCTACATGCTCAAGAAGTATGAGGGTTGTCAAAACCCTGGTAAGGAAGTTAAATAGCTCCTTTTTGCTGTTGACAACTGGCAGGGGTCATAAGCTGCTAGAAGATCCATGGCCTTCCTATTTCTTTGACAATGTTTCACCAAATGAAGGGGCAACTAGGCTTACCATATAAATGATGAAAAATAGTTGGGTTAGTATTTTCCACTCTACTGAATGTTCTTGTTCCTAATTATAACATCATTTGAAAATGCAATGACACCTTTGGGAAGGTACATCAGAACTTCAATAGCTGTGTCTTGGAACATCGTGGATATATTGGCTAAACCAAATGGCTTGATTTTGTATGTAAAATGTCTTAACTGTGTCTAAAAGTTTGGCTTCAACTCCTCATTGTATGTGTAATTCTAAGTAGGTTACATGTTCCTTATGAATCCATTTTATTAAAAATCTAGAAATCTTGGACTCTATTCAGAATATCTTAGATTGGTGGGAGTGAGTAGTAGATTATTTTGGTTTTGCTTTAATAAACAATACAATGATGTGTTTTGGGAGAAGTATGACTGTGGGACAGCTAGAACTTCAACCTAGGGCACTAAAATTTGGAGGGTTCTGACAGAATTTGGACTTAGCCATAATATAAATAATAAACAATAAACGAATAAAATACTAGTATTAATAATGAGATCTCATTTTATCCTCACAACTACCCTAGAAGGTACATGTCATTATTGTCTCCGTTTTATAGATGAGGGAACTGAAGAAGAGATAGGTTAAGTGATTTGCCCAGATCAGACAACCATTAAATGTTTGCGGTTGGATTTGAACTCAGATCTCCTTGAATCCAAGTCCATCACTCTCTCCATCGTACCATCTAGCTTCAAAAAGAACTGAATCTAGTAAATGGTTCTAGTTTCCATGAGCAATCAGTTAAAATAATATCTGTTGGTTCTTTTCTCTCTCCAGTAATTGTGCTCCATGTGAACTTTTTCCTGGATGGATCCCATATTGCTCCCTACCCTGGTGGTAGCCCCTTTAGCGATACCCTTATAGCGTCTTGGGAAATTTGTCCTCCCACTCTGGGATCACATCCCAAGGTATCTTCCTTCATATGGTCTTAGATCCCAAGGACTACTGTTTTCTGAGTGAGCAAGTCTATGAAGGGAATAAGAGAACAAGGAGGTAAATTGAGAGAGGTTTAATACATGCAGTGCAATGGTGATAAAATTAGCTTGGAATGGTTAAGTCCATAGGAGAAGATACAATGAATTGTATGAGAGACAGTCACAGCATCACCTTCTTGATACCATGGTTCTCTTCAAAAATGAAGGAGAAACAACAACATGGGAGACAGGGAGAGTGAATACTAGGACAAGTGTTGAGTTAACCAGCTTCTGGAGTCAGAGTCCTACTGCTCCCCATTTAGAGAGTACATGCCAGCATGGAAGAAAGGAGGAGAAACAATTAAGCATATTTTGTCTTGTAAACCTCTCTGAAACCAGATTTTCTGGACTCTTTCTGAACTGCTTTGGAACACAAGTACCTGGGAGGAGATGGGAAGAGGAAAGAGAGTGAATAATGTTGGGCATGGAATATGTATGATTGTGAATGATGGTTTGTGACATTAATCACAAGAGGATAACAATTAAATGCACCCCTAGAAGATTTGTACTCCTATGGTCTTGGGAACTTGGGTTTCCTATGAGCCCAATGAGGCTGTAATTGCATGGATTTAGAAGTTGCTTGCCACAGATTTCACTTCCGTGCTCATGAACATTTGTCCTTTTCTTCCATAGATCTTAGAATTTGTGGGCTATTTATTTATTTGAAAGGAAGCATCATCGAAGGTTTTAATTTTTTAAAAAATTAAAGTTTTGGTTAATGAGGCATTTGGCCCTTGTAGATATGGTAGGAGTCAAAGATTTGACAGTCCATCTGGACAAATGGAAAAGAGAGAAGACAATGTCCGTGAACCTGATGGGAAAGTTAATGACAAGAAACTTAAAAATCCATGAAGTTAATTTCTAACTTACAAATTGAGACTGAATTCACATAAATCCACTGTGGGAAGCCACATAAAGGTTAATGCAGTAAGACACCTTGGCCCCACATTGGGCAGTAGCAGAGAGTATGTTGCAGCTCCCATTCCTCATAATATTCTGTATATAGCTATAATCAATCCCACGTATTCTGTATTCAGTCCAACACTTTCTTTCTTTCATGATCTGAAAGCAATATAGGTAAGCATTGGACATGAAGGTCAAATAGGTAGCTAGCTATAGGAGAATAATTGAGAGGTGAGAGGAGACCAAGAAACAGTGAATGTTTCTGAATTTAGAAAATTGGGAAGACTTACACGAGCTAAAGAGGAGAAAAGTAAGCAGAACTCAGAGAACAATTTAAAAACTAGACATGATAATGGGAAAGAAAATGACACTGAAAGAAATCAGTCAATGCAGTGAGAAATATAGACTGCGGAGGACTGATGTGAAATATACCTCCCTCCCCTCAGCTGAGAGGTGGTAGACTGTAGGGGTGGAATGAGTCACATGTTGTTAGACATGGTTGATGTGTTTTATTTTGTCTACTATACTTCCATTTTTTTTTTCTTTTTTGAGGGGGGAAAGCAAGGCAATTGGGGTTAAGTGACTTCACTAAGACAGCTAGTAAGTGTCTGAGGCCACATTCGAACTCAGGTCCTCCTGAATCCAGGGCCAGTGCTCTATCCACTGCACCATCTAGCTGCCCCAGCTATATTTCTTTAGAAGGTCTGATGGAAGAGGAGAAGGAATATGGTTATTGGAAAGTGGTAGACATTTTTCCCAAGGATCAATAATGCATGTATTTTCTAAAAAAGAAAAGAAATGGGACATATGAGTAGATGAGTCTCCTTTCCCTATGATGATAAAGTGCTAACTTTCTGATGGGAGTAGGCAAAAACGGAGAGAAACAAATGAATCTTCAGAACCTTAGTGTCTTGAAAGGCTATTGAGGGGGTTAAAAAAAGAAAAGCAGAGGGCCTGAGGAATAAACTGGTTCTGTCTTGGGGTTTGTAAGAGAGGAAAAAGAAAAAAGGGTAACAGGGATATTCTAGTGTAGAAAGGCGGAAGAAATGGGTAGAACTTAATGTGTCTCATAATTGGGGTGCTTGAGAAGAAAAATATGCATAGCGGGAAAGTGTAGGTATCAGACATGCTCCTCTGTTAAACAAAGGAGAGTTGAATCCACACAGAGATAAGTGAAGAATTACATCCAACCTAACAGGGAAATAAACAGAGTTTGGGAACTGTGATGGAGGGAAAGGGTTAAAAATGAAGGTGATACCAAGTAGGAAGGATTTGGAAACAAACCTCCTCATCCTGAGGGTAATATTAAAAGGACTGGGTGGAGTAGGGAGAAAAGCAAAGAACTAGAACGTAATGGAGAATAGTTGAAGGAATTGTGGTGAAATTATTATTGCATTGTAAAGAAATGGCAAAAGAAAGGATTGGAAGAAATCCCAGGTACTATAAACTAAAGCACAGTGAAATGAGCAGAACCAAGAGGACAACATTGTAAAGGAAAACAACTTTGAAAGCCTTAAGAAATTTGGTCAAGGAGGTGACCAACCAGGTTTCCAGAGGCAGTGTGCTACATACTACTCACTTCCTGACAGAGAGACACACATTTTTTGACTGGTCATTGTTCAGATTCATTTTTCTTGATTGTTCTTATCTGTTACAGGGATCCTCTGCCTGCTCCCCTACCTCTCTCATTAGGGATGAGTATCATAGAGGAGAGAGTTAACAATAGTGATGCTAAAAAAAAAAAAAAAAGGAGAGCCGATGAATTTTTTTTTAGATATATAGCATAGCCAGAAGTTCACAGACAAGCAGAACCGTTTGAAATTAATGTACAGAATTAATTATACACTTTTATTTTGAACAAATGGTATGAGAGTTTCACAGTTTCTTATACAATCCACTTTTTGTGTTCTGATGTGTGTATAGAAATGCTCAGGAGTCTTGTTATATTTTGTTTGTTTGCTTTTTGGTGTTTAAATTCAGAATAAAATAATAAAATGAAGTTCTTATTTTTAAAAAAGGGAACTCAATAATGAATAACCTTTAATTCCAAGAAATCCTTCTTTATCCAGTTAAACCTTGTTAACAATAAAGCTCATTATTTTCCAGATTTATGCATGAATATTTTCATAAAATGTTCCTTTAAGCATCATAAGTATGTTTAGAAAAAGTAAGATATAACACAGTTATTCTATAATAGGTCAGGAGTTAGAGCTGTCTTTCAAAACCAGCCTCTTTCATGTCATTGCTTTGTATTTCAGTTTAAACCTGCTTCCTTCTTGTGTATCCTTTCTAGAGATAGAGAACAACTGGTCCCCATCTTCTGTCTAATAACCCATTCAATGCTCGAAACAAGCACAATGCGATTCAGGCCCTTTACAGTAATTACATTACAAAAATAAGAATTTATGGATTGGAAAACATGTTCCACCCAACAAACTATGGATACTCATTATCAAACCAACTTTTATTGAACTCCCACTAAATGCGTTGAAGGGACATCACTGAGTATGATGAAGCGAATCGGGCATTCAGAGACATGAAAAACAGAGCCAGTTGGTACCTGAGAAAGTGTGGGTTGGTCATACAGCTGTGCAAAAAGAAAAAAAAATCACACATAAAGTAAACCTGTTAATAAATGTAATCATTCTCACTGTTTTCCCCTCATAAATCTTCTCCTTTGGGGATTGTGAAAGAGCCAGATGTGTGATCTGGGAAATGTCCCAGAATTAATCTTCTTTAAAAGTTAACATTCCACATCAATTGCACAGGCTACTGGCTGGAATCATGGTGAGAAACAACCCCAGTGATTAGAATGCTCCAAAAATGTCAGCTCCTTGCAGCACAATTCAAACCACAGCTAAAGTGAAATAGGTGGAGCCTCAGAAAAACTGATTCACTGATCGCTCCTCTTCAGAGGATCACTTCCTCTTTCACCTTCTTGTGTGGTTAAGGGGGGTGGGAGTGTAACTCTTGAGGCCTAGTGTCCTCTAACAAAGCATGTTGGATGATACCAGCTCACTGGCCATTTTAGTTAATTGGATCAGCTATATATAAGTTCTCTTCGCTGCCTACCAATTATCTTATAAGATAACTACTGGACATCTTCACTTCTGAGAGAATTAGGCATCTGCTATACTTATCTCTGTCATATATCAGAATGGGTGCTCTTCAAACAGTAGAGGAGAGAATAAGCCTGACCAATAGGAAACAAACCCAAGATATTTTTATATCTATATAAAATCTATATCTATAACAAACCCAAGCTTTTTTTTAATGTGTCCACATTGGTGATGTCAGAGGTACAGAGAACTCCCAGTTAAAAAGCTTTCTCTATAGGTATAGGTTCAACACCTGTTTGGCAACTTAAAAGTCTTGGAGAGTAGTTCAGTACATCAGGAGGTTAAGTGACTTGCTTAGTATCATAGAGTCACTATGTGTCAGAGGTGGTACTTGAACCCAGGTTGCCCTAACTTCAAGCCCACCCACCGCCACCCCTGTTGACTAGTCATGCTGCCATTAATACAAGCCTAAGACTGTTCAATAGACTTATAGTTTCCAGAGTTATGGAAATAATAGTCCCATGGTGTTCTGTCCTGGCTATGCCACATCTAGGGTACAGTGTCCAGCTACTTTAAGAGGGACATTACCAAAAGAGGTTAATGTCTACTTACCCTCAGGGAAGTGACCAAAATGGTGCCTCTCACTGCTTATATACATATAGGAGCTCATGTGGCATGGTTGAGTACAAATAATGATTGTGAGGCTAGAAGATCCAAGAGAGAAACTCTTGGCAAGGTCACAGTACAAGTTCATTGCCCTTCACTCTGCTCCTACATAACAGATCTTGACCTTGACCCACAATCTCCACTTCCCAACTCCTCCATATAATGACTGAGATTTGGTGACTGCCTTTGATTCTAATTTTCCTCTTTGGACTCCAAGTTTCTATGATTCAGTAATTGTGTAAAACAACTAAGAAAGCCCTTCTCTGAATGGCATTGGCTTTGTCAAAATTTTATAACTCAAGATAATTGTGATATACCATCTTAATGATCTTCCCCCTCTCCTCACCACCATTAGTTGAAAGGTCACTGGGGAAAGAACATTTCATTTCTCTTTGGTTAGGCAAGTCACCTCACCTCTATGGGCCTCAGTTGCCTGATCTGTAAAATGAAGACATTGGAATGACATCCTTTAATATCATTTCTAGTTCTAACTATATGATCATATAAATCAATGATAATTATAACAAAAGATTTTTCTAATGCTAAAATGATTTTGTTTCTTCCCCTGAAAGTGAATAAAAAAAGAAGCAAAGAATCATAGATTCAGAGCTAAAAAAAAAAAAAAAAGAAAAAAAGTCTTGTAAGCCATAAAGCCTAAATCCTTTATTTTACTGTCACATAAGTTATGACAATCTGGATTTGAACTCAGGTCCTCTAACTCCAAATTTATTACTTTTCCCCTACTGTGCCTCCTTCTACCTGATGTTAAATAAATTAAATAAGTGGGTTTTTATTTAAAAAAAAACTAAACTAAATTGGCATTGTTCAGGCCTTTGCAAATTGTAACCTTCCTTGTATGATTGTTTCCTAATACTTTTTTATGGGACAAGACCATAAGAAACTCTGTCATTTCTGGTTGGCAACTACCCAGGATAGTGTTGTACCCTCATTCCATACTTGATAACAAACAGTAGGAATAAAAACTGAGTTTGTTTGTCATATTGGTCTATTTCATTCCAGAAAGGTCAAACTAATGGATAATGCTAGTCTTAAGTAGATTAGCATAGGCAGCAAGAATAGCGTGGATTTTTCTATAAAAATCTTATCATTTAGCTCTCAAGAAGCAATTTCCTTTTAGGTATTTTGCAAGCAATTAGGATATGTCAGTGTTTTGGGTTATTAAGGATTTGAATTTTAAAAGAAGACATTTGAGAGAAAGAAATGAATTGTTCACAATGGAATTTCAGGCATCCTCTCATTCAGGGAGTTTTAGAGGCTAAGGTCCTGCTGGGTACATTTTGATTGATTCTTGATATCTCATAGAGTCATTAACTTCCACTTGCCCAATTCTAACTTTTAAGAAATTGTTTTCCTCAGTTAGCTTTTGTGCCTCCTTCTTAAGCAGTTGTTTTCTTTTTCCAAACTGTCGATTCTTTTCTAATAATTCTCTTGCATCACTCTCATTTCTTTTCCCGATTTTCTTCTACCTCTCTTATTTAATTTTTAAGCACCTTTTTGCGCTCTTCTATGAGTATTTTTTTTTTCTGGGATTGAGATCATTTCTCATTTTTCTTTGAGGTTTTGCCTATAGGTGTTTGTTTTGACATTGTTGTCCTCTTCTGAGTTTGTGCCTTCATCTTACCTGTTGCCATAACAACTTTATATGCTCACATTCTTTCTTTGTTGTTTTTTGCTCATCTTTTTTGGCCTTTTCCTTTCTTTTAAATTTGAGCCATAGGGGTCTGGCAGCTTATCTGGTGCCAAATTGGAGTCCTCGGATTGGTATCTGGCATGTTTTGAGGTCAGTGGGGTGTTCCTCATTGGCATCTGTTTGCCCAGGGCTACACCAATGCACTTGTGCTGAAGCACTTGGCGGGTTCTCAGAGCTGGCATCTGGCTATGTCGAGGCATTTGGCATCGGCACTTGCCTGCTCCACCACATTGGGGCTCAAAACCTCCCACTGGTTTTCAAAGGCTGCTGGCTTGCTGGGGTGCTTCCTGTCCTAGCCTGCACTCCTCTTTTACCAAAGCGAGACAAGCTTTTCCTGCTGACCTTCCAAGTTGCTTTGGCTCAAAAATTTTTTTGCCCCCTCTTTTTGCTGGTTCTGTTTTTCTGGGAGTTGTTTTTGGGGTGATATTTTATGATTGTTTGGAGGCAAATATGGGAATAGTGGTTTCCTACTTACTCTGCCATCTTGACCTCTCTCTCCTGATTGGGTACATTTTGAAACAACCATTTTAGCAAAGACCTGGAAGCAAAGTAGGTGCCAATCAACTGTAGAATGGCTGGACAATCTGTGGTATTTGAATGTAAGGGAATATTATTTTATAGTAAAAAAGAACAAACATAAGGAATTCAAAGAAACCTGAGGAGATTTGTATGAACTGATGCTGAAAAAAATGTATAGAAACAGACCAATGATATAAGGGGAAAGAACACGATCAGGAGTTTGAATTCTGAGTAATTCTAATAATAAGCTGTGGTTGTGGAAAAAGATTAGTGTCTGAGGCTCATTTTGAACTAAGGTCTTCCTGACCCCAAGTCTATTGTTCTGCTCACTGTGTGAGAGCTAGTGGATCCCAACAGAGTAGAATAGGGATACAGGTCTGGCTCATTTTTTGTTCCTATTATGTTATGCAAAGGAAAAATATATTACAAGTGGCAAGATCCATGGGAGAACAGGGACTAGATTGCTGTAATGTTCAAATAAAATGGACCTTCTGGTTCATATTAAAAACTATCTACCCACTAAATTACCCTTGGTCCTTACCAGGATGGTTTGGTTCACAGGACAAAGTGCTTATTTAAGTATGTTTATAAAGTATACTGTTTGGATGATGAAAGTAATTGAATGTCTGAATATAACGAGTCATTTAATGTAACCAAAATGGTGTCTGAACTCAGGAACCTCTCTGAATTACGAAGCAAATGCTGTCAGTACACAAAGGGCATGGGTTATCTGGCCTCTAATAATACTGAAAGATTAAACTTCTCCAATTAAGGCTCAGGCTAAGAGAAACTGAATTAATACACAACCATAGGCTTCTGGCAGGCGAAAAAGAGGACGGGACTCTAGGGAAGCTGACATGGTCACTCTAGAGTAGTAAGAGGGCATTTGCCTGGTGGGTAATATAAACTTCTTAAATGTTTCTAAAAAAGATATTTAAAAAGGTCACAGAATCATTGCTATGCCTAGCATATCTACCTAGAAACCTGGCATCATAAGAATTTGTTTAGCTTGAGGAGGTAATTTTTTGGGTTTGTTTCACTTAAAATTTTTAATGTATTTATTCTTATGAGCTTCTGCTATCCATTCCCCATACTCCCCACCTCCTCAACTTAACAACAACAACAAACTCGCAAAAAACACACATAGGCCATCAAAACAAATTCACATGTTGCCTATATCCAAAAATGGATGTTGCATTCTGGATTTTAAGTCTATCCCACCTATGATAGGAGGTGAGTGACATATTTCATTTTCAGCAGTGTGGACTCATAGATTATGATTGTATAAATCAAAGTTCTAAAGCCTTTCAAAGTCATTTTTTCTATAATATAGCCCCTGTGTAAATTGCTCCTCTGGTTCTGCTTATTCACTGTCCATCATATCCCCAGAAGTCTTCCTAGTTGGAAGAGATTCTTTAAAAGGAGTGAAATGTTGGATTAACTGATCTTTGCTTAGCTTGACTCTATGATTTTAAGCACTAAAACTTTAGAAATAATGACTGCTCCGATTCCTTTTCTCTCCTACATGGGAAAAAGATGACCATGTCTCACTCTTATTAGACAACAAATCAATACATCATATTTATTAAACACTAGCTATAGGCCAGTTAGTCAATCAATCAATAAACATTTATTAAGTGCCTACTATATTCCAGGCATTGTGCTGAGCACTGGGGGTGCAAAAAGAGGCAGTAGGTGGCCCCTGTCCTCAAGAAGCTTACAATCTATTGGGGGAGGTAATATATAAAATACACACACACACACACACACACACACACACACACACACACACAGATAGAAAACAAATTGATAGAGGGGGGATTTTAGTTGGGATTTAAAAGAAGCCAGTCACTATGCTAGATGCTGGGAATACCTGTACAAAGAATGAAGCAATCTCTACTTTTGCGAAGTCATATTCTGATGGGAGAGACCACAAGTACATATAAAATTATGCAGTATAAATATAAAGTTAATATATGCATGCTGTATTATATATATATACATATATACATATATATATACATATACAGAAATTAAATGAAAGGTAGTTTAGGAGGGAGGTCATTAGCAATTGGGGTAGACAAAGAAGGGAATTCATGCATAAGATGGTACCTGAATACTATCTTAAAGGAAGAGAGAGACTCTGTGAATTGGAAGAAAGAAAAGAGCACATTCCAAGCACAGGAAACTACCTGTACAAATGCATAGAGATAGGAGGAGTATCCTAAGTAAGGAACTGAGAGAAAACCAGTTCAGCTATATCACAGCCTATAAGAGGAGTCATACCATCCAATGAGGCTGGGAAGGTAGGTTGGGACCAGGTTGTGTTGGGCAATAAATGCTAAACCAAGGAGTTTATGTATAATTCTAAAGGCAATACCAAGCCCCTGGAGTTGACTGTGTAGATAGGTCATGTGGTAGAGCTATACTTAAGGAAAATCACTTTGGCACTTATATCTGGAATGGACTGAAGTGGTGAGAAACTTAAGTCAGGGCAACCAATTATAATCTTTCCTCAATTGTATAATTTGCAAAAAACAAAACAAAAGCCATCTAACATATACATAGATATATTTAAATTAGTTCATTTGGGACAAGATCACCCTTGATGAAGCAAACCAGTCCAAGTGGCCTTTACTACACCCCCTCATTCAGATGGCTTGCTACAGATATGATGGTCTATGTATGTATTTTATGAATAGCTTCCTTAAAATTGAATATTTAGCTGTAGAATCATCTATTTAGGAAAATATAAAAGTCCTAGGATGATAAATTAAAGTCAAAAAGATTGCATTATAGGATGGAGAGAAGACAAATGGCAAAATCAATACCTTTAAGGTTTGTTGTTTTTCAAAGTTTTTCCCTCTTCCAAAACATTTTACCCATTTAATCATGGGGGGATTGGGATTGTATCTGTGTTCTCATTAGTATTGACAACTCCCAGATTAGGTAATTCCCTCCTTGGCGTGTTCTCTGAATTTCTAGTCTTAGAAATTCACCTAGAGCATTGAGAGATTAAGTAATTTGCTCAGGTCAGTATGTCAGAAGGAAAAAGTCAGATTTTCCTGGTCCTGTGGATGGTGACAAAATGACATTCTCTATGTTCTTTATTTTACTTCTATATTGAGAGCTTAAACTCTTTGATGTTATAGCTAGAAAAAATTTTAGAGGTTATGTAGTTAGGTCCCCCCTCCCCTTCTTAAAATTTTATAGATGAGGTAAAAGGTCGTATAGCTAACTAGTGCTAGAAAAAGGAATAGAGTTCAGGCCTCCTGACTCTCAATCCAGTATGTTTCCAATTATATCTTTCTGCCTTCATCTAAGAGGAACAGACTATAAAATGAATAGATAGAGAAAATTACAGGGAAGGGGTGGGGAAAGCAGATTTTTGGGTTACATGGTTAAAAATAGAGTGTTTTATCCCCAGTACTTAGCAATAGCCTTGGGTACCAAAATTTCATGTTGTGCTTCTAGGTATTGCCACAGAAGATGATTATAACCATAATAAAAATAACTCACAATCATATATTGTTTTCAAAGTTTACAAGGAATTTTCCTTGTAAGGACCAGCACTGTGAGATAAGCCTATGGGAAGAATCTATGTTGGTTTTGGTGTGGGTATTCTCTTCCCAGACGTAGATTATAGCCTGTCAATGATTTAGGAGATAAATCCAAGGGTCTAGTGAGGTAGGTAATGTAAGTATTTACAATCCCCATCAACATGTGGGAAAATTCAAAGTCAGAGACGTTAAATGGCTTGGTCACCATCATAGTTAGTTAGTGGCAAAGCTGGGATTCAAACTGAGAGATTCTGATGCCAAGTCTTGCTCTCATCCCACTACACAAAACTTCCAACTGCAGAGAATGTCATTTTTTGTAAATGCAGGATAGATCTAAGCTTTGCCTACCATTGTTGGAATAATACTTTCCTAGCTTGCCTCAGTCTAAATTATATAACTACTAGAAGCTTTCATTTTGGACTCTTTCTGAGATCATTAAAGTTTTTAACACACTCATCCACCTACTCATCCACCCATACCCACATCCACACACACACACACACACACACACACACACACACACACACACACACACATATATACACATACATATACACGCATATATAAAACACATGCATTATGACAATATTCTATATGCTAATGCATAATATATTGTATAACATATATAATATATTATAATGTATTCTATATTAATACATAACATGTTATATTAGGTAAACATATATATTACATATAATATGTTATAGTTGTGTTATCCCTATTCCACTCTTCCTTGTGTGTATTTATAGAATTATAAATTCTATATAATTCTATATATTATATGTACATATACATACATGCACACACATAATATATCCTTTTAGAGAAACACTAACAATTATTGGAGGGAGGTGGGATCAGAAAGAACTCATGTAAGAGATAGCCCTTGAGTTGAGCTTTGAAGGAGAACTAGGAATCTCAAGAGGGAGAATGGAGGAAGGAGAGCCTTCTAGACATGGAGGTGCAGTTTGTGCAGTTACAGAAGCAGGAGATGAGATGTGTATACAGAGGATAGCAGGCAGTCTAGTTTGCCTAGAATAGAGAGTGCATGAGGAAGAGTAGTTAGAAATGAATCTGCAAAAAGATGTCAGAGCAATGAAATTGAGGTCTTTAAACGTCAAACATGGGGCAGCTAGGTGGTACAGTGAGTAAAGCACCGGCCCTGGAGTCAGGAGGACCTGAGTTCAAGTGTGGCCTCAGACACTTGACACATGTACTAGCTGTGTGACCTTGGGCAAGTCACTTAACCCCAATTGCCCTGCCCAAAAAAAATGTTGAATAGGAGAGTTTGCATTTTATTCTAGAAGTGGTAGGAAGCCACTAAAACTTCTTGATCAGAGGGCTGATGTGGTCCTACTTGAGCTTTAAGAAAATCACTTAGGCAGCTATGTGGAAGATGGGTTACAGAGAGGAGAGACTAGAGGCTGGGAGATCTATAGGAATTCTTAATCTTTCGTGTCAGAATCCTTTGGCAGTCTGGTGAAGCTTATGGGATCCTCAGAATACTGTTTTTAAATACACAAAATAAAGGACATAAGATTAAAGTAGAAACCAATTATGCTGAAATAAAGTCATCAAAATATGTATTAAAAAAACAACCCAAGTACACAGACCCAAATTGAAGAATTCCTAGGAGGACATCAATAGTCTAGGGGAGAAACCTCAATTAAGGTGTTACCGTGTGAATGGAGACGTCATAAATATATGTTGTACAGGGAGAACTTCATAAGTCAATTGTTTAGAACTTAAAATTTATTTTTGCATAGAACTAATGTTATAAATGGCATTTAGATTCCCAGAGGATCCTACAAAGCTTACTTAAGCCTCAGTGTAGATGAAATCATTTTAGTTTGTAATTACCCTCAGTTTTGACTCACTGTCCCTGCCTTTTGAGGCTTCTTTTCCTCTTTTTCCTTCTCCATTGCCCTTTGTCGTTCCTCTCCTCATTTTTCAATTATGTTTTTGATAAGCTTTTGTAGGCCAGCCTGGGAACCTCACCACAATTTATGGCATTGTCTCTGGGAACCATTTTATTCAGCAGAAGGAAGACAATATTAGCAGCTTAAGGATGCCTGTATCCTCAGCTTCTCTCACTTCAGTCACCTCAGATGTGGTATACAAGGGGGGAGCGTACGCCACAGGGAGAGATAATAGAGAGATGAGAGAAATAATAGAGAGATGATCGATACGTAAAGGATTGATAGTAAAAGAGATGATAGATATATAGAGATGATAAATAATAGATTATAGATGTTATAGATGGATGGAGAGATAGAGAGATGATTGATAGACGATAGAATAATGTTAGTGATCTATATATGTATGTATACATATATATGGAGAGAGAGTGAGAGATGGATGGATAGAGATAAAGAAATAGAAAAATGGAGAGATAGAAATGGAAGATAGAGTATAGAGAAATTGTGAGAGAGTAGAGATAAAGATAGAGAAATAGAGAGATGAATGGATAGAGAGATAAAGAAATAGAAAGACAGAAGACAGGTAATAGAGACAAAAGAAAGAGAGAAATATGGAAACAGGTAATGGAGAATTTATTAAACACTTATTGTGTGCCAGTCTCTGAGCTAGGGATAAGCAAACAAGAGTCTCTATGCTTAAGCAGTTTACATTTTAATGGAGGGAGACCACACATAAAGAGGAACTCTGTAGCATATGGAGCTGTTGGCCTCGAAATGGGCTGGAGGCCTAGTTCTGGTCAAGATAAAGTGAATGAATGCTCACTGATAAGAAATCAAGGCGGTTCTAAGGGTAGAATCCAAAGTTCTTGTGGGAAAAGTTGTTATGACCAGAGTGGTGGCAGGTGATAGAGTCATAGATTTAGAACCAGCAGAGACCTTTAAGACTATCTATTTCAACCACTTCATTTTACTCATGAAGAAATTAAGGCCTAAATGAACTGCCCAAGGTCTCCAAAAAGAGTAAATAGCTGAGTTGGGACTTTTACATAGGATATAGGACCAGAGATCTAGAAGTGATCTCAAAGGCCTACTCCAATCTTCTTATTTTTTAGTTGATGAAACTGAGGCCCAGGGAATTAAGTGTCTTGTCCTCAATTGCACAGGTAGTAAGAATCAGAGGTTCTATTTAAACCTAGATCCTCGAACTCAAGCCCGTCTTTTGACACCAAATCTAGGGGAGTGCCTGTGCTAAGATGAGCAATATAGAACACATTCTTTTTTCTACTCAAAGACATTAGTTCTTAGAAGTTGGGCAAAATTTCACGTGATTGAAATTAAAATTGAGATAAAAATTACTTTCAAGGTCATCTAGTCCAACCCCCTCACTTTACAGCTGAGGAAAAGAAGGGGCAGAGAAGATAAGCGTTTTGCCCAAAGACACACAAGGGTTAAGTAGTGGAGGTATGATTTGAGCCCAGGTTCCCCTGATTCCAAATACAACATTCTGTTGTGCCATGATTTGCATGGGTCTTTATAAAATTCTCTAATAAACCATGTGTCTTCCCTCAGGAGAAAAGAAAGTGACTCAGCACATGCAATTTGAGAGTTGAAACTATAATTGAAAAATAAAACCACATAACCCATTAGCAGAAGAAGCCAAATGAGAAGGGAGAAATAAGAGGCAGGGAGATTGACTTTTACAAGGAAACAGGGCAAAAAGTAAATAGATATAAATGCTACTGGGAAATGAGTAACTATGACTCTACTAGGAGAGCGTTAGAAGAGAGTCATGTCTCTAGGACTCCATGGCTGATTAGGGGACTCTTCTGGTCAGTCAACACACCAAAGCTGATAGCGCTTTATCTCTGTGAAATGGAAGAAAGGATAAATGTTGACTGTTACTTGCTATAAAGTAGCATTTCAGTGTTTCAAAGCAATGCTGTGCTGAAGATTTCTCTAGCATCAATAACTCCAACATCACTTTTTGGATTTGATTAGGGATGTGCATATTTCAACTCTCTACGTTTTCATTGGCTATCTCCATGCCTGGAATGTTCTTTCTCCACAGATCTACCTTGACCTGCTTCAAAACTCCAATCAAATTCTAGCTTCTGCAGGAAGCCTTTCCTGGTCTCCACCCCTAGTGCCTTCCTTCTTAGATGATCTCCATATAAATTGCATATATTTTGTATACACATAGCTGTTTGTTTACATTCAGTCTTTGAGGGAAGAAACTATATTTTTTGCTTTTCTTTCTATCCCCAACGCTTAGAATGGTACCTAGTATGTAGTAAGTGTTTAATCCGTGCTTGTTGATTGACTACATGATTTGAAAGCCAGTCTGGTGTGGCCAATAAAGAGTAGATTTTAGAATTAGGAAGATCCAGGTGCAAGTCTCACCTTTGACACAGAGGCTTGTGTGGCCCTGGGTGAGGCTTTAACTTCTCAGTGCCTCCTAGGCAACTCTAAGATTGTAAATGCCGAAAGGGCACAAGACCTTCAGTGGTAGAGAGCGTTTCCCAATCTTGCATTCAATATATCATAAAATTAGACGGTATCACTGCATTGTAGAGAAATCTATGACTCTAGAATGAAAAAATCTAGGTTCAATCCTCGCTTTTGCCACCTCCGAGGCTAGTACCAATCCCTCTGGGTCTTGGTTTGCTCATCTGGAAAACAAGGAGGTAGGACTAGGTAATATATAAGATCTTTTCCAACCCTAAATCTATGATCCTATGAAATTACAGGTCTGGCCACTCCTTCCCCCTTTATTACATGTTTATTATCACTAGATGAACATACTAATAGCAAATAGCTGGCATACTATGGGGAATTAGCAGCACAGTTAGAAAAGTACCTCTTATATTCTGTGGTGATCAGGGCTACTCAACCATTCCTATTTGGCCCTTACTCAATGTCTGGCTCATTGTCCAGAGGGATTTTCCTAGTATAAATATTCACTCTCCACTCTGGGAAGTAGTACAATATATTAATGGAATTATAATCAGGAGTATACTGAAGCCTGTTCATACCAATTCATTAGAGCCAACTGTTAAATTTTCAGCGCAAACATTTACACCTTGAGAGTTGTCAAATGCAGCAAATTGGAGCTTGCCATTGTTTTGTTGACTGTCTAGACCAGAGATGAGGAACCTTTAGCCTCAAGGCCATGTGTGGCCCTTTAGGTTCTCAGGTGAAACCCTTTGACTGAATCCAACCTTCACACAACAAATCCCCTTGATAAAAGTATTTGTTCTGTAAAACTTGGACTCAGTCAAAAGGCCTCATGTGGCCTTGAGGCCACAGGTTCCCTACCCCTGATCTAGACTTAGCATGATGGAGAAAATGTTAATAATGCAGATTAAACTTAAAAGTGTACTTTTTATAAATCATAGACCTAGTTGTTATACATTTTCTAGCACACTCCTTTCTATAATTTTCTTTATCTTTTTGCTATCTCTGAGAACCCAGACAGCGACAGAACTTTTGGCAAAACACTTTCTAGTGTTAGATCTATATCCAGTTCTTCTCTAAGAATATTCTCTCCTATTGCCTCCTTCCAAATGTATTAGCAATAAGTATACTCCATTAGAAAATGTCGAGGATTAATACTGTTCATAAAAACTAAGTACACATTTAAAACAAAGATAAGTAGATTTCACCTAGATCCAGAAGAAAAGAATTTAAGGGGAGAAAGGAGACACAGGATGGTGCTTGGAGTCTCTAGTGAGAGGGAGAGGATTTCAGCAACACAAACGCTGCCTATCATATCCCATCCTTGATCAGCCCTAACAACCCCAATCCTAGAGTCTTGACCACTTACTCTGTGACAGTTATCTTTGCCTATACATATGCTTTGTCATCTCCAAGTGGCTTCTTACAGCTTCGCCTTCTCCAATTTTGTCTGTTTTCTCCTTGGCCAATCAGGAGCTAGGTTCCTCTTTAAGTCTTTCTCTGGGACTAAGTGAATGGCCTTTGAAGGTCACCTAGAGGTGAAACCTATCATTCTTCATTCTATAACCTTGCTTCTGTTCTGATTCACACAAGGACTAACTCAAACCTCATAAAGTAATCACCTGGTTGGCTGCATTTTACAATTAATTTAATATCTCTTTCTCTTGAATCTTTTCTGTGATTAGGTCTTGGGTCTTTAAGGACCACTCCTTTACCCTTGTAGGCCAAATTTTACATTGACCTTAGTGGAATGCTGCATGTGAATAATAAATGCTCTTAGATGCTATCTATCTGGGGGTAAAGAAATGGTTTAAACCAGAGGTTCCCAAACTTATTTGGCCTAATGCCGCCTTTAAAAAAAACTACTCAGAGCCCCCCTGGAAATCTACTTTCTTTAAGACTTAAGAGGTTTTTTTTTTTTAATTTGCATCATTTAAAAATTTTTTTTTTAAATGGCACATCTTAAATTTAATAATTTATTGTAAATTTGTGGGGGTTTTTCCCTGCACTGAAATTTTCATGATGCAATATTGTGTCACTTTAATTCTGTTTCACTACAGATGAAACATGTACGAATGGTTTTTTAAAATTTTCTTCTCTTCTTTCCTTATGCTTCCACAACCCTTTTATTTTTATTCAACACCCTCCAATTGCACCGAGGCTACTACTTCACCTCCACCTCCACTCTCATTCCAGTGCTCCCCAGGGGGCAGTATCGCCCACTTTGGGAACCTTTATCTAAGACCACAGTAGGGCACTGAGAGTCAGATTTTTCCAATTGGTATGGATCTCTGCCAACTGTACTGATCAGGCACTGATTCCTATCAATAGTCAAACTTCACTTTTGCTCAATGCCCCACTGCTGGGCATGGTATCCAGAATACTTCAGGAGGTCGCTGCTTCTTTCTGAATACACCAAGCAGTGGAGTATGTAACGGGAGCTGCTGTAAATGGGCTAGACAACTCAAGAGCACTTTTTTGTCATAATCTTATTTTTTTGTTTTTGTTTTTTTTTTTCCTGGCATTGGCTTCTCTCCACACTTGTATGAAAGCATCTCTTCAGAACAGTTTAGAGAGAACAGGTTTGAAGACTCCCAAGACACAATTGCCCAGACAAAGAATACCTCTCTTGTTTTTCTTCCTCTATTTCCCCCAGGTCCTTCCTGTAGAATACAAGCCCCCACAGGACAATTCTCCTTGTCACAAATAAGGTTCTCCGTCCTTTCATCTCTCCCAACCTTTCTTTGCCCCGAAGAGGTCTGTCATGAAAGTCCATGTAATGATGTCCTACCTAGATTTCTCTCCAGGAGGTTTAAGGGAAACAGAAAGATCAGGCTCTGATGAATCACCTCAGTGATTTCCTTACGTGATCCCAATATTTAACTCAGTGAAGCAGGATTTCTCTTGCCCCAGGCAAGGTAGCCTCCCCTTTGTAAGGGTACTTCAGATTAAGAGGCGGCCAAGAATGTTGGAGACTAGATTGAATAACAGCGGGAAAATACTGAAAAATACTGAAAGCTTAATTATTGAAAGGTCAAATGAGCTCCTCATTTATTTTTGAGACTGTTCTCCTACCCCCACCCCCTGATCCAATGAAAGGTTGAATTTGGACATGAAAAGTACTCCCACCCCCCCAAAAAAATTGGATGCAAAAGAATCCCTCACCCGTAACTGATTTGTTTCATCCATGTCTGACCCTGTCTCAGTGGGAAGGTTCCCGGTGCAACCATCAAACCTCTATTTAAAAATAACCATCAGTGGCCAGAAACTCAGGAGCACCTAGCATAATTGGGTCTGCAGGAAAAAAAAAAAGGAATGATGAAAAAAGAAATGCATTCAAAGCTCTCAGCTGCCTTTTGCTGAAGATGAATGCAGTTTTAAACTGCTGCTTTATTATTTCTTACTGAGTATGGGCCACCAAGGGATTAAAAAAAAAAAACTACTCCTTAGAGTCACTGGAGGTGCCTTGGGGAAGGGAGGAGGGAAGGCGATTTCAACCTTCCCCCTTCCCTCTCAGGGGATTAAGTTTAAGCTTCGGAAAGCATTTGTTTCTGTGTCTTTATACTTTAAGGGGAAAAAAAGCATGTCCTTGATTTGGCTTATTTGAGAAAATCTTTTTAGGTCTACTTTGCTACCTGAGAGATTGGGAGAGCCTACTTTTTTGAAGGGCAATAGAGGAAATCCTTCTCTTTGACTAAAAAGAAATCATGTGAAAAGAAAGAACTGTTTGTAATTTTTTTTTTTTATTGCAGTAAATTCCACATGGTCATTTTTCTGTCTGCCAGCTTAGAGGTGGGAATGAGAGAAAGGGTAATAAGGCTCATAAATATTCCTAGCACATTTCCAGAAATTGGTTACAAGTTTATGATTGTTCATTTTTAAATAAAAAAGAGAATGAAAGAAAAAAAAAAAGAAAAGTACAATGGGTATGATTTTGCAATCTTTAAAAAAAATTTAGACCTGGCAATACCAGACACATTTTACCCAAATATTGCAGCCAAGCAAAGATGTCACTTTGGGAAGTTGCCTGCCTGGCAGCTAGTAGGACATTATAGATTGCTGTCCCTGAGGCATGCAGTTTTATTGTCAAATACATATCATACAAGTAGTTTCACTAAAACAGCACGATTTTGAACTTGAGTTTATAAGCTCCTTAGAACAGGGTCTGTCTTTTGCCTTTTTTTACATCCTCAACACTTAGCACAGTCCCTGGCACATAGTAAACTCTTAATAAATGCCTTTTGACTTGACTTGGCTTCATTTCTCTTCAGTCATTCTCAAGTTTTGAATGGAGATAGGTGAGATCATTCTTAGCCAATCAACAAGTATTTATTAAGCTCCTACTCTGTGCCAGGCATTGCTCTAAGTGCTAGAAATAGGAAAAAAGCAAAAACATAGTCTCTACCTTTAAGAAGCTCACATTTGAAGGGAGGAGATAATATGCAAAACCTGTTACATACAAGATATATGCAGTATAAAAAAGAAGCTAATCTCCTAGGAGAGGTACTAGTATTGGTGGAGACTGGGCAAGACCTTCAACAGAAGGTGGAATTTAAATTGTCTAGAAGGAAGCTAAGGATGCTAGGACATAGATTGCTTCATGTCAGCATAGGAAACAATCTGTGCAAATTCATTGTCAGGAGATGGAGAGTCATGAGTGAAAAACCCTCAATTTATTCAGCGTAGTCGGATTATAGGACATGTGTGGTGGGGGACCAGGAGTGTGGGAGGGTGAATTCAGTGTAAAAAGACTGGCAAGTTAGGAAGGGACCAGAGTGTGAAGGGCTTTACCAAATGGAGGATTTAATAGTTGATTCTAAAGGTAATAGGGAGTTATAGAAATTCAGTGGGCAGGGGAGTGACATGATCAGACCAGAGTTTTAGGAAAATCACTGACGGCTAAGTGAAAGAAGATGGCAGTGATGCCTTTGTGAATCAAGAGGCAAGGACGAAGAAAATATGGAAAGATAGGAAAGATGTTGTGAAAATAGAAAGGACAAGATTTGACAACAGGTAGATTATGTTGGGTGAAAATAAGTGAGGAGTTGAGGATGACAATTAGGTTGTGAGTTTGGGAGGACTGGTACCTTGGATAGTAATAAGAAAGAGGAGAAGAGGGAAGGGTTTTGGGGAAAAGATAATAAGCTCTGTTTTGGACATGTTGAGTATGTGATGTGTATGGGACACCTAATTCAAAATGTCTGAAGGTAATTGGTGATGTGAGACCAGAGCTAAGGAGAGAGATTAAGGCTAAATATATAGATATAGGAGTTATCTGCATAGAGGTGATAATTGAATGTGTGGAATTTAATAAGATTATCAAAAGAAAAAGAGGAAAAAGAAAAGAGATCCCAGGGTTACATGGGCCTGATGACTCTGCATGAAACCATATAGTATAGAAAAAAAACATTGAATTTAGAGTTAGTTGATGTGGGTTCAAATGCTGGCTTTGCTATTTACTCCCTAGGTAATTGTGGGCAAGTCATTTTGTTTTTCTGGGCCTTGATTTCCTCGTCTATAAAGGAGAAATTGGACTGGGTGATTTTTGAGGTTGCTTCCATTTCTAAATCCATCATTTTAAATCCTGTTCAAATGTTACATGGACCTCTTCATATTAAAAACAGTCGTACACTCCAAACACTCTAGTAAATTTAATAATCAGTGAGTCCCAGGAATTTGAGAGGAGTCTAAGGGTCGGGACCAAACTGAATTGTAGGTAAGTTGCCCATGTGGAATGGTTGATGGGGAGGGTGGTTTAGCCCTCTTGCTATGGTGCCTAAAACTCTGGGTTCACTTACAGCTTTTTTTTTCAAGTAATGCTAAGCTGGTTGTTCATCTCCTCCCTGACTGCTCAGACCAGAAATCTCTTTTATAAGTATCCAACCTTGATCAACTCCTCTAGGCTACTCTCTCCTCCATCTCTTGATTAAATAATTTTTCTCTTCTTTCTCAGCTTCTTTATCTCTTATCCTATTCATCTCTTTCAGACATTCCCATCTTTTATCACACACTTAGTGTTACTTCCTGTGTCACAATAATACTATGTCTCCTCCGGACTATTTCTGGAGCAAACGATAATCTGGGATAATTTTGCTTTTGCAAAGCAGCTGAATTTATATAATCTGCATAGGGTGTTATGCATAGCCATATTTCCTAGAGTATATATTTTTCCCTCACTCGATATTTTTGGCACTCAATATTAATGTAGTAAACATGATCTCATCTAAAACGTCTAACAGTGGGGGTTGGGGAGGAGAAGAAATTAGGCCTGTGTTTTTTGGAACTTCACTTCCGTTCTTGAAAGAGGAAGGGTCCTTTTAGCCATTTCAGCAGAGGTCCCTGCTCATAATCCTTTCTAGCAGGTTTTACTAAAGGTGAGAAGATAAGAATCTCAAAAACAGCAAGGTGCTTCAGAAGAGAGAATGCAGGATCTGGGATCAAAAAGACTGGAGTTCGAGTCTAGCCTCACACACTTATGTGTATTCTTGAACAAGAAACTTAATTGTTGTCTTCCTCAGTTTCCTCATCTGTAAAAAAAAATTTTTTTGGTGAGGGTAAAATGAGAGGACATTTTAAAAGTGTTTTTCATACTTTAAGTGACATATAAATGTAGGCATTATTATTCTTATAAGTACCAAACCTCTTTCTCCTCACAGCAACGTCTTAAAACACAGACTCCTGGTCAGCCCAGACAAACTTGCAAATATTCAGGTTTTTGGCCAGTCGATTGATGGGGATGCTTTCTGAAGACCTGGCTTCCAGGGGCAGTAATAATCGGAGGGCTACCGATTAGATGGCAGTGCTGCACTGAACCCATTCCCTGATTACTTGATTCCACCTGACACAGAGGGATGCCAGTGCCTGCCATGAAATCTGTTTCTGTCCCTGTCAGTATTTAGTAGGTGCCTCGACAGAGGCCAGAGCTCAGCTGAGGCTCCCCAAAGAGTTAAAGAGTTGGCTGGCCATGGGGGTGGGGGTGGGGAAGGGTGGAGGAAGCATTACTAGAAAGTGCAGGTAGTCTCCAAACCAGGCTGAAGCATCTAAGTCAGGACAGCAGAGAGGGTCAGGAAGCAATGAAGTCAGTGGGTCACAGCCCAGCTACTGCAGCAGAATCAATTTGGAGATAAAAATAGTGCCTTGTATCCCCTGCCTCTGCCTCTACAATGATCTCATAAAGGGCTGTCAGAGACAGTCAGATAGTAGCTTCCTGCCTCCCATTCCTCACGTGGGAAAGAAAAACAGGAGTCACAAGGCAACCTTTCAGTCAGTTAGCATCAAGCATTTATTAAGTGCTTGCTATGTGTCTACACTGTCCTAACCACTGGGCATATAAAAGGGAAAACAGTTTCCCTGCTTTCAAGGGGTTCATTTTCTGATGATGTAGACAACCTGTAAATACAAACTATATATAGCGTAAATGGAGGTAATTTCAGAGGGAAAATACAAGTATCAGGGCCTACAAGTAATCTTAAAGAGAAGGGACTAGTTACAGGGACCGGAAGCATGGCAGCTAGGTGATGCAGTGGTTAGAGCATTGGGCTTGGTATGAGCAAGACATGTTTTCATGGGTTCAAATCCAGCCTTAGACACTTAGTAGCAAGTCAATTAACACTGTTTGCCTCAGTTTCCTCATCTGTAAAAAAAAAAAAGCCGGTGAAGGAAATGGCAAACCACTCCAGTATCTCTGCCAAGAAAACCCCAAATGGGTTCAAAAAGAGTTAGATGCTACTGAACGACAACTGGTAGGAGGCAGGATTTGGAAGGACCTCTTACAGAAGATGGGACTGGAGCTGAGTCTTGGAAAAAGTCAAGAAGATTAAGAGGTGGAGGGAAGGAGAGCCCTCCAGGCATGAGAGACAGGCTCTGCAAAGGTCCTCTGTATCCATCTTATCCCACATAGCCAACAGCCTCATCCCTAACCAATTCAACTTAACAGGATAATTGAGGACAAATGGTAGGAAAGGAGATCCACAAGGGCCAGGAAATGAAATGTGGTTTCAAACTATCTGTAATGAATTCAAATGGCACATTTTTACTAAACCTTCAGTCCTTGAAGCCTCACATGAGGATATAGATCACCCCAAAGACTGAAACTCTTCATCAAACTGAAAGGAAAAAAAAACCCTTCCAGTTCTTCTAAAGTCTTATTTTCATTAAGGGGTGCCCAAAAGACACAAAGCACAGGATTAGCCAATTAGTTCTTGTATCCCAGGAGTCTCAGATTTAGGAAATCATTTCTAAGACTGAGGTGAAAAACTTGGAATTAGGTATGATAGGAAGTAGGAATGAATAGAGCTTTGGAGCCTGTTGGAGTGATTATGTCTGCCACCCAGCAGGGAAGTAACCTTTCCACCACCACATTTGACATTTGCATCCCTGCCAATGCATCCTGGGTAATTGCTGCATGGTGTCATATCCATTTGATGGGTGTGCTCCGACTGGGGTGGGAATGAGGGTTTTAGCAATAGGAGATGGAAAGTATAGGAAAGTTCAGCTGTATTTTGAATGAAAAGATAATGACCTTGACCATAAAAGTAGTAAAGTTGAACTAAAGGAGGGCCTCCCAGGATAGGACACTAGGGCACTTTTAAGTGGAGTATGTAGCAACTATCACTTGAAAGCCAGCAAGGTTTTCGTAGAAACAGGAACAAAAAGCAATGGAAGGAAGGATGGAATCGGAAGTGTATTTTTTATTTGCAAAGTCCTAAAAATCATGACAATTACCCTCCTTCCCCAGTCCTATAAAAGTAAAGGTATTTTTCTGAGTCACAGTCCCTTTAATCTAGGGGGTGGTGATTGGATGCAGAGCCTCAGGGTCTACGTAGGACAAAAGAAGACCCCAGAGGCAGGTGAGCTCACAAGGCCAAAAATGAAGTACATGTTGCTTTTGGTTCCTTGTAGTAATGAATGTGTTTCATTCTCTCTCTAGAAGGAAATTGTTCATGTCAGAGAGGAGTGTAACATTGCAAAGCCCTTTGCCTCAGCGGCTATAGTAATCTATTAGTCACCCACTTTGGGAATCAGCCTTCCTCGTGGGGACCTATTGTTTACAGAAATATCTCAGCTGAGAAATAAGAAAATATTCTCTCTGAACTACTGTGATACAATTCAGTTGGCTTTTCAAGTATATTTACTGCCGCAGAGGGAAATCCGATGAAGAATTCAGAATTACTAAAAAGGTCCCTCTTGGTGCTTCTGAAAAATTCGATGCCATTTGAATATCCTGATGACAGTTTTTTCAACAGGCAAACAAAGCCATCTGAAGTGAATCACTCAGTGTTGGGTTCCTAATACATGCTAATAAAAACAAAACCCACATTCGATGAGTTTTTGCTGGATAAAACTAAATCAAGGTTTCAATTACTAGTGCTCTGTGTTTTTTTCCTCCTCACCGAAATGTATTCAAAAACAGGAGCATCTTGTGAAGCTTAGCTTCACAAGAAGCCAAAGTACCTTAGCCTCCAGGGTATACAAAACTCAGCTGATGATTTTACTAACTTCAGTAGGAGCTTTCCAGGATTTCCTGCTTCTTATGGGGTTAGGACAAAGTCAGAGCTGCTTTCCTTAGGCGAAGTCAGCTGGTTGTAGACCTGAAATGAGAAAGCCCCCAAGGCTTACCCAATATTTCAAAGCTTTGGACTTCTAGGAACTCCTCGAAAGGGTCTATTAGTCTGTTAACAAGAATCTATTTGATGCCTACTTTGTACTAAGTATTGTGGATGCAAAACAAAGGAATAGACAATTTCTACTCTCAAGGAGCTCACAGTCCAATCAATTAATAACCGTATGTTAAGTGTCTACTATGCACCAGGCACCGTGCTAACACTGGTGATACAAAGAGGCAAAAGACAGTGCACTACCCTCAAGGAGCTTTCAGTCTAATGGGGGAGACAACATGCAAACACTACTTAGAAACAAGATGTCTACAAGATAAATTGGCGACAGCCATCAGAGTGAAGGCACCGACTTTAAGGGGGATTGAGACAGGCTGCTGGTAGAAGGTGGAATTTTAGCTGGGACTTGAAAGAAGCTGGGTCAGACAAGAGGTAGAGAGAATTCTAGGCATGAGGATAGCCAGTGAATTTGCCCTTGAGTCAGAAGATGCAGTTAATAGAACAGCAAGGAAGACAATGTGACTGATCGAAGAGTAAGTGGATATAATATAAAAAGACTTGGAAAAGTAGGAGAGGGTTAAGTTTTGAATGACTACAAAGAGAATATTTTTTATTTGATCCTGGAAGTGATAGGGGGCCACTGGAGTTTATTGATTAGGGGTGACATGATGAGATCTGTGATTTAGGAAGATCGTTATAACCACTGAGTGGAGGGTGGACTGGAGGGGGAGAGTAGATTTGAGGCAAAGAGATTAACAGCAAACTATTCCAATAGTCCAGGGTGTGTGCTAGAGTCGTAGCAATATCAAAGGAGAGAAGAGGGGCATATGAGAGAGTTGTTAGGTGGGTAAAATCAAAAGGACTTGTCAATAAATTAGATATGAGGGGTGAGAGGGAGCAGAGTTGGGGATGACACCTAGGTTTTCAGTCTTGGAGACTAGGAGGATGGCACCCTTGACAATAATGGGAAAATTTGGAAGAGGGAAGGCTCATGAGGAAAAATAATGAGTTTAGTTTTGTACAAATGGAGTTTAAGATGTCCACAAGACATGTAGTTTAATATTCAGTTGTAGTTCTGATTTTGAATGTGTGAAAAAAAAAGCACACGCATAACCCTCATGACTGAAATAATTTAGAGTTCTTTTCCTTCTTAGAATTATCTTGTATTATTTGTTTACATGCTATTTTCCCTAGTAGAATATAAGCTTCCTAAGAGCAGGGACTGTTTTTCTCTTTTTTTGTCTTCCTATTTCTTAGGCCTAGCAAATATACTTATACATAATATGTATTCAATAAACAAATAAAACCATATTGAACTGACCTGACTTCAATGAAAGACAGAGTTAAAATCCATTCAAGTTTGCCTAGCTGTAGTACTGGGTGAATAGCCCTAAGAATTGTTATTTAAAGAGGTACTTCATTTTCCAGTCCTGTGTACCTGGTTCTCCCTTTTTATGAGTCATGCTGATTCACTCAGGAAACTAATCTGGAAAGCTATAAATGAAAAATCACTAAACAGAAAACCAGACCTCCTATTGCAGGGACTTTATACAAATGTATCTGGATTATTAAACTCTTTGATGCCAGTTTTAGATTCTACAAACTCCTGCAAATTGATTTATTAATTCCACACAGGCCTATAGAGGGGTTTTGCTTCTAAGATTGTGACACAGTTATATAACACCATGCATGAAAGGATTATTTTTACCTCAGTTTATATAACAGTGGGGAAGTTTTTGTGGATTCTTCTGGTTGTTTTTTTTCCCCATTTGTCTTTCTTTTGGAATTCCTGTGGAAGGGTCGATAGAGAACATCATTGATTCAGTTTAATAACAGAGAGACTCATTAAGTATTACCAGAATGATCATTTGATTTGCAGGAAGAGAACAGCTGCCTGAAAGAAGGCTTTCTTGGGACCTTGTACAAGTCAGAAAGATAAGCTATTGAATGAGATGTCTGGCCCACATAGCCCAGCAGTAGTTTATCTATTACTATTTTGAAAATTACAAACAGAAACAGATACACAAAATAGTATGACTTTCTTCCCCATGGAAATGATAATTTTGTTTGTAATCAAGGGGTTGAACAAGGTATTTACAAAGAGATCAGGTGAGATACACCACTTGGGAACTTTGGAGATGAGAAATTAATGCCTTTACTAGCCACTGAATAAGAAGAGGAGATGATTCAGTGGACCTTTAAAAAGGGACTAACTCTACTCTTGACTCCCTCTTCCTTTATCTCTATAGGTAGAATCATATAACTCGGGGACTACTTGGGAGGACTAGGTGAAGGACAGCTGCACTGCTTTCCTATCCCAGTTACATCTTTATACTTCTTTTGCAATCCTTACAGCATCTAGGCCAAGGCTTGAGTACATACTAAACACTCAATGTGTGTTTAATGGAGGTGACAAAGTGTGTACACACACACACACACACACACACATACATACATATACATACGTTTGTATGCGTGTATACATACAACACAAACACATATTCAATTTTATTGAATTTTTAGGTCTAAATCCTCTTCATCCCCTCCCCATTAGGAAGGCAAGAAATACAATACTCATTACAAATATGAAGTCATTTAAGACATATTTCTACATTAGTCATGTTTTTAAAAACCAGAAAGAAAAAGAAAGAAAAATATGCTCAAATCTTCACTCTATGAATTCTCTATCTGGGGGTAAGTAGCATTTTTTCATCATGAGTCTTTTGGAATTGTGGTGAATCATTGTGTTTATTGGAGTTACTAAGTTTTTCACAGTGGATTAACTTTACAATATTGCTGTTACCATGTAAACTGTTCTCGTGGTTCTTCTCACTTCATTTTGCATCAGTTCATATCAAAGTACAATTCTGAAAATAAAACAAAGCCTCAATATGAGCTCTATCTATCTACATATTTCCTATTACTCTAAGGAAAAAGAGCAGACAAGCATGGATAGAGAAAGATCATAGTATTTATCAAACCATGTTTTAGAAATCTTCCTATTTTTCTCTTTTTCTTCATTATATTTGCCATTCACAGTTGATGGAAAAACGTGGGAAAAAGATTACAGAGCTGTTGAATTTTACTAGATTTGTGGCTGAGTCATTTCTTTTTAATTAGTTTCTTCCTATCTAATCCCCCCTTATCCATGTTTAAGGAGGGCCTAATAATGGACCTTTTAACAGGCAGGCAATGATGTCTATCAGAGAGAGAGCCTGTGGGACCCTGGGCAAATCCTTTTTAGTCTTACTCTATGTTGCACCTTTACCCAGGAGCTCCTTACACCAATAACATCTCTGTATTCTTAATAACGGAAATATTCTCTGTCTTTTGGGAAATCTTGGAATTCTATTTCCTGCTGATTAAGAGTTTCCTGACTTTTTCTTCCATTGACCTCTCATCCTACCTATGAAATGGGTCAGAAAAAGATCTTTCTATTGTAGATTTAAGTCAGCCATTCATCCATTCATTTATTCAATATTTTCTGAGCATTTATTCAATATTTTCTGTCTTGGTATGTAAGGAAAGTTGAAGAAGTCAAGGCTTTCTTTTCCTAGCTAAGCACTTGAAAAGGAGGACAATTGCCAACTGTAAAAGATTACCGAGATTGTAGACAGGTTGTGAAAAAATGTTACACTGGAATAAAAAAAAGTCAACTCCACAAATATAAGATGGGGAAGGTGTGGAAAGACAGCAATTCTTGGGTAAGGGAAAGAGTTAGTAGATTACAAGTGCCACATAAATCCACAATGCCATGTAGCAGCCAAAATAAAATAACTGCTATTTCAATCTGAGTTAAGTCCTAGAGTACAGAAACTGAGGACACTATAGTCTCTCTGTACTCTGGTCAGACTACATCTGGAACATTGTGTCCAGTGCTGAGTGCCATATTTTAGGAAGGGCATTGATAGACTATTGAGAGGAAGGCAATAAGGATGGTGAAAGACTTTGAGTTTATGGCCTATTATGAATCTTTGAAAGAACTAATGATGTTTATTTAGATTGGAAAAGAGGAGGTTGTGTGGAAGGTGAGGATAATTGGAATCTTTCTATTTGTATTGGAAGGGCTGCCGTGGAAGAGAAATTAGATCTATCCAAAGAAGTCCCAGGGGACAGAACAAGAAACAGTGGATAGAAGTTGAAAAGAAGCAAATTTAAGCTTGTTGTGGGTGGAACAGTCCCTTAAAAAAACTTCCTAGGGGTAACGGGCTATTTGGGGAGGCTATGGGTCCTCTCCCCACTTGAAGTCTTTCAGCAAAAGCTGTGTGGCCACCTGTCAGATATGTTTTGGAAAGGATCTTTTTCAGGGAGGCATACTCTGAGGTCTTTTCCAACCCTGAAAAAATCTTGTGTCTCTATTCGCAGGAGAAATGGAGAGAAAAATCAAAGATAAGTGAAATTCAGATCTCTCTAAATATGAGTATATGAATTTTCCAGATTAGTGACAGTGATTTTTTTCCCTATCAAGGATAGAGCACTACAAGCATTTTATTAATAGATATGTGTGTATTTTAAGTGTAGCCTTGGTTTAATGATTTATGACAGCACTTTGTAGTATACTGGTAAGTGCCCTGTAGTATATTTTGTAAATACAGTGACATTTTAGCGATAAGAGCTCTCATTACAGGTCTCTGTTATTAAATCATTGCTACAAAGACAGGTAAAACTGCCAGGTTTTTGGTAAGAATTATAGGGTTTGTAGATTCATGAAGTGAAAATCAGTATGCCTGAGTTGTATAATGTATATTCACTGAGAAGGTGGGACATATCAGAGCAAAAAATGATTATAGTACTGAGGACACAGAAAGTGATACAGAATTTTGCCTTTAATCTCTCCTAGAGTGACTTTGCTTGTCACCCTTTATTTAAAAGAGATCAGCATGCCTGTTCTAATATTACAATTTTTTACTTGGCCTAATCAAATAATTGTGATCACCTTGTATTGTAATGCAAGCTTCATTCCATTTTCAGCTAGGGCTTGCTTTTAACTCACAGTGAGGGAAGGGTAGAAGTGACCTGTCACCTCCCAGCAGAAACAAGGTGCAAGCTGTTATTTTGCAATATCACAGAAATCCTGGAAGGAATGAGAAGAAATAAGAACGAACAAGATCACTTGTACATCTTGTAAGATGTTATTGATCCAAAGAAAGCAATTACCACATTTGCTTTTATTTTAGAAAAGGGCTGAGAGACGCCTATAGTAGAGCACGCTTGAGTTCATTCTTGTCTGGTGTGGCTCACCAATGAGTCAGGGCCATATACACCAGAGTCCATTGTGGAGTAGTGTGGGTCAATTGTTACCCCCAGGAGAGTCATTGAGGAAGCATTGATTTCAAACAAGTAAAGGTTAAAGAAATAAAGTTAATAAACATGGGGATAAATGGTCAGTCTTTGACAACCTGATGAATATTGATCATTGAATTATCCTAACAGAGAAAAATAATTTACAAATGCCTCATTGAATGATTTTCAGCAGAGAACTTTGCTTGTGGATCGAGGTTTAATTTTAACTATGGAAATCCAAGACAAGAATCTCAAACTCGAACAGGGAATTTTAGAAACTAAATTCATTTAGTGTGGATAACAGACAAAGGCTCTTTTGGGTAGTGAAATCTAAATTGTCTCTAATGCCATATAAGAAAGATATGTCGTTCTAGAGAACAGACCCCAAAATCTGAAATCGTTTTTGAAAGAAATATATTAGGAGAGTGAGCCAGAAAGGGAGTGGCTCTCTCCAGATTCTGGAAAATTTCATCACATAGGATTTTGACAAAGGTTTTCTACACAGGAACCTCACATACCTCATGTGTGTGGTTAAGTAATTTTGCTGAGAGGGCAGACCGAAATCAAAGTAGATTAAGGTAGATATGAGAAGCTATAACTCAAAACAGAAGCTTGGAGTAGACCTCTCACAATTTCCTGGGTATGGTAACCCAAAGCAAAAATTCTTTGAGTGGATCTGGGGCCTGGGGGAATTGAGATTACCTTATAGCCATTTCTGGCCTTCCTTGAGAGTTACTGGGGTCAAGGGACATTCTGGGTATGGACAGGCTTTAATCATAAAAGTTTGGGTTTAAATAATAATTTTCCTAAACAGTATAGTAAATAATTTTGCCCACAGTCCCCCCACAAAAATGTAATAGAAAGAGCATTGGACTTAAAGGTAGGGAACCTGGGTTCAAATCTTGGTTCTGCTATTTATTACCTATGGAATGTTGGCATGGATCTTGTTTTCGTCATCTACAAAATTAAGGGATTGCTCTTCAGGAGTGGGGAACCTGTGGCTTCATTCTGTGAAGTTTGGATTCAGTCAAAGGGCTACAGTTTAGGACCTAGAGGGCCACAGATTCCCCACCCCTGATCTAGATGAACACTAAGTTACCTTCCAGCTTCA
>CM053626.1:92391792-92414023 GCA_028646595.1 Phalanger gymnotis
CGACTCCTGGTCTGGTCGGTCCATGGTCTGGTCGGTCAGCGCCGCCCACTCTGAGCTCTGCTAGGCTCAGCTCCGCTCCCCTCAGCTGGGAGCTGGGAGCTCTGTGCGGTACAGACCTTACCCAGAGACCATCCAGGCTGTCCTGGGCTGGAGCGCTGCTTCCCTCTGCCGCTTTGTGGGTTCTGCAGTTCTAGAATTGGTTCATAGCCATTTTTTTATAGGTTTTTGGAGGGACTTGGTGGGGAGGTCACGCCAGTCCCTGCTTTCCAGCCACCGTCTTGGCCAGGGGCTCCCATTGCTCACTCTTCTTGACCGGAGATGGAGTACTTTTCCCAACAGGATTCGATCCTCCTAAATCCCGATCAACCAGTCACCAGGAGACAAGCTCCAGTCAGTGGGGACTAACTATAGCAAGGACTTCCCTGTTTCCTCTTAGCAAGGCATTAAGGTACATGGAGGTCACTTCCTTCTGATAAAGGTCTATACCCAATAACCAGTTGGTTGAGGGGACTCATCAAATTGATCAGCAGTTCTGATCACTCCCTGTAATCTATGCTTTTACAATGAGTTGTCATTCAATGTGAAATCCTTCTTCCTTTATCTATATCTCAGAACTCCTTGATATCATTCCTCACTTTCTTCTCTTTTTCTCTAGTGCCTAATGAAGTGATAACTTCTCCTAATCACTACAAACTCCTCTACTCATGCCCTTGGTTCCTGTCTACTCTCATATCATTTAGCAGATTGCCTCACAGTCACCTTCCCTCCACATCTCTAATCTTTTTGTAGCTAATGGCTCTTGCCAGGCTGCCTCTAAGCACACCAAGGTCTCTCCCATCTTTTTAAACCCCTCACTTTGTCCACTATCTCCTCAGATTATTATCTTATATTTTTGGGGGAGTCTCCCAATGCATCCTGGGCCATCTCCAGTCATCTTGGTGAATATCAGGCCACTGGACCCAGATGGCCCTGGAGGAGAAAGTGAGGCTGGTGACCTCGCACAGCCCTCCCTCACTCAAATCAAAGTCAACTGCAAGTCGTGTCATCATTTCCCTGATGTCATGGTCCTCTTTGAGTGAAGGACAAACATACAACATATCTCCTGGAGTCCTTTCCCCCAAGGAGTTTATATTCTAATGGGGGGAGACAATAGAAATGAGTGGTGGCCAGGAAAGGGTATTTTGTTCTGGGATATCACAGAAATGGTGAGTAGAAAATAAGGCAGTTTATGTGCCTCTTGGAGATGGTGTTAACTTAATCATAGCAAAGTGTGAGGGAAAGGAGGTGAGGCAAAGGTATGGGCTATATTATAACAAGATAAAAAATGACTGGGATAAATATCTGCAGATATAGTTTCTTGTGAGTTCAGAGCTTCTCTCAGTCATGAGAGGTGATCTGCTTTGGAGAGTGAAGCACCAGCAACCCCAGCAGCAAGGGGATGGGGTAGAAAGTGGCACAAAGTAGGGACTTGATAAATCCTTATTGATTGGTTTATTCTGAGCTCCAACACACCCACAGTTCTGTTCCTCACATCATTTCCATAATGATATTTCTCATATATAGATCTGTTCTTGTTCTGCCAAAAAATTATTGACTTGCTATTGTCTCCTGCTTAAAATTACAATTCCTTTACCTGACATTTCTGGCTTTCCATTATCTGGCACCACCTAACCCAGGGGTTGGGAACCTGAAGTTTCAAGGTCACATGTGGCCCTCTTGGTCCTCAAGTGAGGCCCTTTGACATTTGTTCTGGGAAGTATGGATTCTGTCTAAGGACTGTACTTGAGGACCTAGAGGGTCACATGTGGCCTTGAAGACGAAGGTTCCCCACCCTCTAGCCTTATCTTATGTTGCTCTTGTTCATACTCTCCAATTTCACTCAAATTCTTACCAAACATGGCCTGAACTCTTCTAGCTCCTTGTCTTCACTCATGCTACTGTCTCTGGCTAGAATAACTTCACTTGCCATCTTTGACTCTTGAATTCCAACCTACCTTTCCCATTCTAAATCCAATGACACCTTGTAATGGCAAGCAAGGTGGGACTTTTTGTTGTTTTTTGTTTTGGAGTTCTTCTCAGCACTAAGGCAGTCAAGTGCCTTTGAGTCTTGCCTTTGTTTCAATAAAGAGTCTTTGATTGAATCAAGAGTCTTTGATGACCTGCTTAAGTCACAAGAAGTCATAAGAAAGCCTAAGTCACATGAGTTTGAGTCACATGGTTGTGATGCCCTCTGACCCTGAAGAAGCATGCATATATAATTGGAGGTTTGCATTTTGCTTTGGGGCTCACTCATTGGAGGAGTGTTTGCGTGGAGACTCTGTTAGCCATTAAGGAGCCCCCTGGCTTTGAAAACCTAGATGTTGGTGCTTCTTTCTCTAGTAACTATGTATATATTGCTATGGACAGACAGCTAGAAGCCCTGTCTGTTGATTTGTGTTATTTTGCTCTGTTTATAATTTCTGCTTGTAATTTCTGTTTGTATTCTCTCTGAAGTCCAGGATGTTGGCTTTTTCCCCTGAACTAAGTGAATGATATATGTGTGTTTAATTAAAGTGAGACTGTAAACCCCTTAAAGTTGCTTTCCTTAGAAAAGCAGATCAGAGAACTTGTGCTGGCAGCCCTTCTGTGTGCTGGTGTTGTTGGTCTTGTTGTTGGTCCTACACCTCCATAGCAGGTGCTAGCAGCATTGTTGTTATATACCTTCTCCAGGAAGCCTTGCTCAATCTCCACGAGTGTTTATAATCTTTACCCTTAGACCCCACACAACATTCTTTGTACATTTTGACTTCATTTACCACAAAGCATTGTGTCCTATGGGTATTTGTGTTTGCATCTTAAACGTCATGAGGGCAAAGACTGCCCCTTGCATATACACTATGAATATGGTGGGTGCTTACTAATTGCTGAATGAATGAATAAATGATCTAATTTATTTTCCTTATTTTACAAATGAGGTAGCTGAAACCCAGAATAATCCAAGATAACCCAACTAGTGAGTCATTTTTCCATCAAACTCTTTTAACAAATTGATAACTTATGCTTTATTTTGTTAAATGATTTTTATAAAACAATAAAACTTATATTTCCTATTGCTACACACAAGTCACACATGAATATTTATGCTGCTCTTTCTTCTGAAAAAAATTTAATTAGTTACAAATATAATAAATTGGTTTTATTATTGTCTAAAGTTTTTAACTACAGGTTATTTAATCAATTAAATTATACTTAATTAAATGAGTGTTTTGGAATAGTTACCAACTATATGATCATGGGTAATTCTCTTCACTTTCTGAGTCTCACTTGACTTATTTGCAAAAATCCAGTTATACATTCATATACACATATATAATAATCCATATATATACATACAAATGTGTGCATGTATATGTATTTAAGTACATATATATGTGTATATATATATAGATAGATAGATAGATATAGATATATGCAAAACTCCTGTGTATTATTTCACTGTCTACATCCTTTCAGCTTGGATTTATGTATTTTTTTATTTTTATTTAGCTATGTATCACCAACTAAACATTCACAGCACCAAAGGTGACTATGAATATGCCAGTGTAGTTCTGAATCACAAAATATAACAGATTCTTCATACAGAAGACAGAACCAAAACATTTATTCAGACACCAGAAAGCCAAATCCCAACACCAGAAAGTCCAATCTATCATAGCAACAAAGAAGTTAATACATATCATCCCAGCAGGGAGCAACATTATCTCAGAACCTTCCCTTCTCCCCTTCCTCCCCCCACCCTAGCTTCCCACAAGCATTCCCTGGCACAGCTAGCTTGCCTCCCCTCTCTTCTTCAGCTCTCACTGCTCTGACTTCACTTCCTCTCAGTTCTGCTTCGCCCTTCCCGCTCCACCCTTTGGGCAAGTTAATAGCAATTTAGATTTGAAGTTCTTTCCCACCCGTTAATAGGCCATGTGACTTGCTTATGAAGTTATGTCGCAGGAAATGCCGAGAGAGAGAGAGCTGTTATGGCTGTTAATGGCCGTCATGATAGTTAGAACCGAGGTAAAGCAGACTGTGACAGCTGTACTGTGAGTTTGTTTTCATATGCCCTAGTTTGTTCCCTGCCTCCTGGCTGTCCCCCAATTCATCCCCCAAGGTCACCTCTCTCCCCTCTTCACTTAAAGAAAACAAAGTTAAGGTACAACAAGGCTGCGTGTGATCTACCCAAAGTACATGGCTACCTTCTGCCAGGTTGATCTGGAATCTAACCTGGGCTTCAGATCTGTACAGAAGATTCTAAATAAAGGTGTCAAAGACCCCTCCGTCAAGGGCACCAAGACATTTTGCACCAGCCCTCTAAAGCAAAGAGTTGACTTTCTTTACATCTATGTTCAGTTTGATGGTCCCTTAAGGAATAATTCATCCCACTTGACTTTAAACCCACAGCACTGCTCCTCAGAGCAACTTGTAACAGCACCACTCCATAAAAACATTATTTCAAGTGGAAGAAGACATTACTGGTATTAAGCTATTGAGTGACCCGTGTCTCAAACAATTTCCCATCTCACACCTGCAAAATTCAAAGGCAGCTTTGTTTATTTTTATTGCTGGTTCCTTCGGTTAGAGCCACTGGTGATGCAGTCACAGGGAATAGGAATTCAGAGCCTGCAGTTTGATGCTGTAGTCTCAGAGAAGGAATTCATGAATGACAGCCCTTCAAATCCTGCTCGTCAATTCCAGCTTCCTCCATATGCTCTCCTTCTGCCATTACAGAAAAGAGGAATTTGATGCCAGCTCTTTAAGTGTTTCATTAGAAAAGGACCGTCTAGCTCTGAGCAGACTGGAATCATACCTGTACAGTGAAGGGGGATCTGTTTTTCAGGGATCCATGTTCTTCCTACAAAGCTAACAATATTTCCCAGTATAACCTTACCAGTTTAGCCTCAAATGAATGCTTTTAGAATCAAGTTTAAGGGAAAACACTGTTTTTCTACATGGAAATACCAGTTGAGATTCTGGGCCCCCAAGCAAAGTTCGCAGAAGGAATTGTTATATTCTTTGAATTGCATAATTAAAACATCGCCAGTGGAAAGGACCCTTTCCTTCTTACAGTACATATTTACATTGATGGGTAGTATTTATACTTTGTACAACATACCTATGATAAATATTATTTCTAGTAGTTAACCTAGGAGGTATATTTGTTTTATTTTTCAAATTATATGGGCGACAAAGGGATATAACCATATGACTTCTTTATTATACAACCTGGTACAATCGTTTTGACCTCTTTCACTCTGATTTTCTTTTTTAAAAAAAATTTATTTATTTATTTTTAGTTTTCAACATTTGCTTTTACAAGATTTTGAGTTCTAAATCCCCCCGCTCCAGTTCCTCCTCTCCAAGATGGCATGCAATCCGATATAGGCTATACCCGTATGATCATATTAAACATATTTCCACATTAGTCACATTGTGAAAGAAGAATCATAACAAAAGGGAAAAATCATGAGACAGAAAAAACGAAAAAAGAAAAAGCAGCAAGCTTCGATCTGCATTCAGACTCCATAGTTCTTTCTCTGGATGTGGACAGCATTTTCCATCATGCGTCTTTTGGAATTGTCTTAGATCATTGCATTGCTCAGAGGAGCTAAGTCTAACAAAGTCAGTCATTGCGCAATATTGTCACTCTGATTTTCAAATGTTTAAAATGAGGCTAATAGTAGCTTACATTTATATAATGCTTTATAGATACAAAGGGCTTTCACATGCATTCTCTCAATTGATCTTCTCAATAACACTCAGTTAAGCGTTTCAGGTATATTATCCCCATCTGTCAGATAAGGAAACTCAGAAACAGAATGGAGGAGGAAAAAACAACTCAGAGCTCTGGCTTAAAATTGCCCAAATGACCATTCCATTACTCTGACCCTTGTTATCCTTTCCTCCTGGGAACATTTCATTACTTAGTGAAGTAACAAATGCTTAGAATTTTGTTAAATTTGGGCATAAGATATTAAATGATTTTGAGGCATTAAGTGTATTTAAACCATTAAAGAGTAGCAACTTGGCCTGAGAACTGGTTCTGGAGTCAGGAATACCTGGGTTCAAGTCCTACCTTGACACATATTGAATTTGTGACTATAGGCATATCTCTTAACCTCTCAGTGTCTCAGGTACCTCTATATGACAGAGGTTCTTAAATATTTTGTGTATCACAACCCCTTTGGCAGCTACTGGTGAAGCTATAGGCCTCTTTTGAAAATAGTGTTTTTAAATGTATAAAATAAAATATGTAGGATTACAAAGAAAACTATATTGAAATACAGTCATCAAAATATTTCATTAAACAACAAAAAGAAGTTTATGCACTCCTGGTTGAGATTGCTCTAAGACTATAAATTTCACAAAATATGCATAGGTAGAGGGAATTTCCTCACTTCAGAGTTCCCCATTATACCAATGAAATCTCAGGACAAGTCAAAACTAAAAGGAAAGCATTTAAAAGGTTCTAATAATTATCAGGAGACCCAAATGCAACAGAATAAAAAAAAAAATCATCTTACAGCCTATACTCAAACATTTCCAATGGAGCTATGGAATTGTAGACATAGAAAATATTCTGCTTCTGGTTTGTTCAAGTGCCAGGCTTTTTAGCAAAAGTGACCCAGCTGCACCTCATTGTTTTTAAGGTAACCCAGACTTCCTAGGGCTTTAGAACTTGGAAGAAGAAAGGTAATGAGTGCAGCTGCAGGAGCATAGGTGTAATGTACTATGTTCTATGCCAAATGGCAAATGAGTGAGCCCTGAGTGAGCTCAATCATCATCAAGTGGATACATATTTTAGGTACATTATGTACTGTTTGGAGGTTCCTGTTCATCCTTGCTGGTAACCTCTGTAGACTTGATATTATGATAGCATGCCTAATAGGTTAGCTCTGGGCTTCCAGCGCTAAGAATTCATCTATCTAGTTCTCACCTCTATTTCTTTTTAACAAGAATAGCATGAAAGACTTTCTTAAATGCTTTGCTAAAAATCTAGGTAACAGATCTGAGAGCAGGAGACACAGGGCAATTTAAAAATTAACATATTGAATTATAAACCGTGCATAAAATTCATGGTTTTAGGTTAAAAAAAAAATTGCATGATCTCTCAGCCTAGGCAAGATGTCAGAAAAGGAAGTGAGGTTGATTGAGTACAACTTGCCCTCTTGATGAGCCCTGCTTTCTATATTAATTGTCTTTTGAATATTTTTCCTTCCTTTCCCCTTCCCCAGTATCGAATGCTGGAAACTGCCAGTAGGTTCTGAAGGATCACCAAAGTATTTTTTCTTGCCTTATTATTTGAAATAAATCACAGGATCATAGATCCTTCAGACAGCAGTTAACCTGATCCCCTTGTCTGACTGATGAAGAAAGTGAGACTGAGGACCATTAAGGGACTTTCCCAAGGGGACATGGGTAGTAAACATTAGAAGCAGGACTTGAACCTAGGCCCTGTGACTCCAGATGCAGTGTTCATTCCACTTTACCTGCCACGTCAGTCATCCACGATTAAAACCAGAATGGGCTCCTCTGCGACCCTGGCTCAAACTCTCTATTGCTAAGTGATATGGAAGTGGAGGAATGCTAAATATCACTGGAATTGCTTCTCAATCACACTCTCAATATTCTTTCCTAAAAGTGTGATACTAAATCTAGACCAACAATTGGCAGAGATAGAAATGTCGAGGGAAGTTATGTTGAATCATGAAATAACAACCATCTGTTTGAATCAGGACTGGCACCTTTACCCCACAAAGAGAAACATTCACTGGCTGCCAAAAGTTGGACCCTTTACCTTTTAACTGATCCTGAAGTATCATGACTTCCTTTCACACATTTACAAAGGGCCTAGTATTTTGGGGGCCTTCTACTTACCCTAAAACTCCTGTAAAACATCAGACATAATATAAAAGTTTAGGCTTCATGCTTGCTCTCTGTAAACCTGAAAAGAAACTGTAGTGGGAAAAATACACACACACACACGTATGTGTATGTATAGAATATATTTACACGTGCATATATATGTATGTAATATATGTACATACATTTTAGGGGCAGCTATGTGGCACGGTAGCTAGAGTGCCAAGCCTGAAGTCAGGAAGCCTCATCTTTATGAGTTCAAATCCAACCTCAGATGCTTATTAGCTGTGTCACCCTGGACAAGTCCTTTAACCCTATTTGCCTCAGATCTTCATCTGTAAAATACACTGGAGAAGAAGACGGTAAACCACTCCAGTATCTTTTCCAAGAAAACCCCAAATGGGGTAATGAAGAGGTGATGCAGCTGAAACAACTGAACAACAACATACATTTACTCTATGTGTATATATATGTATATAATATATATATACATGTGTATCATATGCATATATAGATATATTTATATATGTTATTTGAATATATATGAATATGATATGTGTATGTATATATATTTAAAATGTTCAGAAAACAATGCCAACAATAAGGGGATGGGAAGGTGAACTTTTATGGATATAATAATGGAACATTTCTTGGCCTTCATCACTTATGCCTATGGAAGAGCTCAGACTCACTGATACGGAACTGGAGGAGACTTCAGAAGTCATCTAGTGCAACGTTCTCATTTTATACGTGAGGAATCTAGGGCCCAGAGAGGTCAATTAGTTTGCAGTTCCTAGATTCAAACCTACTGCCTAACACCTAATCTGCTGGCGTTTCCGGAATATCACTAACAAAGGCTATTGTTTGTATCATATTTTTAATAATCAGAACATTATCCTTGACCAGAAGTATGACATTCCTATTTTAACTAGGCGGTATGATGGATAAGGAGGGTGGCTGGGTGACACAGTGGTTAGAGTCCTAGGCCTAGAGTCAGGAAGACCTGAGTTCAATTCTGGTCTCATATACTTACTAGCTGTGTGACACTAGGCAAGTCAATTAACTTCTGTTTGCCTTTGTTTCCTCACGTGTTAAAAAAAAAAATTAAGGATAATAATAGCATCTTCCTCCTAGGGTTGTCAAGATTAAATATGATAAAGTGCTTAGCCAGGTGACTGGCACATAGTAGGCTCTGTATAAATGTTAGTTATTATTGTTATTGTCACTATAAAAAAGTAATAAAGGGTTAATCATATTCATATATTTTTATTTTTAAAAAGAAAACAATAGAATTGCATATGTAACTTGGACTTGGGTTTCTTTTCCTCTGCATTTTCCTGACATCCCTAAGCAACAGAGAAAAGCAGGAAAGGTGGGGTTGAACTGCTCTAAGTATGTAGTGTGGAGGTAGTTGACTGAGCTCATTCAGGGGTGGGGACAATTTGAAAGCAAGCCAGAGGAGAAAGCCAATGATTCCAGAGCTGGGACTCTATCCACTTTAGTATATCTTTCTCCCACGCCTAGAAAGCAGAAACTTTTGAGAGACGATAATGAACCATGGATCTTCTGAGGTTTAATCTGCTAAAGCATTAGATCCCTGGATTCATTGAATTATTGGCCAAGAAGAGGCTTCCATCCCCACTTGTGTTCAAGAGAATAATCTTCCTTGGCCACTCACAGAAGAGGGTAGAGTCAAGGGAATTGAGACCAGTCCATGCCTTTCTCCTAGACTTGGTGACTGAGACACAGCGTGCTTTGTACAAAAGCCTTTAGGGGCATCAATATCTCTGTGAAGGTAATAACTGAAATTGGGAAGGTTGAGTCAAACCTTAACCTGGGAAGTTGATATTTCTGACTCCACTAGGAAAAGTTATTTGTTCTCTGGTTGGGAGTTTTAAAGCTTTTCATTTCTACTTGAGAGGAGGAACTTTTCTTTGGCTTTCTTGATATCCCTAGTGCTTCACACAGTAGGCAGTTAATAAATGCATATTGACTGACCAATTGGGGGAGTTGAGATTTTAAGACTTTGCCCAAGAGTAACCAAATGCTTCAGACTTCTAATTTCGTATTTTAGTATCAATCCTGGTAAAATATCTTATAATCTATTTATGAGTGAGTAATCCTTTTAGGTTACTAGGAAATTTTAACTTCAGTCAGATGGATATGAACAGGAGCCATGTAAATTATGGATTATTATTGGACATTTTTATACCCTTACATTAGACTAGACTGTTGTTGTTTTTGTTCGGTTATGTCTGATTTTTTGTGACTCCATTTGGAATTTTCTTGGCAAAAATACAGAGGTGGTTTGCCATTTTCTTCTCCAACACGATTTACAAATGGAGAAACTGAGGCAAAGAGTGTTAAGTGACTTGCCCAGGTTCTCACAGCTAATAAGTGTTTGACGCTGGATTTGAATTCAGTAAGATGAGTCTTCCTGACTTCAGGTCTGCCACTCTATCTACTACTCCACCTACCTTTCCTATAGACTAGACTAGACTAATGCTAATATTAAAAGGAAAGCTATAAACTCCAAATTTGGGCAGGTCCTATTCACGCATATGCAAATGGGGAGCTAGAGCAGCTTGGTCTTGGAGTGCCATCTCTTGGCGTGGAAAAAGACTGCATTCTTTGTAGCTATTCCAGTCTCAACAGGCCCATTTTCCTCCACCTGCCTCAGGAACATGGCACACTGGTTTTTCTTTTAGGAGACCCCCCCCCCCATGCTTTTACCTACATACCTACTTTTATGCCTCTTACTGTCTGTTAGTATAACCTGGGCTTCTCTTAGTGTATATAGTAGGATGTGTGTGGATGGGAGCATTTGTTCAATCTCAGTCAATACAAAATTATTCAAGTAATGGGAAAAAAATGAGATCTCAATGAATGAATTATCAGAAGACTGAAAAAAATCTGAGGTTTAATACTTTTCCTATTCATATTAAAAAAGGATGTTACTTCCTTTCAAGTTTCCTTTAAATAATACATCCCCACTTGCGTATTTAAAATAGATAGGATGGTAAGTTAGACCTAGAATAATATTAATATTGCAGCTAGATGGCTCAGGAGATAGAACCCAGGGCCTGGGGTCTGGAAGACCTGAGTTCAAATCCGACTTTAGATACTTACTAGCTGTGTGACTCTGGACAAGTTACTTAACCTTTGCCTTAGTCCGTTGGAGAAGGAAATGGTAAACCACTCTAGTATCTTTGCCAATAAAATCCCATGGATAATATGGCCCATGGGGTCACGATGAGTCAGACACAACTGAACAACAACAAAGCACTCACATAACGTGTTAAGGTTTGCAAAACACTTTGCATATATTAACTCATTGGATCTATACAAGAATTCTAAGAGATAGGTGTTATTATTAACCTAGTTAAACCTAGAGAAACTGAGGGTGACAGAGATTAAGTGACTTGTCCAGTCATACAGCTCGTAAGTATCTGAGGCAAATTTTCTTGAGTCCAAGGTCCAGCACCATATCCATTACAATATGCTATTTCTAAAATTCAGTGTTTTTTTTTAAATAGCTAATGAATAAAGTACTACATACCTACATAAATTGAAGGGAATACAGGATCTAGTCAGGCTTAATTTAAAAAAAAATAAGTAGGGAAATTAAATTGTGTGTATACACATACACACACAAGAAATTATATATATATATATATATATATATATATATATATATATATATATATATATATATATATATATATATATATAACTTCACTGGCCCAACAAAATGCCCTTAATTTATTGGAATAAGTAACAAATGCAGAAAACCACTTATACTCAATGCAACATTTTCAAAATCAAGACAAATGAAATTTAGAGAGACAATTGCATAGTCAGCACCTGGGATTCTAGCTTTGGCCCAGCCTGACACTATAATCCATGTCAGAGTTAGTTTTTATAGTAATGCATCCACCACTGGCCAAGGAGCACAAGTGTCCAAACCATCAGCTTTAGTGACATGACCTGAATTAAATGAGGAAGTCTCCATTTTCATATCAGAATCTCTCTGCTAGAGCAGAATGGATGCACTCAGAATGACTTTAAGATTCAGATGAGGATTCTGCCCTCCTTCCAAACTAAGAAAGCGATGATTCATACTCTCATATGAGCAGAGGCATCACCAGGTGCATGTATTAACATATTATTAAGCCCCCACAGATGGTTTAAATTTATACAACAGATATATGTGTGTGTGTGTATATATACAAACACATACGCATATGTATGTATATGTACATACATAATCAGTGAGTTAAGCACATTTAAATTCTTCAGGTAAAAGGGACAAGTAATGCTATAGTAACAATAAAAATAATTATTCATAATTATCTACATTATTAATAATACCCTTTTTCATTTAGGGCACCAAAGTTTATTTTGCAGAAAATTAAAGATTCTCCCTAACAGTAATAACCACAGAGTGTCTGATTGCTCTTACGTTTGAGCACTTCTAAAGAAGATTGCAGGACCGCGGGATGTGAGCTCAATCAGGTTCAATAAGAAAGACTTCTGAATGGGCAGCTTATCTGATTGGCTGAATGTCCTTTGGTCCTTGATTAAACAGTTGCCTGCTCCTAGAATATATTAACAGGTAACTATTATGGGCCAGGGTTGTTTTGGTAGCAATGAGCCCACAGGCAGAGTGACTTTAATCAATCTCCGAAACATAATGATGACTATGTAATTTGCTGCCTTAAGTGTCTGCTTATTAATTTGAAATGGAATTTATGCATAAAAATTAAGAGAGCTGTAAAGACTGAGCATTTGTGGTAATAGAGATGTGGAAATGACATCACAGACCGCCAATGAGAATTTTATCCAAATTTAGTCCTTAACATATTTTTAGATATTTATAAATATATTCGGGAGATCAAAGCATCATAGATTTAGAACTCAACAGGATTTCAGAGACCACTGAGTCCAACCCCCCTATCATTTTATAGATGAAGAAGCTGAAGACCACATATAAGCTGGGGTTCTTAACCTGGGGGAATGGGCGGGAGCCCAAGAACTTAGACGGGAAGAAATGATACCTTTATTTTTACTAATTTCTAATTAAACTTTAGCAAGTTCTTTTCAAATATGTGTGTGTATTGTTTTTTCTTTTTAAAAGGTTAGTCTGAGGAGTTCATAGACCTCATTAGACTGACAAAGGGGCCATATCTGGAATAAGTAATAGAACCAAAATTTAAACCCGGATTTTCCAAGTGCAAATCGAGAGTGTGTAGGATCATAGACATAGTGCTAGAAAGGAGCCCCTCTTTTTAAGGCAACTGAGGCCCGGAACGCCTAAGTGATTGGTCCAAGGTCATATAGGTAGAGAGCTTTAGAGGTAGGATTTCAAAAAGGGTACTCTGACTTCCAATCTATTATTCTTCGTATTGTTCTGCCTCCGTTGCTAAAAAAAAATCAAACAAAAAAAACACCAAACAAACAAACAAAAAACCCACTACTCACCTGCCTTAACTTTTGGAAGAAGCTGGTAACCCTAATGTAAAGGAATAATCTTTCTTTTCAGAATAAACATTGCATAAGTACCGTCACAATTTAGGTGGAAGAAGAGTTCAAAATGGAATTCAGAATATTCAAAGAAATGACAAACATGATCCTATGACTCCAAACTCTAAAAGTAAAGACAGTTCCAGTGGAAAGGAATTCAGCAGCAGGATGCTGGAGCCAGCTTGGACCAACTCATGCAAGCCGATAGTGAAAATTTCAGTGTGAGCCTTTACTGCTGGGAAATCAGCAAATGCTACATATCAGGGCTTGATTTATTGTTATATTGATTGTCTGGACTTTTTAAAAGTGATGGTGAAAATATTAATAATACAGGGGCAGCCAGGTGGCACAGCGAATAGAGCACTGGCCTTAGAGAGAGGAGGATCTGAGTTCAAATTCAGCCTCAGACATTTACTAGCTGTGTGACCCTGGGCAAGTTATTTAACCCTGATTGATGCCAACCCCCCCCCAAATTTAAATAATACAGATTAAACTTAAAAATGTGTGCCTCCCCCTGCCCCTGCCTTGAGAATCAGTTAGTTGTTAAACATTTACCAGCACATCACTGGATAGAAAGTTCTCAAAAATGAAATTCTTACAATGATTCCAGTGAAGAAAAAGTGAGGAAGGCATTGAAAAAGAACAACGTGGCTGGGCAGGGAGTTTTCAGATGAATCTGATATAAAAGGGACATGTTCAAAAGATGTAAGGAGGGGTTCGTACCAAAATATGAATACAAAAAGGTTACCAGGAAACTATTAAGAATTGGGTCAGGAAGGCCAAAGTCCAAAATGAGTTGAATTTTGACCAAAAAAGGGACCATAATTTTAAAATGACTCTTTAAAGTATTTTCAGAGCAAGAACATTCATAGTCCCACAGCTCAGGGCAAATGGTGAAATAACATATAACAAAGATAATGGAACTACTCAACTCCTAACTTCTTTTCTTCCTACCTTCGGGTTAAGTAAGAATGATCTGTACATCACAGAAGTTTGATCAAATGTAGTTTATGAAATCAAAGCCCAGGAAATATAGTGAGAGCACCTAGGTCTTTTAAAAGAGTAAATTTATGTATTTTAAATGAGTTTGAGTCCCTTATCCCAGATTAACTATCCTAGAACAGCAAAAGTACTTGGAAATGGATAAATGATGATCATTGAAGAATCATGTAGAAGAGGAAGAAGTACTGATAAAGTAAATCTGTTTTGTGGTCTCTTAGAAAAAGAACTAGAGATTTTTGAGAACTCATTTTTTTTCCTAAATGTAAGTTATACTAAAATAGCTTTATTCTATTTTTTCATTGGGTCACTAGATTGGGAGAAGCAGCATGGAAAACCAAGGTTCTGATCTTGCATCTTACATTTACTATCCGTGTGACCCCAGATGAGTTACTTAGCTTCCTTGTGACTGAGGTAACTCTGTGATTTATCAACCAAGTTATAGAAGGTTAAGAAATTGTCTTGATGACAAGAGTTCCCAAATCAGGAGTTCTTCATGCTGGCAAAAATCACAGGTCTTTCTTGGTTTCACAAGATTGGTGGATCAGGGAAAACACATTAAGAATCAATCAACAAATACTTATTAATCACCTCCTAAGTACAAGGTATTTTACTAGGCATTAAGACATAGAAACAGAAAAAAAAACTCTAATCTTAAATATTGACTCACCTGTAGAATAGACAGCAAACCACCTTTATCAAGAAACTTATTGTATCATTAAGAATTCTTCTATGGACATTTACTGTTTGGTGGTATAGAGTTGTATTACATATTATGGAGGATGACAAATGTAACCAGTCAGTAAATACCCAAACAATCCCTCTTAAAATATAGTTGAAGCATTAAAAGGCTTGGTGCTACACTCATTCTAAATTCATTGGGGTTTTTTCCAGTTAGAAGAATATGGGGTTGAACCTAGAAATGGTAAAGGACCAAATTTCTCTCAGATTTCCTTTTAATGGCTATTTGGAACATTCTGAGGAATGGTGTCAATATTCACTAGTGTCAAGCATTTAAATCCTGGCCCATACACACTTCTGAATATTCATTATAACTGAAGCCAGTGACACATTTGCTGCCAGACTGCACTAACTTGGAGGAAATTGCTACAAATGGATCTAGTCCACAATGTACCACCTTCTAGTGGTGCAGAAGTTCACTGCCAAGATAGGAACTCTGAATGACATTTTACATTAGCTGGAGAAATAAGTTAATAATAGTGTCAGCTTGGAAATGCAATCACCATCCTCTGCTGGGAAAGGATTTATTTTAGGTTTTGCAAAGATTTCTAATTTTCCCCACCTTTTAATGAAATAGTCCCCAAAGTGGGATGTTCAGCTAATTACCATATTTTACAGCAGGCTTACTTTCAACTATTTCATATTTGGTATCCAGAATGCTAGTATAATTCTAGGTTGCCATGTATGTTAGCTGCAGAGTAAGCATATTTACATAAGCCGTTCTTTCATCTTTTAATAAAACACCATGGCCCTTTATAAACCCCCCAAGTATTGTTCTCAATTTCATATAAAGAGCTTTGGTTAAGAATTTTTCCATATTATCATATTGAATGAACCTAGTATCCTCTTCCTATGACCTTCTTTCTTGCCCACAAAGCTATAATATGAATCCCCAAATTAGAGTCTTCTTTACCAGTGCATCTCTTTTAGACAAAGGACTTCCTGTGAGGGACCATCTTTAGGTACCAGAACTTCAATAGACCAAAATTTCTCTGAGGATTTCTGTAGCATGGTTAATTTTCAGTTGATAGTTTATGAATAGCAGGAAACTGCAATAGCTTGACCAAGATAAACTCAAACACTTAGATAAATCTGTGAGATTATGTAGATATTTCTTTCGATGTCCTGATCACAGACCATCCATGCCTGCTCATCTTATTTAACTCATGTCTTCCCATAAATTTACCAAAAAAAGCCCAGCATACTGGTGTCTTCTCTCAAGTTATTTTGACATTCCAAAGATAATATCGAGCATGTGGGCTGTCAATTAACCTTAATCTCATCACGCGGCTAGCCAATTTTCTTTTTCCGCCATACATCCTTTATGCCATTTCTCGTTCATAATTTTTTATTTGTAACGTGTTGCAACATGCTCACTGGCTCCCTGTACCTTTCCATTGCCCATTAAGTGATCTGCAGCTTTAGTTCTTTGGAAACTGTGGGTTTCTATGACTTGTAGCCATATAATACCAGCAGAAGAATATCAGCACCATAAAGATGCCCTTTCTTTCATAGAGAAGCTATGGTTCATTAAAAATTTTACAGTTAAGTTTTACATGGAAAGTTTTACAGTTTCCCAAAGGCAATCCAGCCTACTGTCCTTCAACTTTGGTCCCAAATCATTATCCTTTTTCAGTGACGTGTATACTGATAGATGAATTCTGTAGCTTGTTGATCTAACTACATGGACAAAAAGCATTCTTCACTCATTTGATTTTTCTAATGTAGATAATCAGGTCAAATTCTTTAGAATATTTATGAATATCATTTAGGAAGCTCTGCAATGTTCTTGTGCTTAATACAATCATCACGATTTCATGTGTGAACATAAATATGTAGAGGCCCTCACTATCTTTAGGAAATCTTTCTTCAACTTCTTCAACTTGGACTCTTCTGTGGATCTTCTCGATGACAGTGGCAAAAACATATGAGCATACATATCTATGACTTATGCTGCACATGATATTAATCATATCATTCAAGAAAATTTGTTTAATTTTAACGTATAGATTAGAAAAACATTTTCAGTAGTCATTGAGGTAGCATTTTGCTTTAGTGAATCAGTCAAAAAAAGACTAGTCAAAAAAAGTAAGCTAATTGGTATCTTGTATGCTCTACATATTTCAGTCCATTTTATGATGGTTAAAATGTGGCTTATTTTAGAATATTGCTCATGAAAGCCTGCCCATTTCCTTCTAATGTCATTATCAAAGATAGCCTCGATATGTATGTGTATTTGTATTTGTATTGGTATTTGTATTTGCTATTTGTATATACTACTCTCAAAATTTTATATAGATGAGAAAGTGGACATATGAGTCAACAGCTATTGATAGTCGTTTGGTTTCCAAAAGTTTTCCATGCCTTTGACATCTTCTGTTCCTCAAGATATCTTGAGAACTGGTGACTTGATGCTATCATTATTGCATCACTTGTAGAACAGAACTCTTCTGTGTATGCTTGGTCTAGTGCAGTGGATTTTTTAAAAAATCACATTTGTACCACTCAGAATCATTTCCACTTCCTCTGTCTAGAACTGATGCCTAACCTTAAATGTCATTTACTCCTTTTAGCTGTCTGATGAAGCCAAAAGACCTCTTCTTAGAATGTTTTAGAAAATAACAAATGAGAATTACAAATAATTATATTGAAATCTTTTAAAAAAATTTCTAAATTAATAGACCCCAGGTTAAAAACTCTTGCTCTATAAATACCTCCAGTGCTATGAATTAAAGTCCAAAAATTATGGGTCCATTGTTCTTAATGGTCTATTTACCAGCCCCCATACATGACATTCTATCTCTCATCTTTGCCCAGTCTGACCATTATGCTTGGAATGCACTCTATCCCCACCTCTACCTACTGGAATCTATTATTTTTTCAAGGCTCAGCTCAAGTGCCACTTTGCTTCAAGAGACATTTCTTGATTCCCCCCAGGTGTTAATGTTGTCCCTAGAATTACTTTGTATATATTTGGTTTATACTTATCTTTGTGCATATTATATTACTCTACTGACTCACTCTTCCCCACCCTGCCACAGTAGAATATGAGCTCCTTGAGCACAGGGACTATTTTTCCATTTGCTTTGTATCCCCAGTGACCAGCACAGTGTTTAGCACATGGGCAGCACTTAATAAAAGCATGTGGAATGATTAGTTACAAAAATCTTTGCACATGCTTTATACTTCCACTGAATGGTGCACATCTGGTCCTTCCAGTTTCATTCTTAAATGCCATCAAGATGACTTTGCTTAGTTGGATCTCTTGCTCAACTTAAATAAATTTTGATATCTTTTGTTTTTACATTACCTAAAATTCTCCCTATATCATTCCCTTTCTCATTCCCAGAGAACTATCAGATATAACATATAATTTTTAATGAAAAAAGAGAAAGAAAAAAACTGCAAAATTGATCAATACATTGAAAAAAACCTGACAATATATGACCCTCTGCAAAAGAATGGGGTCTTTTCCTTAAGAAAAGCTTGTCTTCATACTTTTGCAACATTTATTTTCAGTTGTTTTGTGGTGGTTATTCTTTCCGTTTACATTGTTGAACTCACTGTGTATATTATTTTCTTGGCTCTGCTTATTTAATTTTGCATCAGTTCTAAGTAATTCATTCCATGATTCTCTATATTGATTATAGTCATCATTTCTTACAGCTCAGTAATATTCCATTTCATTCATGTATCAAATTTTTTTTTAGCCATTTCCCAATTGATGTCACTCAGTTTTCTTTAAATTGACTTTTCCCTTCACTGCTTCTTGCTGTTTATGAGGCAATAATGCTCTTAATGCTCCATCAGCCTTCTCCATAAAATTTACAAATGACTTTATATTCTTAACTGGTGTTGCCCTTGACTGTCATATCTCTCTTCCTCTTCAAGTAAGACTAATGTTTTGTAGCTCCTAGGGTCTTTTAGTCTCCTCATTATGTCAATTGATTTGCATTAAGTTAAACTTCTATACAGAAATTATTGAAATTGGCGATGACCTTTCCTCCATACTTTTACCATTTTTAAATAGATCAAGTTGGAAGTTTTTTTTTAATTGCCTGCCTTTTTTCTTTTCTCCAATTCTTTTCTCATTTTTATTTTTTCTTCTAGCTTTGTACTAATTTTTATCTTTGCTTTAACAAGAAAACTGTTTCCGGAATTACTATAACATCAGCACTGAGTTATATTTCTTGTCAAGATAGAATTAATTTTATTTTGGGAGGCAAGCTATTCAGTAGTACTCTTCAAGTCTCTACTCAAAGAAAATATTCATGATGTACATATCTGAGTCTTTGGGGTAGTCTAGAGGTATTTCAGTGCTCTTATTTCTCACTCTTGGACCATTTTTTCTGATATATTTTTTCTCCATCCTTACCTTTACCCATGTTTTTTTGCTGAAGCCACAGTGTTAAAATATAAGTTGATTTAATTTGGAAAGTTTTATTGAGTTATTTGTAGAATTTCTTCACGTTTTCATCCTCTACCACTGATGTAGGTACATAAACTTCAATTATGTTACTGGTGATCATTTGCAAAAGCTTATTACAAGCTTGGCAATATAAAATGACCCATGAAATGATGTTTCTTTGTTTCCTTTGGACACATGATAAAATAACTACTTTGCTTTTCTCTCCAAGGAGAAGCTGGAATTCACTCCTTTTTAGTTTCAGCTTCCTTAGTGAGAGTGTCAAGATTGATTTGATTCTGTTCATCATTTAGTTTGTCCCCTTGTTGGTCATTGGAAATGGGTCTCACATTTAGAATAGCGATAGCCAAGTTAGTAATTATAGACAGACTAAGACCTCTAATTCTCACTACTCTCTGTACCCTTTTCTGCCACAATGCCACCACCACTACAAAAATGGAAGACTATGGGTCATTTTGCATTTTTTTCTTTCTTCTACTGATTGTTAAGGTCAGTTCAAGCCAACAAGCACTTATTAAATACTGTTTATGCTCCAAGCACTATGCTGAGAGCTGGGAATACAAAGAAAGACAAAAAGATAACTCCTGCCCTCAAGGAGCTCACAATGCCATGCTATAGGCAACATGTAAATAACTAGGTAGGTATAAGGTATATACAAAGTAGAAGGAAGGTACTCAGGGAGGGGAAGTCATTAACAGCTAGGGGTGGTGGTATGGGGAACTTAGAAAATCCTCCTGAAGTACATGGGATCTGAATTAATTTAAAGGAAGTCATAGAAACCAAGAAGCAGAGGTGGAGGGCTGGAGTGTTCCAAGTATTTGTGTTAAGACACAGAGACGGAACATGCAGTTCTGTGTCTGAGTAACCACCAGTAGGCCAGGGTTGCTGAAACAGAGAGAACATAGAGGACATTGAAAATCTAAAAGAATTAGAAATGTAGGAAGAAGCCAGGTTGTGAAGTTCTTTAAAAGCCAAACAAAGGAGTTTATATTTGACCTCATCAATGCATCAATAAAGAATTACAAAACAATCAGTGTATTGGTAATAATCTACCTAACTTACCTGGACTTTGGATGGCAGACGCAGTTCTGTTGCTGGAACCATACCTGAAACCTTTATGTTGAACTCTGCCATAATTTGACTCCATTGGAATACCCTTCAGGATTGTAGGGTCGCTTCTCCACTAAGATATAGTGCCAGGGTAGGACTTCGTGGAGGTACCCAGATATGGAAATAGGATATTGGTTAACAGATCTTTAATTAGGAAGAGGCAGTTAGGAAATCAAAGGCTCCCCTTGGAGCCAGTGGAGGAACGGTGCTTTTTTCACATAGTCTAGAAGGTGGTCACTTCAAAACCTTATTATCACAATGGGTTATGAGTTAACTTTACAGATACATGGTCACAATTGGCACCAGTAACTGACATTTCAGTATACTTGGCAACACACCTAGGATGCTGAATAAGGCAGTATATAAGAAATTCACAGGCTAGTAGCCATTATCCTCAAAGAATCTTGTCCTACTAGGGAATAAGCAAACTGACTGAACTCTGGCATCAGTATTGGCACAATGTCTTTGGTCTCATGACAGTCATTGGAAGTCTGGTTTTCATCAGCCCTGACATCCCAGCATGGATATAAACCTTTTATTATGCAAATCAGGGATAACATGCATTGATCTTTGCTAGTGTCATCAACCAAAGACCTGTCAAATACACTTGGGTGGCTTCCATGTTCACTTCACAGCTATCTTTCAGCAGAGATTCTTAAGCTGAGTTTCATGAACTTAAAAACTTTTAAAAATAATTATATTTGAATAAAATTCTTTTCCTATGCATTCCTATGCATTTTGTAATATGCATTTAGAAACATTCTGAGAAGGGGTGTGTAAGCTTCACCAAACTGCCAAAGGGATCCATGACATTCAATAAAAGGTTAAGAATGAGCAAATAAGAATGTGCTTAAATATCCAGTTATTTAAACAAAACGAGTGACTACTTAGTACACTTGGTTAAAGCATAGTACTAAAGAGGTCACAGTGGTGAGTTCATTCTCTTATGTACCAGCTATCATCACTTTATAACATGGCCTCAGATTACGTCCAAACCAGCTGTCTCCCAGATATGTATTGCTGGTTATACGGAAAACTTGAGAGAATGCTATCTGTTTATCACAAACTCATTATTACTTACACTGAAATATTTTAATGTTGGTACTCTCTCCATCTGTACAGATCACAGCCGTAGTAGAGAGATTTCATGAATTGTGTGAGGCTTGAGGGCATCGTACAACCTGGTGGATTTTCCTCTAGTGCTGAATCTTTCCAAATTTATTTAGTATGAACCCTGAACAATGGATACACAATGTGAAGTTTTTCAAATGTAATCCATATATTGAGACTATAAATACTGGTTTCTATTTGGGAGGATGTCTCTTGTCTATATTAGCATGACTCATGTTTGTTGCCTCCCAAATTACCCTTCAAGAATAGCTGAATTTGGCTATTTACTAACTTTCTTTTAGGCATATACATTACTGCTCTCTCTGTCCCTTTCTAAGCAACAAGTTTCTAATGAATATTTGACTATAAAACCACTTTTATTACAAAGCATATAAAACATCACTTGGAACTGCCTCTGATCTTGGGTAGCAAGGGTGC
>CM053626.1:92414523-92431783 GCA_028646595.1 Phalanger gymnotis
GCTTGTAGGAAGGCTCATACTTTTTGATAATTTCTAATTAGGCACTGAGTCACGAAGGTTGTGATGCCCTCTGGCTCTGAGAAGTGCATATATACTCTGAGGTGAGGTTTCACTTTGGGGGCTTGCTTATGAGAAGGACCTTGTGATTCCCTGGTCTAGACTCTGCATGGCCATATGTTCAGAGCTCCCTAACTGCTCAGAGGAAAAGGCTCTCTTGATCCAGTGGTTATGTAAAATGTATAGCAATATTGCTTTGATTCAGGGAGTCAGAGCTCTGTCTGTTGGTCTTTATTTATCTGCTTGTATTTTCTCTGAAGTTCAAGGTGCTGACTTTTCCCCAAACTAGTGAATGTAATTAAAGATTGTTGACCCCTTAAACAGCTATCTTTCCCAGTAAAGCAGATCTAAGAACCTGTGCTAGCAGCCATCGTGGGTATGCCAGTGCAGTTGCCATTACAGATCCTTCTTGGCAACATGGCTGTTAGCCTCTTCACCTCTCTCAGGCTCACTTCTGATCCATAAAATGGGGATAATAATACCTATCATAATAATACCTACCTGAGGCAATGTGGGATCCTGGAAAGAGAACTGCTCTCAAAGGTTCACATCCCACCCCTAACATATACTGATTGTGTGACTCTAGGAAAGTCACTTAACCTCAACGCTGGAGGCAACTTTCTAGAACTATAGGTTGCATAAGAGGTGCTGATCTGTATTGGTAGAGGGAGTTTCTGCACCTGGGACTTTGCTGCAAACCAATGAAATTATTGGTCCATTCCATGTCTTTTAGTCACTCAGTGTGTGATTAACACTCACTCATAATGAGTTCTGAGGATGAAATGAGGTAATATATATAAAGCACATTGAAATAATTAAAGCATTTCATAAATGCTATATATATGTATTTATATAAATATATTTATATAATGTTTATTATTATTATTATTATGCAGTTAGAGAGGAAAGGAAATGGATCGAAGTAGTGGGTCAGTATAGGTAGACAAGAGATGAATTGATATTTCATTTATCTCTAGCCTTAGTCCTCCCCAGTTGCCTTGCCCATGGTGTATAGTTTTAATAGATGTTGATTGCATTTAATTGAAATCTCAAGCTATAAAAGGGAATTCTTTTTGAGATGTGGATTGTACTGAATGATCCCTGAGGTCCTGTACCACTCTGAGATGCTGTGATTTTATATCTGGGATAAAAGCTAGATGTCAATTAAGGAGGGGAACCATTAGTTAACAAATTCTGTTGGAAACACCTGGATTCGTCATCTGAAGCTTATGACCAGAGTTAGAGAGTGAGAAGAGAGGGTCCATGTGACCCAGCATAGAAGTAGCATCAGTGGAGATGAACTAAAATGTGAAAGGGTTTTAGCATTTCAACCTAAGTGTGACTTGACCTCATTCCCCTGAAGTTAGCATGATCTTTGATAGTCAGATAGATAGATGATTGTTACAGTAATTAAAGTGAGACTTTTTTTTTTTTTACTGTTTTCTCCTTTGGAGCACTTATTTAATCAAGTGCCCTTGATGACTTGGGTCTTTTTTTTTATTATTAAATCAGGAGTCTTTGATGACCTGCTTACCTCAAGGGAAAGCCTAGGTTACATGGGTTTGAGTTGCATGCTGTGATGCCCTTTCACCCTGAACAGGGTATATAAACTCAGAGGTTGGTGTTTTTCCTTTGGGGCTCACTCATGGAAGGAGTATTGAGACTCTGAGTAAGCCGTTGTAACTGCCCTCTGGCTTTGCTAACCCAGATCCATTGGTTCTTCTCTGGTAGCTATAAATTGTGATTTAGTCTGTTTATATTGTCTCTGTAATTTGTTTGTATTTGCTCTGAAGTTTTGGGTGCTGGCTTTTCCCCCTGAACTAAGTGAGTACATGTATGTAAGTACATGTATGTGTGATTAAAGTGAGATTGTCAACCCCTTAAAGTTACTTTCCTTAGTAAAGCAGATCAAAGAACCTGTGCTGGAAGCTCTTGTTGCTGGTCTCATTGGGTCTTATACCTCAACAGCAGCTGCTAGCCACATTGTTGTTACAATGATATAGCTACATAATATAGATAATAGATGATATAGATAATTGATAAATAACATAGATAATAGATAGTAGATGACAGATGATATAGACGGTAAATAAATAATATATATTAAATGATATAGATGATAGCAGATGGTACAGATGATTGATAAATAATATAAAAGATGACAGATGGTATAGATGATTGGTAGATAATATAAATGATAGATAATAGATGATATAGATGATAGATAGGTAGATAGACCTACCCTACCTTTCACAGACAAACAACTAGAACAAGATACCCTTCTCTCAATCCATTCACTTGCTCTCCTGTCATTCATTTCTCAACCCTTTGGTACATGGCTTCGAACCTCAACATCGAACTAAAATTGTCCTCTACAAAGTTGCCACTGATCTCTTAATTATCTGGTCTAATGGCCTTTTCTAAATCCTTCTTCCTCTTGCTATCTCAGCATCATTAGATAACACCACTCTTCTCAATTATACTCTCTTCTCTGGGTTTTTATGACACCACTCTCACTTGGTTGTCTCCCACCTATCTGACTATTCCATTTCAATATCCTTTCCTAGAACATTATTTGCAAATTCTACTTAATTGTGGAGGGAACTCAGTCCCCCAAGACTCTGCTGCCTTTGGAATAAGCATACAACCATATTTTACTACAGGAAAAAGACAAGTTTAAAAATGACATACTAAAGGGGAAAGCCAAAGTAATGAGAAGGCTTTTAGTCTCTTGCTATACATGTTCTCTTGGTGACCTTATAGGCTCACATGCAATTAGTTGTAATATCTGTGCAGATTATGCCCAGATCTATATATAGACGATTCCAGTATTTTTCCAGAGATCTAGTCCTTCATCACTAACTGCAGGTTAGAAATTACAAACTGGGTATTCCATAGACTTCTCTAGCTCATTATGCCCCAAACAGAACTCATTATCTTTCCCTAAAAACTCATTCAACTCCATTTCTATTGAAACTCCCAATACCTGCCCCCCCTTGACTTATCATGTTTTACTCCTCTTCTCCCACTTTACGGTCCAGCCAAAATGGGTTCTTTGTCAGTTTTTCATGCAAGAGCAGTCTATGTTCCATGTCTGAGTTTTTGCTCTGTTTTCCACGCATGGAATGCCCACCATCCTCACCTTCACTTCTTAGAATGCCTAGTTTTCTTCAGAATGTCAGCTTATCACCTTCTCCATCAAACTTCTCCTCATCCACATAGCTGCCAGCACCTTCCAACCCCTCCATTATCTTACATAATTATATATTATATATAATAGATGTGTAATAGATAAATACAATAAATAAACATTTATATATGAATATTGTATATTATTGATTATATATTAATATGATACATAATCTATTAATATATTAGTTTATATTATATATTATTACATAAATATAATATATAAATAATAAATTAATATATAAAATAAATTAAAATATATAATAGAGAGAGAATTGTGATGCGTGTACATGTGTAAGTGTGTTGTACATATGTGCATGTGTGTGTAATTGTAGTAGGAAGGCCGAATTTATGATCTCAAAAAGGATCATATATATATTTGAATGGTTCAAAATTGTTGGGTATATAGAATTCTCCAAGCAGAAGGAATCAAAAAATTTATTCAGGGCCCAGAGCAACAAATTAGCGAACCAACCTCCCCATTCCAGTATTGTGAACACAAGCCTCCAGGCCCAGTAGGCCCGCCTCACAAGAGTAGCCAGGAGGCCACAGAAAAATAAGATGGCGTAAATCATATTCTTTGGCCTCAAGCCCTCGCTCGAACTCCTGGGTCCACACAGGGGTCGGCTCTGCTTTGGATTTTTTTTCAGCTGTAGTTTCTCGCCTCTCCTCGCAGCCAAGCCTCTGGCGTTCTCAAGTCCAGAGACCCATTGGTTCCCGAGTTGGCCCCTCTTAAGTGATTAATCTACGCCCACATGGGTTTCACACCCGATAGGGCTTTGGGCCTGGGGCTTAGCGTTTAACAGGTGAAAGTGCTTTCACCGTAAACAAAAGCCGAACTCCTCAAGGGCACCCGTTAAACTAAGCTCATTTTGCCTTACCGGCACAGTAATATACACATGTACATGTATATACACACATGTATATTGTATATATGCATGTGTCTATGTATATGTGTATGTGTTTGTGTATATATATTATATATATGTATATATATATACATATATATATATATATAATATGTAAAATTTGTATGCATGTTTCTTTCCCAAATGAATGTAAACTCCTTGAGAGGAGGGACTATTTCCTTTTAGTCTTTGTATCTCTAATGCTTAGGGAATAAATTGCAATGAAGAGGTCAGGTACAGATAAAAAAGGAGTTAAGACAAAAACTATATTCTACTTGGAAGAACAGCATTAGCTATTAAGCTATTTCTATCCCGAGTGCTTAATGCAGAATGCAGCACATAGTTGGTACTTAATGAATGCTTGTTGATTGCTTAACACTTAAACATAACTTTATGACTTTCCCCTATAGTTTGTGATTTTTTTAATCTACTCGTTTATCTTTAGAGATTAATAGGAAATACTGTAAAGGACGGCTGTATGTTTGTTCTAATTGACTCTAGTCAAGTCTGTGGGGTGGCTGGAATGAAAGAATGGGTGATGACAGTGATCAACAAGTAAGAGGCTGGGTAGCTGGCCCCAAGAACCAGAACTATTTCTTAGCGCTTATATGCCCAGTAGAAGAATGAGCTAGTAAGCATTTATGATGCTCATTAGCCCTTAAACAAGTGGCACTTCATCCCTTGAAGGAATTCCAGGCTGGCAGTGATATAAAAGTGGTAAATTGAAGGTGGGTGGGCAGTGGTGTCAGGGTTGGAATTCATTTTTCCTGCAGAGAGGTCTCGCATCAGAGACTCTAACATGGAGACCTAGATGGGGGAAATTCCAAGGAAATAGTGTGGATTAGTCAAGAATGACAGAACCCTGTTCTAGAGGGCTCTGCATGTATGCACTGAGGCAGTGGAAGCTTTTTAAGAAGAAGATTCACAGAGAAATTCCTTACATTAGTACTTATAAAACTATGAAGAGAATGGTAACCACAGTTCAGACCAAGTGATGAACCTGGGATTCTGTCCTTTGACACCTTTTTTTTTCTTTTTTAAAGCTGAGGGGACCAGATGGTAGTTATAGTGAACTCTATAGTGGAGCTACTTTGCAGAGATGAGTCTGCTGTGTGGTACTGAGAGTACGTTGCAACAGTGAAGGCAAGCTAGAGGAGGCACCAGAAAGGGGTAGTAGAAAGCAGCTATTGAGGACGTTTGTGAGAGACCCAGTATGAGACCCATGTCTAGTTACAAAGAGTGACTTAGGAAAATTTACTTTGTAGGGTGTTTTGGGATTATGAGTTACCTTTCTTATAGTTTCTGTTTTCTCTTTCATTTTTTCAGTATTACCTTCTGTAACAACATGTATTTGCAGAAGAGGCCTTGGTGTCTGCCTTCCAAGTGGCATAGCATGCAAATTTTCCTAGGATTGTCAAGCTAAATAGTACGTGAAATCTATGCAAACTCGTTAGTAGGTCTTTTCTTGCCACTGAGCTACATCTATTAAAAAAAAAAAACAACCTATATCTAATTCAGTAATTAAAATGCTCATTATTTTTATTATTATATAAGTATATAATATAAAGACAATATTATATAACATACCATAAATAGTGTATGTTTATAAATAATATTAATGACAATAACAACTAGCATTTTTATAGAACCTACTATGTGCCAGACACTGTGCTAAGCACTTTACAAATATGTCATTTGATCCCCAAACAACCTGGTGGAGTAGGTGCTATTATCCTCATTTTACAGTTTAGGAAACCAAGGCAAATGGGGGTTCAGTGACTCATCCAGGGTCACACAGCTAGGAAGCACCTGAAGCTGGATTTGAACTCAGGTCTTATTGACTCCAAACACAATGCTCTACCCACTGTACCACCTGGTTTAACAGAAGTGATCTATCACCTTCCCTGAGAATTGACAAACATGCTTCTATCCTCTTAGTAGGGAAGTGAAACTCTATGGATGTAGAATGTCATATGTGCTGCCAAATCCAGTTACTGAATTTATTGTCTTTCTTGTTAGAGTGCAAGCCTCTCATGACTAAAAATTGATTCATTCATTGTATTTGTATTCCCAGTACCTAGGACAGTGTCTGTTACGTAGTAGGTGTTTAATAAATACTTGTTAATGAATTAATGTCAGAATTTATCTTTGATATATCTTGGGGCTCAGTGGGAGTAGATATTCAGGCGGAAATAGCTATCTTATTTTTCAAAAAAGCAACAACAATTTTTTTTCTTAATATTGAACAGATGAATCAAGTAGATAGCCCTGAGGCAGACCTTCAATCAATCGATCAATAAACATTTTTATTAAGGGTTTACTACATGCCAGGCACTGTGCTAAGTGTTTCATTGATCTGTCCATCAATATTCTTTGGAAATGGTTCATTCAATCCCCTACCAATCCACATAACTGTACTGTGATCTAGCTTCTCTTTCTCCATCTTGTCCACCACGACATCATGTCCTGTGAAAATCAACACAGACCATGTCTAGAACATTCCTCTAAGCTACCATTTCATAAATTGTTCTTTAGAGTTTAGATTGGCGTGACTTGTTCTTGAAGAATCCATGCTAGTTTCTAGTGATCACCTTTATCTTTTCAAAATATTTACCTTTCATATGTTTTGTTGTTTTTGCATAATTTTGCTGACCGAAATGAAACTTCCCAGTTTGGATCAATAAGGCAAGATTCACAATATTGATGGTGACCATGAACATGCCTGTATAGTCTGGAATCGCAAAATATAAGAGACTCTATGTAGAAGGCAGAAGAAGTAAAACATTTATTGAGACACCAGAGGATTAAATCCCAAAACCAATAAGCCAAATTTGACATAGCTGTAATTGTATCCCAAAACCAGTAAGTCCACTTCAATATAACAGCAAGGAAATTAAAACACAATATCACAGCAAAGAGCCAAGCCATCCTGTAATCTTCCTCTCCACTGGGGCCTTCCTGTAAACACTCATTCATGAATTCTAACTGTCTGCTTGCCTGTGTCCTCTCCTCCCACAGTTCTTGGGGCTTGCAATTCTGAGAGCCCTTCCAGTTCTCTGTCTCTCTCACAGTTCTCTCTTCTCTAAGTTATGTCTTCTTTGCAGCTCTCTCTACTCTGAGCTTACTGGCTACTCTCAGGATATATATATCTATGCATGTATATATATATATATATGTATATGTATATGTGTATATATATACCTGTTTAGGGCACCGAGGGCTTCACACTTACTTAGCAAAAGAGTGTGGGCCTAGGGCTTAGTACCTATTAGCAAAAGGGTGTGGGCCTTCCTATAAACAAGCCTTGCCTAATCAAGCTTCCCTTAACTACCTCCACCTGAGGCCTATTAAGGGGATCAATGGGTGGGCAAGATCTGTAATCACAATTAGCAAAATACAGTTTTATTTGCATTTTATATTCTATTATATTCTTCTATTATTTTATTTTCTATTCCAGGATATACTATTTTTCCCCCTTCTAAAAATCAGGGCATTTGCCTTCCTCTGATCTTCCAGTACCTCTTTTATTATCTATAATGTTTCAAAGATTGATGATCATTTGATAGAGAGATCGTATCTTCAAGTTCTTTCAGTACCATGGTGGGGAGACAGGTAGGTATTCATCTGGTTCTAGTGGCCTGAAATTATGTAAAGCAGCTAGGTGTTCTCTTATTACCACTTTACTTATCTCTGGCTTTAATTTCCTCTTAACGTGATCATTCTATTCTTTCTAGATTGAAGACTGCTAGCGTTGATGGATAAAACAGAAGTTAAATTGTTCTCTTTTCCATTATCTATGTATATTATATCACGGGCCAGTTGTGGGCCTCTTTCTTCCATATTCTTTTCTTTTTTTGGTTCTTTGCACTTTGTTTTTTTTTTTTTTTGCAAGTTGCCTTACTTTGGGATGTAGTCTTCATGGCAGTCATTCTGTCTTATAGCATTCTTTTGGATATAACCTTCATTGCTTACTCTTTAAATGTCAAAGCTGAATTTTAGACTTGGATTTGCCACTTTCTAGCTGATGACCTTGGACAAGTTACATAAACTGCTTAAGCCTCTGTTTTTATTATACGTAAAATGAGGAGAATAACAAACCCTGTACACACATATATTATATAGGAGGATCAAATGAGAAAAAAAAATGAATATAAAGGAGTGTTGGAAACTATAATGTGAGATAGAAACATAAATTATTAGCTATTTGGTACGATGTTTTAAAATTTTTAGGTTCAACATAGCAGCCTGTGCAGCCACATTATTGTTGTTGGCAGTGTTGTTTTAAATATACAATAGAAAATGGAATTTTAGAATGGAAAGGGACTTTAGAAGTCTTTTAGTCTAACATTATAAATTTATTCTCCCCTCTTCCCCTTTCTCCTTTGTTGAGATTATTATTAGTATTTTCAGATTATCATATAGTTCTTATTCCCCTAGAGCTTCCCATCTTCTTTGACCTGTATTCCTTTTTATAGTTTGTGTTTGTGGGATCATATTGCCTTTTCCCTGACTTTTTAAAATTCAGCTTTCTTAATATCTAAGGTATACTTTTGACGACCATCAAAATTTTCTTATTTCACCATTATAAGCTCCTACATGATTGCTTTCTTTCAAGGCTTCTGTGACTCCTGTATCTCTAAGCATTCATTCTTTGAAAATCACAATTAAGTTCAGCCTTACATTTCCAATAGTTGCTTCCTTAACTTTCTGAGGAATGAAACTGTTAGCAAATCTTTTCAAGAATCAGCGAGATCTACTTTTATCAGAATCAGATTTCCAGCTTATATTTAGCAAAGTCCTCCATTACTACCATAACTTCTTTTGATTAGATTTTGGTCATTTATAATAAAGTATATTATAGCAAAGTATCTTCCATATGATCTTCCTGGCTATAATATCTGTTCTATGTTCCCAGGATGATATAATATCTTCCCTTCACTTTCCTTTCAACTGTGCTTCTGACTTTCTGGACTTCAACATCATAAGTCAACTGTAGTCTAATGCTAGTCTTTATCTTCCTTCAGTGTCTACGGTGTCCTCACTCTAGAACATCTATCCAGCCCCAAGGTTTATTCAACATGTTTGATTGATTTTTGATGTCTCATTAGCTTCTACTTGCCCAATTTTAATTTCTAAGAGTTGTTTTACTCAGTTAACTTTTGTACTTTCTTTTCTATTTAGCCAATTATACTTTTCAAGGAGTTGCTTTTCTTCAGTGGATTTTTGTATCTCCTTTTCCATTTGGCCAATTCTACTTTTTAAGCAATTGTTTTCTTTTTCCAAGCTGTTGACTCTTTTTTCATAGTTGTCTTACGCCACTCATTTCTTTTCCCAATTTTTTTTTCTACCTCTCTTATATGATTTTTAAGCTCCTTTTTGAGCTCTTCCATGAGTTTTTTCTGAGGTTGAGACCACTTCCCGTTTTTCTTTGGGGTTTTCCCCATAGGTGTTTGGACATTGTTGTCCTCTTCTGAGTTTGTGCCTTGATCTTCCCTGTCACCATAATAACTTTCTATAGTCAGATTTTTTTCTTGGTTTTTGCTTATTTTTTTTTTTTGCCTTTTTTCCTTTCTTTTAAATTTGAGCCCTGCTTTTAAATTTGGGCACTGTCTCAGGCTTCTTGTGCCAGGGGCTGCAGGCCCTGTCTGTTTACCCGGTGCTGTGATGATGTTGCCCTGAGGCCACGGGGACGCTAGTGTCTAGTGCTTTGCTAAAGGGGTGAGGGAGGGGGTGGCTGATGCCACTGGAGGCCTTAGGGGTCTGGCAGCTTACTTGGTGCTGAATGGGGGTCCTAGTGCTGGTGTCTGGTATGTGCTGAGGCCTGTGCGGTATTCTTATGTTTCCCCAGGACTGTACTGAAGCACTGGAGATCTGGCCACTGGAAAATGCCTGTTTGCCCAGGGCTACATTGAAGCATGGGGATCTCAGAGCTGGAGTCTACCCATTCCCCTGGCTATGCTGAGGCACATGGGAGGTCCTGGTGTTAGTGTTTGCCTGCTCTACCACACTGAGGTTCAAAAACTCCTGATTTTCTAAGGCAGGGCTTCCCGCTGGTTTGCTGGGATGCTTCCTGTCCTGGACTGTGCTCCTTTTTTATTCAAATGAGAGAGACCTTTTTGCCAATCTTTCAAGTTTCTTGGGCTAAAAGATTATTTCATCCCATCTTTTTGCTGCTTCTGTTATCCTACGATTTGTTTTTGGGGATACTATTTTATGGTTGTTTGGAGATGACTGTGGGAGAATTGTGGTGATTTGCTGCTCACTCTACCATCTTGGCTGCTAGAGGTCCGTTGGACTCAGGCCTATTCATCCTAAAGCATCCCTCTGCCTCGCTCATCATGTTCTCATGTGTATGAGTTTGTTCTGAGGCTGCCATGTTGGGACTATGTTTCTGACTTTCTGGTCTTCAACACCACATTCGTACGCAGGTGTCTTCATCCCTCATCCTCTCCCTCTACCTTCCAGTTCCATTTTGTATATGTTCTTCCTTTAGAAAACAAACTCCTCGAGGGCAGGTATTATCATTCATTTTGCCTGTGTTTGTATCCCTAGTTCTAAGCACAGTGCTTGGCACATAATGCTAAATAAATGCTTATTGCCTTACCCTGGCTTGCCTTCTTATATACTTTGCTCCTCACTCCAAATATTTCCCTCTATGTTGCTGTCTTTAGCTTTATGGATTTCTAAATAACTCTGTTTTTCTTAATATATAGCACTATTTGCCCAACTTTTCTGTTAACTCTAGAATAGGCTGCCTTAGGAGATGATTCTCACTGGAAATCTTCAACCAGCAGGTAGACGACCACTTGCCAGCTATATTATATTAGTCATTTTATTAAGGACTAGGTTGAATTAGATAACTCTCAAAGTCCTCTTCAACCCTCAAAAATACTGTTTTGAATAAGATATTCCTTCTTATTGCTTTTTTATAGTTCTGAGCCCCCTCCCTGTAAATCTATAAGATGGTATTTTATATCCTTCTGCTAAAAAGAGTCTGTTCCCCCTGGAAATTTTGCCTTATGCCGATTTTCATCTTTGCACTACAACACTGGGTAGATGTACATTTTTTGTCTGTGAAAATTGCTGATATATGTGTGAACATTCTGAATCCAAAGTAAACTCAGCCAAATGTAAGGATATATTTCTTTTTCTTTAGCATAATCATGACAGTTCTGTGTATTGATATATCTTTCTGATGAGTTTGGACCTATCTTGCAGACAGTAATTGAAACATTAAGAAAAGCATTTTTCCATAATGCAAGTGAAAGGTCAGGTGTTCTCTGGAAGACATCTTAATAATGTAGCTTGTGTCTTGTCTGACCTGTATCTTGTGTTAATGTGATTCATAAATACTTTGACCAGACTCTTTATGAATTTGACATCTATGTAACACTTTCTCCACAATACTTCTGGGACCAGAATTTTTACAGACAGAAGACTTGGACAGTAGGCAAACACAGCAGTTAGAGAGATAGAGTCCTTCATGGTATGTAGATTATATCTTTAAAATACTACCATTTTCTACATCATCTCAAACTTATTGCTAGACAAATAAAGAAAATATAAACAGACTTATCGAGTAAATAGGCAGCAGACATTTACCAGAACTATCAGAAGGCAAAGGAATAAAGACGAAGGAAAAAAAACGTAGTCAACTTCTATTATCCACACATGAAGCATGAGCTCTCTGACTCATGAATTTTTCACGTTGAGTTGGGTTTTCCCAACCACAACAGCAGTCTTTTCTTTACCTCTCTTCCCTTCCACCCACTTAGTCAGTGTCTACTTATGTAGTACAAAACTATTTTTGGGTTAACCTCACCAAGACAGAATCAGGAAGCTAAATGTCAATATGTTCTGTAGCAGAGGTTCATCCCATCAAATTTCAAGTCAAAATGTGTATTATTTCTAGATTGGTCTTTGCATGGTAAGCACTAGGACAAGAGCTAGGAAACTCTAGATGACAGTCTCTGCTTTGTCTCTACCTAATTGCAGAATCTTAGGCAAGTCCCCACACCCCTCTGGGACTCAGTTTCTTCATCTGTAAAACAAAGGGCTTGATCTAGAGGGCCTAGAAGGTCTTGTCTACCTCTAAAGTTACAATCCTATCATCCTGTGACTATATCATAGATAAGTTTTAGGGCTGGGTGTTCTTTTTGGAGCCCTTCTGTGCCAGAGCATTGCTTCATTAAGGCATTTAATTAAGACTTGACTGGATAACAAGGGAGTTGTAAACAGGATGGAGCAGAGAGAGTTGGTATTTTACAAAGCAAATGGGATTGCATTGAATTAATAAAGAAATGTCTAAGTGAGTAAGAAAAAATAATAATCCAAGAAAGTCATTTCAATTTTTATCTTATTCATCTCTTAAAGACATAGTAGGATAAATGCTTATATGAATTCTCTAACAATGGATTATTTCTATCATTTTTAATATGATTTTCACTAAGACCGCCTTAGCCCAAGAATGTAGCCAGTGGAAGATTGGCCAAATGAGACCAAAAAGGTCTCATTCTACATTCCTATTGTTATCTAGCTTTAGTTACATGGAGATAAGTTTCATTATTTTTCTGAAAATATTTAACCGTAGCAGGATATGTTTCTTTTTTGGTTTTTATCTCCAATGCTTAACATGATGCACAGCACAGAGGTGACACTCAATAATTGTCAACTGATTTGCTTGTTGAATACTCTTCTAGCTTCTGAGTTCTTTCGAAGAAATGATCCAAATTCTGTTGCTGAATGTTAATTTTTATGTTAATGTTATGTTAAATGTTGTTTATGTTAAATGTTAATTTAATATTTAGGCTCAGCTTTATTGAGTATACCATATTGGAGAACCAACAAATATTATTAGCTCTTTGAAATATCCCATTCTAATTTCCCCTTTGATTTCTTATAACTTCAGAGTCATCCTATTTTATTGTAACTGGTTCTCTTTGGAGTTTTTTTTTTATTTTGAGGGTTATTTTTCTTTCTTTGTTGCCTTTAAAATTTGTTTCTTGATATTGCCCTTCTGAAATTTCACCACAATGTTTTATAGTGAGTTAAACCTTAGGATTTCATATTGATCATATTCTGTAAATTCTCCATTTATATTTTGCCATTAGCATTTGGATCTCATCTCATTTTACTCTAAATCTTTCTACTATCTGTATCTTACTGTACTACAGTATGTAGTTGTAATAGGCATTGCATTTCTGGTCTCCTCCTTCCTATACTGTGTTGTCCCACAAGGCTGTGATCTTTTCTTCTTGAGTCTTTTAATCAGTCTCTAGTTCATGGACCTGAATTTTCTCCAGGTGTGTGGTTCTCCCTGGAGGCATTCCAAAAATCATTCCATAAAATTGCTCCAGCCACACAGGGTTCAAGGCTGCTTAGTTGATAGAGCACCTAAATTGAAGTCAGGAAGAGCAAAATTCAAATCCTGCCTTGGTCACTTACTAGCTGTGTAACCCTGAGAAATTCATTTCTTAGGCTCAACTCCTTCATCTATAAAATAGGGATAATTACAGTAGTCCTTCTTGTGTGTGCTCCTTTACTGACAAAGAATCTTTCAGCATTCCAGAAAGACAAATCTCACTCACACCAGTCATGGTTCTTTTCCCAAATTCCCAGTTCTCTTCTGAGATCCCTGGGAAAAGTGATGAGAACTTCTATGCTCCTAAGGTTTCTAGTTTCTTGCCTAGGACTTTGTAATCCTTGGTAATGCTTTCTCTATTATTCTGGTAGTATCATTTAATTTATCCTGCAACGGGATAAACTGGCAGTTCTTTGTCATGTTTTGGATATACATGTCCTAGGAAGATAACAGTCCTCCATGCTATTCATCTCAGGTAGCTCTATGACCCTACTGGAAACCATCAAAAGGAGCCTTCCTCTATCTTTGAGCAACATGGGCTATATACCTAGTAGTATATAGTATATACATACATACATACATACATATATATATATATATATGTGTGCCCTATATGTATATATGTGTGTATATATTATATGTGTGTATATATATCTAGTAGTAGTGATTAAAGAGTACTGTATTTTATTTTTTTAATAATTATACTTTATTTAAACATCCATTTAAAAAAATTTGAGTTCCAAATTCTCCCCCTCCCTCATACCTATATATACATACATACGTATATATGTGTATATGTGTATGTGTGTATATGTGTGTGTACGTAGTAGTAGTAGTAGTAGTAGTAATGATTAGTCAAAGAGTACTGTATTTTTTAAAAAATAATTATACTTTATTTATTTTAATACCCACTTTAAAAAATTTTGAGTTCCTAATTCTCCCCCTCACTCATACCTACATATGCATACATACATATATGCGTATGTGTGTGTATGTATATGATGTATATATACATATATATATAGTAGTGATTAGTCAAAGAGCAACATATTTTTTTAAAATAATTATACTTTATTTTAAAATCCACTTAAAATAATTTTGAGTTCCGAGTTCTTCCCCTCACTCCTGACCTTCCCCACTCCTTGAGAAGGCAAGCAATTTAGCACTGATTATACATGCAAAGTCATAGAAAACATATTGCCCTATTGGCCATGTTGCAAAAAAAAAGGCAAGAAAAATAAGGTGAAAAAATGTTTTAATCTATACTTGTAGCTCATTAAGTCTCTTTGGAGGTAGGGAGAATTTTTCATAATGAGTCCTTTGGAGTTTTTGTGACTAATTTTATTGAACAGAATAGCTAAGTATTTCATAATTGGTTATCATTACAATATTGCTGTTATTTTAGACAGTGTTCTCCTGGTTCTGCTCACTTCACTTTGTGTCATATCATTCTTCTCAGGATTTTCTGAAACCATCCTGCTTGCAATTTCTAACACAACCATATGTCACAACTTGTTCAGCCATTCCTCAATTGATGGGCATCCCCTCAATTTCCAATCCTTTGCCACCACAAAAAAGAGCTTCTATGAACATTTTTGCACAAATAGGTCCTTTCCCTTTCTTTTTGATAATTTTTTGGGATACAGACCTAGTAGTGATATTGCTGCATTAAAGAGTATGTACAGTTTTATAGCCATTTGGGTATAGTTCCAAGTTGTTTGCATGTTGTCTCCCCCATTAGCTTGTGGGTGCCTCAAGGGCAAAGACTGTCTTTTGGCTTTCTTTGTATCCCTAACACTTAGCACAGTGCATGACACATAGTAGGGGCTTAAGAAATGTTTACTGACTGACTTGACTTTGAGATATGGTTACTGCTAGGTTCCCTTCTTACCTATTTTTTTCATTATTTCTCTTGAGATTCTTGATTTTTTGTACTTCCAAATGAATTTTGTTACCATTTTTCTGTAATCATTTGGCAGTTTGATTGGTATGGTACTAAGTAAATTAATTTTGATAACATTGTCTTTTATTACATTAGTTCTTTCTATCCATGAAGAATAAATATATCTCCAAATGTCTAGGTTTGTCATTATTTTGGTAAACTATTTTGTAGTTCTATTTTTATAGTTTTTGTGTATATCTTGGTACAGAAGATCCCAAGTATTTAATACTTTCTAAACTTACTTTAAATGAAATCTCTTTCTATCTCTTCCTGCTGTTATACCAAAATGCTGATAATTTGTGTGGATTTATTTTATGGCTTGCAATTTCACTGAAGTCCTTAATTGCTTAAATTAGTTTCTCATTGACTCTCTTGGATTCTATGTAGCATTGTATTATTTGAAAGGGCGATAATTTTGTTTCTTCTTTACCTATGCTTATTCCTTCAATTTCTTATTGTCCTATTGCTATAGCTACCATTTCTAGAACTATGCCAAATAGAAGTGGTGACAATAGGCATCCTTGTTTCACCCCTAATCTCGTTGAAGAGGATTCTAGTTTATCCACAATACAGGTAAGGTAACGCTGGTTTCTGATTTTAGATATATATTATTTATCATGTTAATGAAAGGTCATTTATTCTTATAATTTCTAGTGATTTTTAAAATAGAATTTGATTTGCATTTTGCCAAAAGGTTTTTCTTCATCTATTGATATAATCATACCATTTGTTATTGTTATTAATATGGTTAATTATATTTATAATTTAACTAATATTAATTTAACCCTGCATTCTAGGTATAAATTCAATCTGGTAATAATGCACGATCTTTGTGATATGCTACTGCCCTTTTGCAAATCTTTTTTCTTTAGAATCTTTGCATTAACATTCATTAGGGATATTAGTCAATGGTTTATTTTTCTGGGATCCCTTCTTTTGTTATTTTTGCAAATAATTTTTGTGACATTGAATAAATTATTCTTCAAATGTTTGATGGAATTCATTCATGAATTCATCTGGTCCTGGTTCATTTTTTTTCCTTTGAGACTTCATTTATGGTTTATTCAATTTCTTTCTTCTAAGATTAAGTCATTTAAATGATCTATCTCTAGTTCTGTAAATATGGATACTTAAAAAAACATTAATTTATTTCATTTAGGTTGTTATTTTATTAGCAAATAATTGGGCAAAATAATTTCTAATACTATATTTTATTTCTTCATTTGTTGTGAATTTTTCTCTTTTTTTTAATTAGATTTTTTATTTTTAGTTTACAACACTTGGTTTTATATGTTCTTGAGTTTCAAATTTTCTTCCCTTCCCTCCCCTCCTCCTTCCCCCCAATATGGCATGCAGTACAATATAGATTCTACATAAACCTTCGCATTAAACTTATTTATACAATAGTCAAGTTGCAAAGAAGAATTATGACCAATGGAATGAATCATGAGAGAGAAGAAACAAAACCAAAAAAAAAAAAGAGAGAGAGAGAGAAAAAGAGAGCAAATAATTAGCCTCAATCTGCATTCAGACTCCACAGTTCTTTCTCTGGATGTAGTTAGCTTTTTCCGTTATGAGTCCTTTGGAGTTGTCTTTGGGCCTTGTATTGCTGAGGAGAGCCAAGTCTATCAAAGTTAGTCATCACAGAATCAATATGCCTGTGGTTGTGTATAATGTTCTCCTGCTTCTGCTCATCTCACTCAGCATCAGATCATGTAGGTCCTTCCAGGTTATCATGAATTCTGTATCTTTCCCATTTCTTATAGCACAATAGTATGCCATTACATTCATATACCACAACTT
>CM053626.1:92432283-92488916 GCA_028646595.1 Phalanger gymnotis
TTTTAGTATCAATTGCAATTATTGCTGTTCTTCTGGGTTTTTCTCCTGCTTTGGTTAATCAAAGTGTGTAGAGATAAAAAATATTCCCTAAGGATTGCTTTGGATGTTCCTCCCACCCCCATTTTTGTACCTTTTCTCATTCTTGTCATTACCTTCAATAAAGTTATCTATAACTTCTATGATTTATTCCTTGATGCATCAGTTACTTAGGATTTAGTTGTGTTTCCAATTAATTTTGAATACTTTTTTCCCCAGTGCCCAGTTATTTAATATGATTTTAATTGCATGATGACAAATAAAGGATGTGTTTAATATTACTACTTTTCTGCAGTTGTGTGTGAGGGTATGCTCTAATACGTGGAAAGTTTTTTAAAGATTCCATGTATATATGAGAAATATATGTATATGTGTGCCTCCATACATCTATATCTATACATCTAAATGAGTGTGCATATGTACCTATGTGTATATATGCATACATATGTATATGTGTCGATTTCTCTCTGTAAATCATTTAGCTTTGCATTAAAATATTTAGACATTGCAGCATTTAAGGCATCTATGTACTGTATGGAAATTAATTCATTGTCTATGGCACATTTCAGTAAAATGTAGTTTCCCTATTTATCTCTTTTAATTTAGTCTATTTTATGCTATTGCCTTGTCTGAAATTATAAATATTATCCATGCTTTTTTAAAATTCAACCAAGGCATAATAGATTTTGCTTATTTTCACTCTGAGCCTTCATGTTTCAAATGTGTTTCATATATATATGTATTATATATAGCACATATATATATACATATATGTATATATTGTTGGATTCAGAATTTTAATACAGTACACTATCTTCTTCTGCTTTATGGTTAAGTTCAGCCCAGTCACTTTTACAGTTATCATAGTTAATTGTTTATTTTCTACCATTCTGTATTCTTTTGCTTTTTTTCTCTTTCTACCAACTATCTCTTTATTACATGTTCTCACCTTTTTCTTTTGTTTCAAACATTTCTTCATGATGGCTTTCCAAGTTTTGCTTGTGACTAAATAAGCAAATCCCTGAATCTCTCCTTTACTATGTTGTCACTTTCTTGTCTTCCTATTCTTTCCTACAATCCTGTTTAGTTGAATGCATTTCTTTAATGAATTCTTCATGTTTGTTTTCTACCCTCTTTTGACCAGTTTAGGTGGAAATGAATCTCAAATGGTGCTTACTCCCTCCCCACTTCGACATTCATATAGACTTGTATACTGAATTATATAGGCTTTTCCTCCACCCTTTTCCGTGAGTATATTCTTTCCCTACTCCATTTTCTTTCTTCTTTCAGCATCATCAACACACACACACACACACACACCAGTTCTAGATTTTCTGTCTTATTTAACTATCTCTGTGATCTCTGGTGGCATTAGGGTTTTGAAAGAATCCTTGTATCATCCCTTTCTCCATTAGAATGTAAATAGTTTTTCCTTATAAAGTCCCTTCTGATTGTTCATTTATATTTGCCTTTTATGGTTCTCTCATTCTTATATTTGTATTTCAAAGTTATTTTTCAGCTCTGGCTTTTCCAATGTTTCCAATGATCTTTTAGCTGCTAAATCCATTTCACTGTTTTTATTTGTGTCTCCAGGCCTTGCACATAGTAGGAGATGAATAAATCTTTTCTAAATTGAATTGAATTGATCTCTGCATTACTCTATGATCCTCAAGGGAGGTGGTAGAGGGAAGTCATGACTGGAATGTGGATTTGAGATCTAATATGAAAGTGAGAGCATCTGAACACCATATGGAAATTCCATCTTGATTTGCAATTCTCCCCCACCAAATTGCCCCCAAGAACTCATAAACTTCAGCAAAAAGCAAATGTAATCAATTGTTAGTTGTACAACCTGACTGTTTTGCAAATTTGCAGTTATATTACCATGCTGCAGTATTTCCTCTTTTTCCAGATGGCCTGGGCTACTCAAGAGTTTCCAAATGCCTGAATATCTTTGCAATGTCTGCCACACCAATGTCCTGCTCTGTTGTTTCTGTTGTTTTCAAGCTGCTGTGATACATCTCAGGAAATCACTTACTTAGAGAAAGCAGAAATGGGGGCTTGTATCTCCTAACTGACTTCTCCTTCAAAAAAAGGAAACATCCTAGCAAATATGTCCTCTGGCATTCAAGTCCTCTGGCACCATTCAAATGTCATTGACATTTTTATAGTGGGGTGTATAATGGCTTGGATTCCCAAGTCCCTCACCAGGGTAGTGAGAGAACTCTAAATATGGCAAGTGTAGATAGGCTGAAGGAAATGGGGACATAGAGCTGGGAGAAGAAAAGATTTGGTAGAGTACATGATGCTGTCTTCAGATATTTTGAACACTGTTATATGGGAAAGGGTTGAGAATTGTTTAACTTCAAAGGGTGTAAGTAGAATCCATGGGTGGAAGTTACAAGAAGATAGATTTTGGTTTCAGATAAAGAAGAATTTGTTAACAATTAAGACTGTCTGAAAATGGAATGGGATCCCTCAATTAAAGTAATGTTATTCCCATTTCACTAGTAATTTACTAGTAATTTGACTAGTAATCATCCTTTCCTCACAACAACCCTGCAAGATGGGTAGTATAGGTATCTTTATAAATGAATGAATGATGAATGTATTGAATTTAAAAAAAAAAACCATTTGTTGGGTGCAAAGTACAATCCTTATTTTCAAGGAACTCATATACTCATGGGAGAGATGACAGTCAGATGGAAAGATCCTGTGGTCCCGAGTGTACAGCAGCAATGGTACCTTTCTTATCTGGTATCTTTAATGCTACTTCTACCAATAAAATGATATCCATTTCTGATATTTACCAGTTTATGATTTCAAGAAAATTATTTTCCATGTCATTAGTAACCGTGAGTACTGAGGAGCCAAAGGTGGCAGTGATGTGATTTGCCCACCATAAGCTGCCTCCTATTTGTTCTTCAGGGTCTCTAGCTCTTCTAGGTAGGCTGGCTTGACTTCCCTATATGTGGCAGTTGATTGGCGGTTGGTAGAGATGGTGGCCCCTTTCTGCACAGAGCTTGTTTTCCTGGGTGATATCAGCCAGGTTGCGCTAGAAGCAAGGCCAGTGGTCTGGAGGTATACTACTGTTCCTGGGGCCCTTGGGCTTATGTGCTTGGTGGTTGCAGTTGGCCAGCATTCCAGCAATTCTCTATCATCCTTTAAAATCTTTCACTTGATTCTGCTTTCTCTTTCAGCTGTTATCCTTTTTTCTTATATTTTTCATAGCCAGACTCCTAGAAAATGAAACACATTTGCATTGTAGTAGAATATCCACCAAGCCTAAAGGATATTGATTATACTTGGCCTGACCTATCTTGTGCTCTTAGGCAACCAAGAACCCATCAATGAAGATTCCTCTTGAGCCATCAGCCCTGTGAGCCAATCAAGTCTTAGGGGGCAGACCCCTTCCTTCCCTTGTAGGAAAGGAACTATCCTACCCTACAGGGTGGTGAACTCTGAAAGATACTATTCCTATTGTATCTCCTATTTACTTATAAATTGCTTGCAATGTTTCATTGATCCCAGCACTATAGTGGAATTATTCTCTTTAAGATTACCGATAAATATTCTCTGAACAACTAAATCCCATGGGCTTTTCTCAGTCCTCATTCTCTTTGTAACTTTTCCTGTTTGAAACTTTTGATACTACCTCTGCCTCTCCAAAGGAAGGTAAATTTGATGGCCAAAAGCTTTCTGCTTAACTTGGGGGTTTCCTGGCTAGATCTCTTTCTCAAAGACCAAACCTTAAACCCATTTCACTCTGGAACTCATGGATTGAACCACAATAGGTCTCTGCCCAAGCACCAGTTAATGACTATTTTTTGGGCCCGCCTGTCTCAGAGTGAATATAAATAGTAGCTATTTCTCTTTTGGCCAGCAACCCTGAAGGTTTTCCCCTCTCGGTTTGACTTTTTTTTTTTTTTATTAAAGAAGCCATTCCCTGACTCACTTCTTGAAGAGATCTATTCACTGAAAGGGCATTACCTTGCTCCAAGTGCAAACCTGAAAAGACCTCAGCCTAAGAGGGCCAGGGTCTCCCATTGCATCCTGGGCCATCTCCAGTTGTCCTCATCAATATCTAGCAGACCCAGATCGCTCTTGGAGGGGAAGGTGATGCTGGGGACCTTGCACGGCCCTCCCTCACTCAAATCAAAGTCATCTACAAGTCATGTCACTATCTCCCTGATGTCATGGTCCTCTTTGAGAAGGAAGGACAACCACAACAACATAACTGTCAGCCACCTCTTCCTGAATTCTTTCTCTCACCATGGATTCACTGGCTTTGCTTTCTCTTGGTTCTCTACCTACCTGTCTGATTATTCCTTTTCAGTTTCTTTTGTTGCATAGGCTTTCTCCTGCCAGTGAGGCAATATTCAAATCCCCCAAGGCCCTGTTTTAGGCTTTTACCTCATCTCTATCTAAATTCTATCTATGGTTATCCCATCAGTTCTCTAGGGTTCAATTATCATCTCTAAGCAGATGACCCTAAACATCTGTGTATTCAGCTCTAATCCCTAATTTAAACTTCAGTCCCCCGCTAACCAAATGACTGCTGGACATCTCCATCTGGATGTCCTGGAAACATCTTGAATTCAAAGTCCAAAACGAAATTTGTTATACTTTCCCAACAATCTGTCCTTCACATTCTTTTTCCTCAAAGATAAAAGATTCATACTCTTAACCCAGATATTTTAAGCTCTCCACAATCTTTCTCTCCACCTTCCTTAATAGTCAAGTTTCAAATTATTCCCCATTAACTAGCTCTCCATATTAATCAAGCTGTTCTATAGCTGTTCTTCATACATGAGATTCCATGTCTTACCATCATTACTTTCAATTAGGTATTCCTCTTGTCTGCTGTATACTCATTTTTGTGATCCACCTTACAAAATCCCAAGCTTCCTTCAAAGCCTACCTCAGGTGCTATTTCTCATAGGAGGTCTTTCCTAATCCCAGTTGCTAGTATCGTCTACTTTCTGAAGTGCCTTTTGGTTCTTTTCTTACACATAGTATTCATGTATCTGGGTTGTATTTATCTAATTTGTATTCCATCCTTTCACACCCAGAACAGAATGTAAGTTCTTTGATCATAGGGACTTTTTCATTTTTTAAATTAAATATTCTTATTCACAATGCCTAGAACATAGCATGAGCTTCATATATGCTTTGAATTGAATTTTTATAAATAAAAAGCCTAAGATGCCTAGGAGTTAGTAAATAGAGTAACTGGTACCCAAACTCTCATTTTATGACCCCATATTCAGAGCTCCTTCCACTATGCCCCATTGCTTCCAGTGGGACTGGTAGCGAATATACCATTTCTGGTGAGGACCTGCCAAAGGCTGGTCATCTGTTTTTAGATATTGTAGATACCATCTTTGCATTGGATGACAGATTACATCAGGTAGTTTCAAAGATTCCTTCCAACTTGAAGACTCTGTGATTCCAAAGTCAAAGAAAAATTTATCAAAGGTGATTGATCATGTCACCGGAAGCCCACCTTGAGGTGCTCCTCCCTGAGGAGCTAATATGAGCATTTCGTACCTTAATATATTCTTAAAATGCCTTCCAAATACTCCCTAAATTTAACACAGTGACAAAAATATCACACATAGTCCTTTTGGGGCTCATTGCTCTTGTAATTGGAATTAATGCAGCATGATTTGGCAGAAGTTTCTTTACACCCTTTCTGAGTATAGACATATTGTAGATGAATTGATAGGCTATTTTTATATCACTTTCAGGCCCTTGAGATGATGTAAGTGGCATATATCACACATAATAACAACCTGAACTTCATTTTTATCCAAATAGTATTTTTAAGGAGGAAAAATCTTTCCTTTTTTTTCTGGGAAAGTTTCTTTTTCTCCTCCCTATATTACTTCTAATATTGGCATTGCCATTTCTCTGCACTTCAGTCTAGAAAGTCTAATTAATGGGCACGTAGTGCTTCTTAGATTTGTAATCAAACTATGCTAATTTTGTAAGTGATTCTTTACTTCTATCCTAGAAGGATGGTTACTCTTGCCATTTTACACATAAGGAAACAGATACAAGGAAGTAAAACACCTCTTTGACCCTCGACAAATCAATAAATCTTTTTGGCCTCAGTTTCCTCATCTGTAAATTTTTAAAAAAAAGATTAGATAAGGGGATTTCTAAGGCCCCTTCCACATTTAAGATTTTATTAGTTTTATGAAATTTGATCAAAAGTAGTACTGTAAACAAGCTGTAGAAGTGCCAAGATGAGTTCTCCCTACTCCTGAGTTTTTAATATATTCTGAAGTATTGTGACAATTATTTTAAATTATTGAAATTGCTTCAGTTATAAAATTGGGGTGGAAAGATACTCTAAAATTAGAAAGTTCATTTGAATCTATTGTTTTCTAAAAATAATATTTAATTTTTTCCCTGATAACATATTAAAACAATTTTAAAACTTTTTAAAAAAAGTTTTGAGTTCCAAATTCTATCCTTCCCTCTCCCTACCTCTGAGATGGTAAGCAATCTTATATAGTTTATATATGTGTGATCATGTAAAACATTTATGCATTAGTCATTTGTACAAGAAGACTCAAATAGGAAGGAAGGAGGGAAGGAAGGAAGGAAGGAAGGAAGGAAGGAAGGAAGGAAGGAAGGAAGGAAGGAAGGAAGAAGAATGAGAGGGAGGGAGGAAGAAGAATGAGAGGGAGGGAGGAAGAAGAATGAGAGGGAGGGAGGAAGAAAGAAAGAGAAGGAGGAGGAAGGATGAAAGAGAAAAAGAAGGGAAGAAAAAGAAAGCATTCTTTGGTCTGTATTTAGACAGTATCAGTTCTTCCTCTGGAGGTGGAGAAAATGTTTCATCCTGAGTATTTTGTGGTTGTCTTGGATCATTGTATTGTTAAGAATAGCTAAGTCATTCACAGTTCTTCATTGTACAATATTGTTGTTACTATGTACAACATTCAGCTGGTTCTGCTCACTTCACTTTGTATCAGTTCATGTAAGTCTTTCCAGGTTTTTCTGAATCATCCTGCTTGTAATTTCTTATTGTAAAATAATATTTCATCACAATCATATACCACAGCTTGTTCAGCAATCCCTCAACTGATGGGTTAATCTATGGTTTTTAAATTTGAATTCTCTGTAAGTTATGATGCAAAACTGAAGCCCTTGCTTCCAGAGACTGGATTCAGTACTGAGGTCTTCTCAATCATTATACCATTTTTTTTTCTTTTTTTTATTTAATATTTTTAGTTTTCAGCATTGAATTCCACAAGATTTTGAATTACAAATTTTCTCCCCATATCTACCCTCCCGCCCACTCCGAGATGACATATACTCTGATTGCCCCATTCCCCTCAGCTCTTCCTTCTGTCACCCCACTTCCCCCCATCCTCTTTTCCCTTACTTTCTTGTAGGGCAATATAGATTTCTATGCCCCATTGCCTGTATATCTTATTTCCCAGTTGCATGTAAAACCAACTTTTTTAATGAACATCTGCTTTTAAAACTTTGAGTTCCAAATTTTCTCCCCTCTTCCCTCCCCACCTACCCTCCCAAAGAAGTCAAGCAATTCAACATGGGCCACATGTGTATCATTATGCAAAACCCTTCCACAATACTCATATTATGAAAGACTAACTATATTTTCCTCCCTCCTATCCTGTCCCCCTTTATTCAATTTTCTTCCTTGACCCTGTCCCTTTTTGAAAGTGTTTTCTTTTGATTACCTCCTCCCCCATCTGTCCTCTTTTATATCATCCCCCCTTTTTTATCTCATCCTCCTTCTTTCCTGTGGGGGAGGATACCCATTTGAGTGTGTATGTTGTTCCCTCCTTAAGCCAAATCCGATGAGAGCAAAATTCACTCATTCCCCCTCACCTGCCCCTTCTTCCCTTCCAACAATCATTATGCCATTTAATTTGTTTTGCCCTTGCCCAGGATATCCTCTGGGAATGTTAAAATTGGGCTCATGTCTAGGTGTCTGAAATAAAAGATAAAGAGCCCTAACCTCGGGGTTATATGTAAATAGGCCAACAAGACATTGAAAATAGAACATTTTGAGCAAAACAATGCAAAGGATTTGTAATTAAACCTACAAATAACAGAACAAGTATCCTTCCTTCTCCAGTGAGCCCCATTTCCCCAGACATATATGAAGTCCTCCAGACTTATAGTGCTGACATGTAGTAGAGTTTTCTCTATCTCATGCAAGACTAATATGTTTCTTATTGTTAGAGTTGACTCCCATCTTGCCTTCCCCCTAAACACACACACACACACACACACACACACACACACACACACACACTTCTGGACCTGCAAAGTCCACATAACTCTAAATACCAGTGGATGTCAATTTCTGGGTTTACTCCTCCATATTGTACCTGTTCCTTGCTATTCCTTAACTCTACTTGGCCCCTGCTTCGTCCAGTAACTCCTCCATTTCTTTTGAGAATTTAAAGAACTCCTCCACTGAACATAGTTCTCTGGCAGAGCCATATGTCTATGTAGGCTTTCAAGTAACCAGGTCCATATGAGTCTGAAGTCTCCAAGGCTCTTGTTCATTTTCATGCTCTCTCTCTCTCTCTCTCTCTCTCTCTCTCTCTCTCTCTCTCTCTCTCCCTCTCTCTCTCCCTCTATCTCTGCCTCATCTAATGATATCCAAATTTCTTCCATGCTTTCCTAACTCCATGCCTTTGCACACACCACCTCCAATGCCTAGAATGTCCCCATTTATATCAGATGAAATCCTTTCCATCTTTTAATCTCCTAGTCGGGCACCACAGAGTCTCCTCTTACCTCCAAACTGGAAGTAATCTTTCCTACCTCTGAAATTGAATGGCACTGTTTTGGTATTTCTCTGGTGCATTGGTCATATTCTAATTTGTATTACAAATAGATGTACCTGCAATCTTTGCAATTAGACTATAATTTCCTTGAGGGCAGGGCCTATATTTCTACTAACATTGGCATTACAATTCCACAAGACTGCTGCCTAGCACTCTTTGTGTTTCCTTCAACATATTCTTCAATATTTCAGTGGATCTGTGATATCATCATCATGTCTACTTTTCTATGAGTTCAAGAATATTCTAGTTTCATTTCCTCATCCTGTGTGATCCTTGTCCATGCACTCTTGTCAATGTACTGCCATAAATCCTCTGCAGTTGATCTACCCAATAACCTTATTCCAGATCATTTAATATTTCATGAGGACTAGAGCAGTCCTCATGTTGCCATCTATAATCCCTTACTCTTACTACATGACCAAATCTACCTTTCTCACTTTTCTCATTGTTCATTTCCTGGATGATATCATTTAGAACATTTCTTGCATGCAAATCATCATTGGTAATATGCTTCAGGCTGCTTACTTCTCCCCTCTAGAACTGGTTGATTTTCTTCACCTTGAGATACTCTGTGCTGCCTTTGAGTTCAGATATACCAACAATACCACAATTTACTTCCCATGGACACCCCTGACCCTCTACCTTCTTGAGAGATTATGAGACTTAAATCCTGCTGATTGGTTGAAAAAAGTTTAGTTTCATTAGTGGTGTGGATTTGCCTCTTTAATTGTAAAATTCTAGTAATTTTACAGCCAACACATATGTCTCTATTGCCGTGGGGAGTCACCCTTAAATTTTTATTTTTCAGAGACCATTAAGTTCCATGTGGTTTTTGGGCATATAGTAACACCAGAAGAATATTAGCATTTAAAAGACAAGCTTTGTGTTGGGAAGCAGCATAGGATTGTTGGTAATTCTGCACAATTCCTTACCTTCAGCCTAGCTTAATACATTATTTCTATTGAATTCTGGGTACTGCTGACTGTTTACGTTCAGGGTTTGTCATAGGTATATGTATTAATATGTACTGATGCACACTGCACTGTTCATTCAACTGCTTATCGTAATCTCAGCTAAAAGACATTTTGATCCATTTCTTTCTTCTTAGGTAGATTGTTACATGGATCTCTTGTGAGCATACAGAGATTTCTTTGAGGAGGCCAGGTGATATCCTATGGTGGAGTATATGTGTGTGGGGGGGGGGTGGTGATATAATAGACTAAATAACATTTGCAAAAGAAACATCTAGAAGGCCTCATCATCTATGGAGAATTCTTTTTCCATTTGGATTATGGCAAAGATATCTTCTCTCACAGTACTGAGCAAAATTGGTGAGCAAACACTAATCTGTTTTATGCCTTGCTTGTCATTTTTCAATCTGCATTGTTAACATTTATTTATATTAGCATTTTAAAAAATTATCTATTTTATTTTAATGTACGAGATAAAAGAAACATTTACATAACATAGTATAATAAAAAAGATAATTGCACATGAAACTGCAAATCTATTATGTACAACTTGTTACTCATTTTAAATATATAATAAAATTATCATGTAAAGTTTTTTTTTCCTTTTTTCTTCCCTTCTCTTCCCACCTAGAGATGGCTACCATCAGACATAAATATGTGTGTATATATGTATATATATATACGCCTGTATATATATATACATATATAATATACATATATTATATATATATGTAAAACCATTCTATACTATTTCTATTTATCACTTCTTTCTCTGGATGCAGATAGTATCTTCCTTCATACGTCTTCAGTAGCTAATTTTGGTGTTCATAATAGTTGAAATGATTATTTGCTCAAAGCTGTTTTTAAAACAATATTGCTATTGCTATATACAACATTCTCTTGATTCTGTTCATTTCACTCTTTATTATTTCATCCAAGTCTATCCATGTTTTTCTAAAGTCATCAAGCTTATCATTTCTTATAGCACAGTAGCGTCCCATCCCAATCATATACCATACCTCATTCAACCATTCCCTAATTGACAGGCATCTCCTCAATTTTCAGGGTTTTTTTTCTACCATGAAGAAAGCTGCTTATTTCAGAATGTATAGGTTCTTTTCCTTTCTTCCCTAATCATCTTTGGAAACAGACCTACTGGTGGTATTGCTGGGTCACATACAGATAGTTTAATAAGTATTTGGGCATAATTCCAGATTGTGCTCTAAAATGATTGGATCAGCTCACAATTCCACCAACAATGAATTAATGTCCTGATTTTTCCATATCCCCTCCAACACTTGCTTTTCCCCTCAATCGTTTTAGCCAATCTGATAGGGTAAAATGATATGTCAAAGTTGTTTTAATTTGCATTTATCTAATCAATAACAATTTAGAGCATTTTTTCATAGGACTATAAATTGTTTTGATTCCTTCATTGGAAAACTGCCAGTTCTTATCTTTTGACTATTTATCAATAGGGGAATGACTCATATTCTTATAGATTTGACAAAATTCTTTATATATTTGAGATTCCCCCCTCCAATTTTTTGCTTTTCTCTTGATCTTAGCTACACTTGTTTTATTTGTACAAAACCTATTTAATTGAATGTAATCACAATTATCTATTTTACACCTCACTCTGCTCCCTATCTCTTGTTTATTCATAAATTGTTCACCTATCTATAAGTCTGATAAGTAATATGTCCCATGTTATTAAAATTTTCTTGTAACATCTCTCTTTATATCCAGGTGATGTATTCATTTTGACTTTATCTTGGTAAAATGGTGTAAGAGATTGGTCTATGCCCAGTTTCTGCCATATTGCTTTTCAGTTTTCCCAACAATTTTTTAACCAGATAATGAATTCCTATCCCCAAATCTCAAGCCTTTACACTTATCATTTTTAAACAGAGAGTCATTGAACTAAATTTTATCTATGGTTTCATCTATCAAGTGACCTTTTACAATCATAATACATGGAGTAAGGAAATAAATATGGTATAGGTAGAAGAGCTCTGGATTTGAAGTTAGAGGCCCTTGATTTAAATTCTCTATTTGTTCTTTACACCTATGTGGCCTTAGCAGCTAGGTAGTTTGGTGGAAAAAGTGGTAAGACATGGAGTCAGAAAGACCTGAGTTCAAATGTGGCCTCAGACACTCACTAGCTGTGCCACTGTGGGCTAGCCACTTGACCTGTGTTGCCCCAGTTTCCTTATCTGTAAAATGGAGATAATAAAAGCACTTAATTCCCAGGGTTACTGTGAGGATAAAATGATATAATATTTGTAAAGTGCTTTGGGAGCCTTAAAGTGTTATATAAATGTTAGTTATTATTACGATTATTGTTGTTATTTTAGTAACTTTACGTGTTTTTTAATGTAAAATAAAGAAGTTAGAATAGATCACCAATAAGGATAACTCCGATTCTAAATCCATGATCTATTGGAAGAGAGTTTTTAAGAGCTTTCACAGGACCTTAAAAATAGTAGGTATTTAATAAATGTACACTGAATCAAATGTTATTTCATTTCATTCTTAGAAGCATACTGTGAAATATTTAGTATAAATATCATCACACGCATTTTAGAAATTGGGAATCTGGGGCTTACAGTAGTTAAATGACTCACCTGAGATTCTATTGCCCATAATTGGGATTTGGACCCAAAGCAAGGTCTGTCTGACTCCCAACTCCAATGCTGTTTTCGCCCCACTGTATGAATAATAATACATGACTCTAAATGATAAATGCCAAATGAATGGGACAAATAATAAATGCATATTGCAATTGGAGATGGACGGTCTTATTTTGACAAAAGGAGTGAGGCAGAGTGAGAAAAGAGACAGAAGCAGACAGTATCAGGCTTGGCAAACAGTAGCTGCAGCTGCAAACCAAAGGATTATCTTAATGTGTGCACAGTGTGGAAAAAGATGCCAGTCACATATTGATCTCTTCAGCCACACCCCGGCATTGAGATAGCGATCTGCCACAAGTTCCATCATCTGCCACTCCTGAAGGACAGTGATGGATCAGTGCTATTTGCTTTTATTTTAACGACATTTCGCTCTATGCTAATGAAATCAGTAATTAGGCAGTCACTCAGCTGCTGCTATTTTGTAATTTTGTGATAAAGAAGGAATTGGTGAGTTGGAGAGAGGAGAGAAAAGTCAGTTCCTTCAAATATCAAATGCAAAGTGTGCAACCAGCACTGTAGCATGATGAGCTGTTACAGGCTATGTGATCAGGGCGCAATTAAAATGTATCCAGCAAAGGCAGCCTGGAGCTTGCCAAGAAGCACACCACAGAATTATGCAAGAAGTGTCCAACCTATGATTTAGAATTTCTGTGAACTCAGAAAAAAGAATGTTCATTTCAGCTGGATTTAGATGAGAATGTTGCTGAGGGGAAAAAAAATAAAACAAGTGTAAGTCAATTCTCCAGAAATGACATGTTACTCTGAACGAGCTTGTTTCTCCTCATGTCGACAGGTGCTGCTTAGAAAGTTAGAGAATTCTTGTGATTATCCAGAGACCCAACAGAGGTCCTTTGCCTAGAATTCCAATTAATGTGTGATTCCTAATATGCATGGGGAAGTTATTCATTCTATAAAAAATCGAGCACCTAAAATTCAGTTTGTGTCAGTAAACATTAATTAAACATTTACTATATATATCTAGCATAGTGGGATACGGAAAGGGCCTTGGAGGTGGGTTTGAGTTCAATCACTAACATTTACTAGCTTTGTGACTATAGGCAAGTTGGTTAACCCCTTAGAACCTGTTTCCTTTTCCCTAAATGAAGATAATAACGCTTGTTCTACTGCCTATCAGGATCGCTGTGAGGAAAGCAAACTCTAAAGCGTTCTATGAATATAAGCTATTATGGAAGTCCATCCTTCCCTTAAAGAATTTATTGTCTAATGGGGAAATGAATCTATTAAACAAAACATTTTTACATGAAGCTATAAATACATAAAAGCCAAATAATGATCTGACAAGATCTACCACACAGCAGTATGATGAGGGCCAAGTGATGGTATGGACGATATATATGTTGAGATCTGAAAGGGAACGAAGCAGCTGAGCAGTGCTTTTGGAGGACATCATACTTGGAATAAGTTCTAAAGGACTGACTGAATTTAAATGACAAGACAGGATAGGATAAGATAGGATAGGCAGGAAGAGGAGAAATGATAGGATAGGGTAGAAGAGGCTGGGCTAGAATAGGAAGAGGGTAGGATAGGATAGAAACAGGAGAAAAGATAGGACAGGACAGGATAGGATAATAGGATAGGATAGGATGGGATAGGATAGAAATAGAAGAAAGGATAAGACAGGATATAAGAAGATGGGATAGACTAGGAAGAGGGTAGGATGGGATAGCATAGGATAGAAGAGGATAAGATAGGATGAGATAGACTAGGAAGAGGGTAGGATAGGATAGAATAGGATAGGATGGGATAGGATAGGATGGGATGGGATGGGATGAGATAGGATAGGATAAGATAGAAACAGGAGAAAAGATAGGATAGCATAGAAGAGGATGAGATATCCAGACTAGGAAGAAGGTAGGATAGGATAAGGTAGGATAGGATAGAAGGGGATAAGATAGGATAGAAAAGGATGGGATAGAATAGGAAAAGGGTAGGATAGGATAGTCTGGGATAGGACAGGATAGGAAAGGGTAGGTTAGGATAGTATAGGAGAGGAGAGGAGATAATATAGGATAGAACAGGATAAGAAGAAGTTAGGATAGGATAGGAGAGTACTCTTAGCTTCCTTCATTTCCAGAAATCCTTGATTTAGAGAGAGTAGATTTCAAAGACTTCAGAGAAAAGATAGGATCCTACAGCTACAATATCCACAAGGGAACTGTTTAAGGATAAATGGGAAGCTCTCATGAGATTCTAAAGACACAAACAGAAACACTTCTGATAAGGAGGGTAATAGAGGGCTGTCTATAGAAACTCTTATGGTTTTGGAAGCAAGGGTAGGTAATGAGAATGAATACAAAAGTGTGGCACAGTACAGTGTTAGGAGCACCAAGGCTCAGAATGAGCTAAGGCTGGTGTGAAAAGCTAAAGATAACAAAATTGGGTTTGGTTTTTACTTACCTTGGATGGATGAAACTCTGATAATGGTGAGTATACAAAATATTCAAATTGTATTTTGATTCTATTTTATCTGCCAAAGAGACTGATCTGTGACCTGGAGAAGACAGGTCCAAAAAAAGGCTAACAGGGACTTGAAACACAAGGTAAATAAGGAAATAATAACAACTTGGATTAAGCTTATCCCAGGGCACTAAAAGACTTGGCAGATGAGATTGCACAGCTACTGTCAGTGATAGCTTAAAAAAAGCTTTAGAGATGGTAGAAATATAACTTCACAGGCACAAGTCAAGAAAGGCATAGCTGGATAGTTCTTATGAAAAAAGGATCTGACAGTCTTAATGGAGTGCAAACCCAGTATGAGCCAAAAACAATGTGATATGGTCTTAGGTTACTTTAAGAATTCAGGACCATGAAGGCTATAGTACTGACCTACTTCACTGTAGACAGAACATCTGTTTATTGTGTTCATTTCTAGATACAGCATTTTTGGAAAGATTTTGATAGGCTGGGGAATCTACAGAGGAGAAAGGTAAGAATGCGGAATGTTCTTGAGATCATGCCATGTGAGGACTGACTAAAGATGCTGGTTTAGTTTGGAGAGGAGTAAACCTAGGGAAAATAAGATTGAGATCTTCAAGTACTTGAAAGATTATCATGTTGAAGACGGATTAGGTTAGTTATATTTGGTTCTAGAGGGTAGAAAGAACTAGGTACAATGGATAGAGGTTGAAAAAAGGAAGATTTTACCTCAATAAAGGAAAAAAAAATTGCCTAGTTAGTATCTAAGCAGGGCATCCAGGGAGATGTTCACATAAAGACTGGGTGATCACTTGTTGGATATGTTTTCAAGGGTATTCCTGTAAAGGTGTAGATTGTGCTACATACTCTTTGAAGGGCCTTCTAATCTTGTAATTCTTAATTCTTGTCTGAGTTTTCTACCCACCATTATGGAGTACTTTACTAAGACTAATATATCATCTGTGCCAACAGGAAATCATTTTAATAATCCAGCATTACAACGCTTTTAGAAAGAGGTATTTATTAACATGGTACAGAGTAGTTGGTATAAAAACATTTCTCTCTCCTCCAAAGGAAAGATTGGAAAGATGGGGATCTGAGGGAGTGGATAAATTGAGAAATAGGCAGTGATCATCACTTGCTCCATGATAATTCACTGAGTTAATCTAAAGTAGGCCCAGTTCAGTTTCTGCTGCTCACCGCTTGGAGAAAAGGACTTTTAGTATCCAGGAGCTGGGCACACATAGTTCAAACCCCTTTTCACCTGGGATACACACACACACACACACACACACACACTTGCAGGAAAGTATCACAGATTTTGGGGGGCATATTTTTAACTAACTGTTCTTAATATAAGACTTTAGTAAATACCCTTTACTAAAAATTACTTAAGGCTGGCTAATTAAAATCATTCTCAACTGGTAGAAATTTGAACCAATGGTTGAAGAACCCTTCAAGGAGTATACCTAGAATGATAAAAGGGAGATCTAACCTTGATGCACGACATGTGACTTGACTGTTAAGAGTGGGAGTTGGGATAAAGATCATTAGAGTTTACAAAGGCTATCTATCTATCTATCTATCTATCTATCTATCTATCTATCTATCTATCCGTATATGTAGACACATACATATACATATATGTGTGTATATATATACATATGCGTATATATATATATGCATATATATCCACTTTTCTCGTACCCTTCTCCATGTTAATATAGGTTTCTTCTTGTATATCTCATTTATGGGAAATAGTAAGTTTTATCCCCTTTTTCCTAAATTCTTCTCTAATATATTCTTTTTTCCTTTTCAAAAAAAAAAAAAAAAACAAACTAACAAAACAACAAAATTATACCCAGGCCCTATATTTCTCCTATTTCACTTTCTCTGTGTATGCTTGAAGACATTAGGATGCTGAAGGGACATTTGCCTCCTCCTCCTATTAGAATGTAAGCATTTCTTTAACTCCTTCTAGATTCTCAAATGCATATGCCTTTCTAGGCTTCTCTTGCTTCTCTTGCATTTCAAAGTTTTTACTCACCTCTGGCTTTTTTAATTTAAAATGCTTGAAAATCCACTATTGAAGGTCCTTTTTAATTTTTTTTCTGCCTTAAGAGTATATTCGGTTTAGCAGGATAAATTCTGGTTGGTTGCAAAGCCATTATCTTTTAAATGAGTGAAAAAAAGCATTTATTAAGCACTTATTATGTACAGAGTAGCGTGCTAAGAATTGAGGATAAAAATAGATAAGTAAGACTGTCCCAGTTCTCAAAGAGTTTACATTTTAATGAGGGAGACAAATACACGGAAAATTTCAGCTGCAAGTCAGATAGAAAAGTCCCATAGTTCTTGGGGTTCTGTGGTAGAACAGATGCTAAAATCTCTTCGTTAATATCATTATTTAATGTCCCTATTTCCAGGATTCTTGGGTTCAGAGTCCTAGGTCATCACCATCAGAATCTGAAAGGAAATGGTGGTCAAGATGGTAATAATGGTGGTGGTGGTAGTTTGTCTTGCCTCTTGTGGTGCCTCTTGTCTCCTCATGGTCCCTTGCTGGTTCAACTTGCCTTTTGCATTTTGGAATATCGTTTTTCAAGTTTTTTTTCTACATGGTTGTTGTAGACACTTACCAAATCTTCCATAATCTTGACTGTAGCTCCTTGGTACTTGAACTCCTTTTTTGGTTGCCTGCAGTAATATTTTTTGACTTGGAAATTCTGGATTTGAGCTATGATATTTCTGCGTGTTTTCATTTTGGGGTTTCTTTCCAAAGGTAGTCTATGAATGAATTCTTTCTATTTCTGCTTAGTCTTCTGATTCTAAAACATCTGGAAAGTTTTCTTTTATTTTTTCCTGAAACATGGTATTTAGGGTTTTTGTTTGATCATGCTTTTCAAGGCATCTGATTATTCCTAAATTTTCTCTCCTAAATTATTTTTCCACTTCAGTCATTTTTGAAATTATATACCTTACATTTTATTTTTCCAATCTTTTAAATTTATTCTAGTTGTTTTCTTGTTTTCTCATAGAGCCATTGAATTGTTTGCTCCATTCTATTTTGCAGGGAGGCCACTGTGTGAACAACAATTTCCACCTTCTATCCTAAGTTTTTAATTCTCCTTTTAATGTTCTTCCCTTTTAAACTCCCAATAATAATTTTCTTTTAAAAAAATCTCTTGCTTAATTTCTTCTAGCCACTCTTGATGCTTTTGTGAATGAAAAGTACTGTACTATAAAAAAAAGTACTGTACTAAAAAAAAAAAAGTACTGCCAAGCACTGTACTATACCCTGGGGAACTCACACTAATTGGGAAAGACAAGAGGTGAAAAACATTCAGCTTCCAAGTGGTTGGAAAGATTGAAGGTTCTGGAGGGTGCAGCGGCAATGTGGAGGGCAAGGACCAGGGATACTTAGGTTATAGCGGATCAGATGAGAGCGCCAAGGATTCAGCAGGGCATAGAGGCAGGGACAATGACAGTGCCTAGAGGATCTTAAGAGTGACAAAGCAGATGGTAAAGCCTGTTGATCCTGCATGTCATCGGAAAGAATGGAGTTGATGACTCCTATTTCATATAAGCTGAGTGAGCGATCAAGCAGCAGAGATGGTTTCTGGGTAGCCAGTACTTTGGGGAAAAGATGAAGGAAAGGCAAGGGGAGAGGGATCCTTTCTCCACATTTGGCCATCCAGGATGGATTCTGTGCAGGACAGAGCTGTGGGAAGGGATGAGAAGAAATAGAGGAAAAACATCCCCAATAATATCCAATCTATTTTTTCTCTGAAGTTCTGCTTAGAGTTGTTGGGGAGTTACTCTTTGTTTTGGTTTACCTCTTGGTCTTCTTTAAACCCATACTATTTCTTCGTTGTATTAACTGTTTTCTCTCGTTCTCTTACAATATCATTTTTAGTTCTCTTTTTCAGATTTTGTGCTTGGTCCTGTTGTCTACATTCCTCTTGGATAAGTTCTATAGGTTTTGTTTGGTCCTATCACTGCTGTAGGCTGCATGTTGCTCCTATTATAGATTCAAAAGCAGTGGCTAGTATTAGGCCCCACCATCCTCTACCTTAATCTCTGAATTCTGAATCAATCTTTTGGTGATTCATTGTGAATTCTGTCTTTATCCATATTCTATGTTTTTATCTGCCCAATACACAATCGGGAGTTGGCTCCACTTTCAGCTGTCCTTGATGAGAGCCAGTAGGATACTGGAGACCCTGCTAGTTGTAGGCCTCTTGTGGTGTTAATGTGATTAAAAATCTTCCCCACCCATTAATCCCATGAAGAAGTCTCAGGTGGTGCTAGTTAAGAGAAGCTTGATTAGGAGAGGCTTGTTTCTAGGAAGGCCCACACCTTTTTGCTAATTAGATCATGAGAGTTGTGCTGTCCTTGCACTCTATAAAGGGTGTATAGATATAGATAAATACATATATCCTTTGAGGACAGCCATTAAGCTCTCTCTCTGAACTGAGGGAGGAGAGGACACAGGCAAGCAGACAGCTGGGATTTGTGAATGAGTGTTTACGGGAAGGCCCCAGCAAAGGGGATGGCTTAGCTTTCTGCTGTGATATTGTGCCTTAAGTTCCTTGCTGTTATGATAAAGTGGGCTTACTACTTTTGCGATATAATTGCTGCTACGTTGAATTGGAGTTCTTGGTTTGGGGATTTGATGCTCTGGTGTCTGAATAAATGTTTTACTTCTTTGCCTTCTATATGGAAAGCCTCTTATATTCTGTGATACAGAACTATACAGGCACATTCATGGTCACCATTGATATTGTAACACTTGCATTACTGAGACATTACTGAGGCATTACTGAGAGCTTCTACGCAGCTTTCCTGAATCCCTCAGCCAGGGGTTAAGGTGCCCTTGCTTTCTGCTGTGGGTCCCAGTGAACTGAGATGTTTACAGGTAGGCCCAGTCAGATTGCAGAGTGATCATTGGGGGTTGGCTCTTCCCTTGCTAGTGTATTGACAGGTCAGAGTTTGGTATGAGAGCTTTTGATAGCTTTCAAGTCTCCCTGCTCAGAATGCTGCCTACCTGACTTTAAGTCTGTTTCTAGGATCAAGAGGTGACTTCCCTGGCACAGTTCTCCCTGTCTTCATCAGCTTCTATCCCATTTACTTATACTAGCACTAGCTTCCTTGGTGGGTTCTTTCCCTGGCTTATGTGGCCTTTGATTGGTTCATGTGAGTTCCTTCTGGCTTCCCCAGATGAACCCTCCTCAATGTCCTTCCTGATATCTTGCATTCTTCATTATCAGTGATCACACTGACTTCTCTGAAAAGACCCCTCCATCTGCCTCTACTATCTTTATATTCACTTCTGGATTGAATAGAAGAGTCGGTTTTTTTTTCCTTATTCGTGGGTATCTTTCTTGGGTCCTTTTCCTTTTTATTTGTCAGGGTTTCTGTGTGAGAGATATCACAATCTTATCTGGAAATATCATCCGCCTCTTTTTCTCTAGAATCCTTCATGATATTAAAATAACTTTCAATATAGCATAATATTAACAGATAACTGTTAACACCAGTAAAAGAAGGGCTATTTTTCTCAGAATAAATTCAGTGATATATTTCGGGCCTGATTACAGAAAATCAATTACTTTTAAAAATCTAGTTCCATAAGAGAAAAAGATAGTGACTTGTTCTTTTTTACCCCTTACCTTTTCTTAATTCTTCATATGAACGAGCTGGGAAAATAGCATGCTCTTCTCAAATATATATAACCCAACCTAAAGAAACCTTTTCTGACATTACTAAGAATGCAATTTGAGTTGTTACAGTTCCACCCTGCAGGGATGCACTATAGTGCTTTTGGTTTAAAAAAATTAATTGAAGAGGAGGAATTAATTGAAAACAAGCTTGCCATTTAAACCCAACACTGTTTCAAAGTTCAACTTAACTGTGTTAGCAATCATAGTACTGTTGGCTTTGTATAGTACTTACAAAAGCTTATCCTGCTTCGTAAGGGTTCTCGGTCTCATCAGTATAGGCAAATATCATTCTATCATTCTGCCGTCAAGTCTGATTACGTGTGAGGGAGAGCTTGAGATAGGGAAAGACAGAGACAGATAGTCAAACAGACAGAGACAGATGGAGAGTAAAGATTTTAATCAATTCATGATAGAAGGTATTTCTTTATACCTTATTTAATAATATAAGAAGTTATTTAATACCCAAAAGGTAGCATGGTATATAATGCACAGAGGATTAGCTTGGGGTTCAGGAAAACCTAGGTTCCAGTCTTTCCACTGGCAAATACTAGCCTGTGACCATAAGCAAGTCAATTAACTTCTTGGTGCCCCAGGCAACTCTCTAAGGTTACACTATACACAGAAGTTGTTGGTCTGCATTGCTGGAAGAACTTTCCACATCAGGAATTCTTTACACAGATGAAAATCACAAATCTGGACAAAAACAAAAAAATAAAATAAAATTAACACACTAGGTCTTAATTCCATCAGTCCATAGTGGCTTTGTATGTTTTGTTCATGGGAATTAAAAAAAAATGATAGTAATTATATATAATAGTAACTGGCCTCTGAGAGCCCCCCTTATGAATATGCATAGTATTCTTGGCTTTTCGCAGTCCCCTATGTGAACTCTGGAACATTCAGGATACTTTATGACAGTTTCCTCCATACTGGGGACTGGCCAATGAGAATCTATACTCTTGAGGGCTAGACACTCGTTAGCTAGTCCCTGTTACACTCATTAGCAAGTAGAAATAGTTTGTGCTTTCTTATGGTAAGGCTTTGCATGTAAGTTGCCTGTGAATTTTCTCTTCTGTTGAAGCCAATTCATTTAGTAATACTTTGCGAGATGTCACCTGATTTTCTAAAGGCACGATAACACATTTGGAAAAAATCAATTTCAGAATATTATTGACTTTGAGAGTATATGTCGCCAAGGAGTTGGATGTTAACTTCATCACTCTTTTACTATGGAAACTGGTCCAAAAAGATCTAGCTTTCATCCACTTGAAAATTAAATAAGGAACTAGGAACTGAAAAATGTTACATTTTGGTTGCTTTGTTAGGAAGCTGGCATGCTGAATGTTAATCTGAGAGAGGATAGGAAGAAAGGAAATAATATAATGAAAGTTGATGAGTGAAGTTTTTCTCTCTAGAGATCTACGATGTGGAATCAGTACAAGTTAAGATGACAACTGGTGAGTAAGACTCACACCAGAAGCTGTGCCCTTTCAGTTCTTAGACAAATCACTGTATCACCAAAGAAGCAGTCCTGAGCCCAGCTGTGCAAGCAGGTGGAAAACACCCCCACTAATTACAACTCTGTCATATAATGGCAGTGATGCTGAGAGTGAAGTATTCACTGGAGGACTCTTGGTTTTTCCCATCAACTGGGAATCATATAAAGGAAAGAAGGTGTGACTCATGGAAAATGAAATCAAATCAGTCACATTCTCAGATGCCACGAGGGATGAGAGACAGTATTTAGAACTTTTCCCATGGTCGAAGTTTAAGAAAAAAAAAAAAAGACTTCTGATCACCAGAAAACTTTAAGGTCTTTCCATTCAGTCCCATTCTCTATAACTGCTAGATTTATAAACCAAAGATGTCAGAAAGAGTAGGCTAGGCTGTTACATTCCTAATGAATATGATATGAAAATATTTATAGTAGCTCTGTAGTGGAAAAGAATTGGAAACTGAGGATGTGAGGATAAATTGGGGTATGGCTAAATAGTTTATAGTATATGAATAAAATAGTTTATAGTATATGAATATGATGGAATATTATTGTGCTTAGAAATTATGAAGGGGGTAGGTGAATCCAAGATGGTAGAATAAATACGGGGACTCAACAAATTCTCCTCCAAACAATGTTAAAATAATCCCTAAAAATGAATTCAGAAGGGGCAGAATCGACAAAAGGATGAGGTGAAACAATTTTCCAGTCCAATTCAACTTAGAAGGTTGAAAGGAAAGGTCTGTCTCACTGAAAGTGAAGCATAAGGCCGTGCCCTGGCAAGCCAGCAGCGGGCCTTGGGACTACTGAGTTGATGGTGGAGGCTTCCAGAGCTCTCAGACCACAGAGAGTAAGGGGATCAGACAACTGGTCAGAAGGAGATTACAGGGGACCCTTTGCTGACACTGAGTGTAGGACTCTGTTGCATTTCCCATGCATAATTCCAGGTCACAGTCCCAGGGCAAAAAGGAGCGTGGAACTTGGTCACAATTCCAGGGCAGCAAAGAGTACTTGTGGTCACTTGCAGACCAGATCACAAGACAGGAGAGCAGTGACCACACCTCTCCTTAGATCATATCACCTTGCAGGAACTAAAAACTTACAGATCCTGAGAACTAGCTCTGAGTACAGCAGTATGAAAAAAACCTAAAGCATGGGACAGTGTCCCCTTCACAACAGCAGCAGAGCCCAATTTTAAAATAAGGTTACAAGTCAATAAATAGACTGGAAAATGAACAAACAACAATAAAAAAGAACCTGACCATAGAAAGTTACTATGGGGACAGGGAATGTGAACTAGGAAGAAGACAACAAAGTCAAAACAGCTATATTCAAAGTCTGGAGAAAAATGTGAATTGATCTCAGACCCAAGAAGAATTCTTGGAAGAACTCAAAAAGGATTTAAAAATCAAATAAAAGAGGTAGAGGAAAAATTGAGGAACAAAATAAGAGTGATGCAAAAACAATCATGAAAAAAATGTCAACCACTTGGTAGAGAAGACATAAAATATACTGATAAAAATAATAACTTAAAAAACAGAATGAATCAAATGGTAAAAAGAGGCACAAAAATCCACTGAAGAGAAGAAGTCCTTTAAAAAGCAGAATTGGCCAAATAGAAAAGGAAATACAAAAATTCACTGAAGGAAATAATTCCTTAAAAATTAGAATTGGGCTAATGAATCCATGAGACATCAAGAAAAAATAAAACAAAATTTAAAAAGTGAAAAAAAATGGAAGAAAATATTAAATACCTCATTAGGAAAACAAATTAGAATATAGATCAAGGAGAGATAATTTTAAATTTATTGGATTAACTGAAAGATATGATAAAAAAAGAGCCTACATATCATATTTCAAGAAATTTTCCAGAAAAAAACTGTCTTTATATGCTAAAACCAGAGAGTAAAATAAAAATTAAAAGAATACACTGATCACCTCCTGGTGATCACCTCCTGAAAGAGATCCCAAAAGGAAAACTCTCAGGAATATTATAGACAAATTGCAGGGCCTTCAGCTGCAGGAGAAAATATTACAAGCAGCCAGAAAGAAACAATTCAAATCATGGAGCCACAGTCGGGGTAACAAAAGATTTAACAGATTCTACATTAAAGGATCAGAGGGATTAGAAAATTATAATCTAGAGGGCAAAGGAGCTAGGATTACAACCAAAGATCACCTTCTCAGCAAAAGTGAATCTCAACCTTCAGGGGGAAAATGGATATTAATAGAGGATTTTCAAGCATTCCTGATGAAAAGACCAGAATGGAATAGAAAATCTGACTTTCAAATACAACACTCAAGAGAAGTATAAAAAAAGTAAATAGGAAAAAGAAATCACAAGGGATTCAATAAGGTTAAACTGTTTAGATTCCTAAATGGGAAGATGATATTTGTAACTCCTAAGGACTTTATCCTTATTAGGGCAGTTAGAAGGAATATACAAAGACTGAGGACATGGGTGTGAATTGACTATGATGGGATGATATTCAAAAATATATATAATCAAGGGATGAGAAAGAAAGATGCACTGGGAAAAGGGGGAAAGGAAAAATAGAATGGGGTAAATTATCTCTCATCAAAATGGCACAAAAGAGCTTTTACAGTGGAGGGGGAGAAAAGGAGGTGGTGAGCAATGTTTGGACACTATTCTCAGTGGAATTGGCTCAAAGAGGGAGTAACATACATACTCAGTTGCGTATAGAAATCTATCTTCCCTACAGGCAGGTAGGAAAGGAGGGAAATAATAAAAGAGGGGACTGATAGAAGGGAGGGCAGATTGGGGGAGGTGATGGTCATAAGCAAAACACTTTTGAGGGATAGGGTGAAAAGAGAGAGAGAGAGACAGACACAGACAGACAGACACAGACAGAGAGAGAAACAGGGAGACACTTCAGAGACAGACATACAGAGACAGACAGACAGAGAGAAAAACAGGGAGACACCTCAGAGACAGACAGAGAGAGAGAGACACAGAGAGACAGAGAGAGACAGACATGGGGGGAGTGAGAGAGAAGGATAAATGGAGGAGTAGTAGGATAGAGGGAAGTGCATGTATTAATGCTAATTATGAATGTGAATGGGATGAACTCATGCATAAAACAGAAACATATAGCACAGTGGATTAAAAAACGGAATCCTACGATATATTGTTTACAAGAGAAACACACTTAAAGCAGAGAGACACACATAGAGTAAATAAAGGTAAGAGGCAAGAGCAGAATATATTACCCTTAAAATGAAATTAAGGGGAAAAAAAGCAGATGTAGCAATCATGATCTCAGACAAAGCAAAAGCAAAAATACATCTAACTAAAAGAGGTAAACTACTTTTGCTAAAAGGTACCGTAGACAACAAAATAATATCAATATGAAATATATAAGCACCAAATGGTATGACATCCACATTATATTAAATTAAAAAGGTTTTGAACAAACAAAACTGATGCAGCTTTGAAGATTAGATGAAGATTAGAAGGAAAGTAGAAAACCAGGAAAGCTTCTCTGATAAAGTCCTCATTTCTCAAATATACAGAGAACTGAGTCAAATTTATAAGAATACAGGTCCCCAGTTGATACGGTCAATGGAAAGGAAAATAGGCAGTTTTTAGAAGAAGAAATCAAAGCTAACTGTAGTTGTTTGAAAAAAATTCTCTAAATCACTATTGATTGAAAAAATGCAAATTAAAATAACTCGGAAATATCACCTTACACCTATCAGAGAGGTTAAGATGATAGAAAAGGAAAGAGACAAATGTTGGAGGGAGTGTGGGAAAATTGGGACACTAACGCATTGTTGGTGGAGTTGTGGACTGATCCATCCATTCTGGAGAGTAATTTGGAACTATGCCCAAAGTGCTACAAAACTGTTCATATCTTTTGACCCAGCAATACCATTACCAGGTCTATATATCAAAGAAATTTTTTTTTTAAAAAAGGAAAAGACCGATGTGTACAAACGTATTTATTGCAGCTCTTTTTGCGGTGACAAAGAATTAGAAATGGAAAGATGACTGAAGAGTTGTGGTATACAATTGTGATGGAATAACATTTAATTTTGTGAGTTGTGAAGAGATGACTGAAGAAGTTGTGGTATACAATTGTGATGGAATAACATTTAATTTTTTTTATTTTTAATTTATGGAATAAAACAGGCATTTCCATAACGTAATATAATAAGAAAAGATGATTGCACATGAAAGTACAAATCTATTATGTACAATTTGCTATTCCTTTTAAATATATAGTAAAGTTATCATGTAAATTTCTTTTTTTTTTCTTTCTTCTCCCATTCTAGGAATGGCTACCATTAGACACACACATACATTCATGCATACGTACACATGTAATACATATGTATATACGGCTACTTATTAGTTCTTTCTCTGGATATAGATAGCATATTCCTTCATATGTCCTTAGTAGTTAATTTGAGTATTTATAGTGGTAAAAATTACTTAGTTGCTCAAAATTGTTCTTAAAACAGTTTTGCTGTTACTGTATACAGTGTTCTCTTGGTTCTGCTCATATCACTCTTCATTATTTTGTGTAAGTCTATCCATGTTGTTCTAAGTTTGTCAAGCTCATCATTTCTTACAGCATAGTAGTATTGTGATGAAATACTATCATGCTATAAGAAATGGTGAGTAGTATGCTCTTATAAAAACCTGGAAAGACTTACATGAACTGAAGTAAAGTGAGTGAGCAGAACCACCATAACAGTGTACACAAAACAGCAATATTATACAATAATCAACTGTGAAAGGCTTGCCTATTCTCAGCAATACTATAATCTAAGACAATTCTGAAGGATTTATAATAAAAAATGCTGTTCACCTCCAGAGAACGAACTGATGAAATCTGAATGCAGATAGAAGCATACTTTTTAAACTTCCTTTATTTTGCTTTTTTGGTCTGTTTTCTTTTACATTATGACTAATAAGGAAATATATTTTGCATAACTGCACATAACCTATACCAAATTGCATGCCATCTCAATGAGGGGAGGAGGGAGGGAGAAAAGGAGAAAATTTGTAACTTAAAAGTTTAAAAAATGAATTTTAAAAATTGTTTTTAAATGTAATTGAAAAAAATTTTTTAAAAAAAGAAATGATGAAAGGGATGGTTTCACAGAAGTCTCAGAATATTTGTGAACTGATGCAGAGTACAGTGAGAAAAACCAGGAAAACAATTTTTACAATAACAAGAATATTGAAAAGGCAAACAACTTTAATGACTTAAAAACTCTGATCATTTTAATGACCAACCATGATTCCAGAGGACTAATAATGAAACATACACTTAGAGTACAGATTGACACATATGTATTTTTTGAACATAGCCGATGTTGGAATTTGTTTTGATTGAATCTATTGGTTTGTAACATGGATTATATTTTTATTTCTTTCTTATTTGGGGAGGAGGAGGTGGGAAAGAGAAAAGGCAAATTTTTGTTGATTAAAAAATTAATTAAAAAAATCAATTCTATTTCATGTTTTTCTCAGTTGCCTGAGTTTGGGACCAGAGTGGCAGCTGCCATGAAATCAGTGAGCCTTAGGGATGGGTATTTAGTCATATTCTCCTTCCTCATAACTCTTTATTCTAGTTCTCATGGCAATAAGATGAAATGAAGTAGTACATAGGAGAATCACTTGGTTCCCCACAGGTAGCATTAGAACTTGTGGGTTGATGACTTTCTGAAGACTTTAACTGTTAGCTAGGTAGGTACCTGGAAGTCATCATTTCTCCTTCAACATTTCCCTGTCCAATCCTATATCCCTAAACCTCAAGGTGAGAGGACACTAAAATATAACCTAACTTAGAAAGTTAGTGTAGGAAAAAAATTCTTTCTGTGAATTTTCAGATTTGTGTTGAGGAATTGTTTTTATTATTATCAATATAAGACTTACTTGGCATTTTAGGGTTTCAAATTTATATGTACATATTCCACGTAATATATACATATATAGCATATACATATACACAGGTGTGTTTGATTTTTTTTATCAGATATGATTCTTATACAAAACCTGGAGATAAGGTTCTTTAATCATTTTTATCTCCATTTTGCTGATGAAGAAACTAAGGATGAGAGAAGTTAGGTGAGGTCACAGAGCTGGTAATTGGTAGAGTTGGGCCTTAAACCCGAATCTTTCAACTCTAAATCTGGTACTCTTTCCATCACGCTACACTGGTTTTCCTTATACTCTACATAGTTATTGAATTCAATTTTGATGTCCTTTAAAATATTCATTACATTATATTATATTCTTCAGAAAAGAACTATAGAAAATAAAAGGAATGCTCAACGAATATCCATTCAATCAGCATTTATTAAAGACATTCTAAACTCTAGGCACTGTGCTACTACTCACTGGGATTACAAAGACAAAACAAAGCACCCCATGCCTCCAAGGAGCTTATATTCCATTTGGGATGGGGAGAAACTAGGGTTGGCTGATAAGTCAATATAAACTATAAGTAAAATAAATTTGAAGTAATTTGGGAAGGAGGAAGAACACGGAACAGGGACAAGGGCAAAAGTACTCCTGAAACAGGTGGCTAAGTAATATATTTTGTATGCTGCAGTATTTTGCCAGAAATTACTTGTATATCAGGGCAAAAAAGACATCAAACAAAAAGATTGGGAAATAATTAAATAAAACAACTTCAAAGCAATCTTTCCAATGAAAAAGAGATAAATAAAAGGGTATTCATCATTCATGGCTGGGCTTGCTAATATAAAAAAATCATGATACTATGTAAAATAATTAATAGATTTAGTGTTATATCAAAGCTCCAAAATGCTAATTTAAAGAATTAGATGAAATAGTGACAAAATTGATTTGGAGAACCACAATGTACACAAGAATTTGAACAAAATGATGAAAAATTCAAAGAGGAAGTTAGTTAAGCATTATCACACAGTATGAAACAACGGAGTTATCAACGTGATGTTATACTGCTTGAAACTAGAGAAGTAGATCAGTAGATCATTGGGCCAGTGTAGACAAACAAATAAATGAGAATAGCTCAGTGTTTGAAAAACCCAAGAATATAAAGTACTTGTGAATTTCTGGGGAAAGTGGTATGTAGTTTGCCATCAAATAGATTTAGAACATCATATTATCTGGGATGTCCCATTACATTCTAAATCTATCTACATATAAAAGGCCACATCATTAAAAGAAAACATACTAGAAAAAGATGGAAGAAGGTACATTTCTCAGTTATAGGTGGGGGGATAATTCTTAAAGAAATAATGGATAGAAAAGATCACAAAAGATAAACAAGATGATTTTGATTATGTAAAGTTTAAAAGCTTTTTCATGAAAAAATCAATAAAGGTAAACTAGGAGCATAAATTGTATAGTAGGAAAAATCTACTTGATTTCAACTGTTAGTTGAAGCATCAAACATATATTATAAAAATTTGATTTCTAAGATATGCAGGAAATTAAAATAAATACATAAGACCAAGAAACATCCCCTAACACATAAATTGGCAAAGGACAAGAAAAGGCAGTTTTTAAAACAGGGAATGTAAATGTTTGTTAAGTTCATAATTTTTTTCAAAAGTGAAAAAATGAAATCATTAAGCGCCTGAAAAACTTCTCTGCCATTAGAAAAATACCAGTTAAAACAACGAAACAGCTCTACAAGTGAACGAACATGAGAAAGAATGGAAATAGTTAATACCACAGGATTTGTAAGAAGACAACCTGTAGTAGACTTTGGCTAGACCCTGCTGTGACCCGCTTCCGCAAGTCCTAGTTGCAGTACATAGAACTAGAATGAGAAAATAAATAGCTTAAGGCAGTGAGCATGGTAAGGACTGAACTAGGTAACAGAAAGAAAATCCAAAGTCTGGGATGGGGTGGGGATGAAAGTGAGATGACTCTTTAAAACTAATTTATAAAACAGAGGAAAAGGAAAATCTATCCTGAGGGGAAGTCCATCCTAAGATATCTACAATTATTGAACATCATTTATGATATGTCTTAAAACCTACCTGTTTCTCAGAAAAGAATTATACATAATAAAAGAAGTACTCGATGGCTATTCATTTATTCATTCACTGAACCATCAGTTTTTAAAGGTCTGCTATGTGCCAGGCACTGTGCTAAGTAAGCACTGAGGATTGGTGAGTTGGTTGGTTGTTGTCCTTCACTCTCAGAGGACCAAAATGACATCACTATGTTAGAGTGAAGTTACACTGTGTCCATTTGTGTCTGATCAGACCAATATAAGCTCAGAAGGCTCTACTACATGTTGGGCACAAGAAGTGCATGTGAACATTTGGTTTGGATTCTCTAAATTTGTGAATCTCACATTTCTTTCGAACTACTCAAAAGTTTTCAAACTTTCTTTTTTGCTCATAGAGCACAGTACCTTGTTTGATAAAGGCATGCCATGATGGGCAGTTCTGTGCCAGTGTCTCCCATGTCACACAATCAATTCCAAAGTTCTTCAGAGCGACCTTGAGAGCATCCTTGTATGTGGTCCTTCTGACCACCATGTGAGCACTTGCCTTGTGTGAATTCTCCATAAAATAGACTTTTAGACAAGCATATGTTTGGCATTCAAACAACGTAGTCAGACTACCAGAGTTGCACTCTTTGCAGTAGTTTGAATGCTTTGCAGTTTAGTTCAAGAAAGGATGTCAGTGTCTGGTATCTTATCCTGCCAGGTGACCTTCAGAATCTTTGTAAGACAATTCAAATGGAAGCAGCCCTAAACAGTCAAAGGGCCACACTTGAGGACCTAGAAGTCCACATGTGGCCTCGAGGCTGCAGATTCCCCACCCCTGGATAAGTCAATATAAAATACATGTCAAATTAATGCAAATAGCGTTTAGTATTTACTTTGTACATAATTACAAAAGTAATCCTGTCAACCCCCTCCCCTGTCCCTTGAGTTGGCATGTAGCATTTGTATAATTAAAGCAGCCAAGCGAGAGGAGGGAGCTTCTGATCTTCTGACCTGGCAAGATCGTCACCGTTTCCACATGGTATTTTCAGGACCCTGGACAAGCTCTGTGAAGAAATGAGAGAGGCAAGAAGGCTCATGTCTGATTTCGCATAATACATCTTTTGATTCTTTCATCCTTTGAAGATTCTTAGTAAAGGTATAAATAGCATTGTTATAGTCTGAGAGTCCTTATTTTGAACTGAATCTGGAGCCCTAGACTTATCAGGGAGAATTTACAGCAATACTACTATACCATTGGTGGAGATTAGAATTGGTCTGATTGTACTAGAAAACAATTTGGATCATGCAGAAGAAATTACATTCACTACTAGGTTTGTGCTACAAGAAAGTCCAAGACAAAAACAAAAGTCATTTGTTCAACTGTTCTCTAATCAATAGGCACATTCTTTCCAGCTTTTTGCTACCAATAATTTCATGGGAGAACTTTTTTTAGGTAGCAAAAAAGCTGGAGCACACCCATTAATTAGACTACAGTTAAACAAATTGTAATATATAAATTTCTGAAAGAATTCAGAAAAACATGGAGAGACTAGTATGTATCAATGAAAAGGGAAGTAAGGAGGACCAGGAGAACAATTGACACAATCAATGCAATAATTTAAATTTTTAAAAATACAAAAAGGCAACTGAATTCAGAATAAATACAATGACCAATACTGAATGTGAGTAACATGCCTATGAATGGCAAATGTGGCAGATGAGTACAGACACAGTTGCTCTTTGCACTGTACTGAATAGTTACAGCTGGCTGAAGTTCTAAAGAAAGCAGAATTTCCTTTTTGGAATTGTCAGACTCAGCTTCCATTATTTTCAGTTGACGCATTCTGCCTTTAATCCTATTTGTTTATTCTATTTTGTACAATGACACCTTATTTGATTCTGGAAAACATGTTGAATTGTTCTTAATACGTTTTGGTATTAGTATCTGTGTACTGTGCAGAGCACAGGAGAATTCTTCACTCTTTGCCAGATTAGATGCAAACAAGCCTCTATCCTCCAGGCAGCTCAAGTAGAAAGAATCAGGTTACTTTAATATAATAAATACTATGTAGGAGTAAACATGCAAAACAGTGTTAGCAATATGACAGCCAAGGTGAAATCCTAGTAAGAAAAACAGTTTACAGAATTTAGAGGAAAGTGAAGTTAATTGCACATCAGTGAGAGGCAATAGAGAAGAGTGGATATCCTGGGGTTGGGAGGAGGTGAAGAGGAAGGAAGAAGGAATGAAGAAAAAGAGGCGATGGGGAAGAGTTGCAGCTTTTGATTTTAAAACCTCATTTAGTTCTAAAATCATAGACTTTTAGAGCAGCGAAGAAACTTACAGCTCTTTAAGTCTGACCTGTTTGCATCCTAAAACACTTTGCTCTAAATGAGAATTCTTAAGAGCCACAAATCATCCAGAGATTTTAGTGATATCTTAATGAGTGCTGTTCCAACAAATACATCTGTGTCCTTCCTTCCTTTTCCTTTCCTTCCTTTCTTCCTTCCTTTTCTTTCCTCCTTCCTTTTCTTTACTTCCTTTTCTTCCTTCTTTTCTCCCTCTCTCCCTCCCTCCCTTCCTTTCTTCCTTGCTTCCTTCTTTCCTTCCTTCTCTCCTTCCTTCCTTCTTCTATCATCATAATAAAAGTCAGCACTTGAAGCCGGCACTTTGAGGTTCACAAAGCACTTTACAAATATGATCTCATTTTATGACTTACAACAGCCCTGGAAGATAGGTGCTATCATTTTTCCCATTTTGCAAATGAAGAAATTGAGACAACCAGAGGTTAAGTGACTTGCCCAGGGTCATACAGCTAAGACGTGTCTGAGGCCAGATTTTAACACAGGCCTTCCTGGCTCAAGATGCAGAACTCTACTCAGCTTCCATAGGAAATAACCCTTACGGGGCTCATACCCCAGATTAAGTTAAAAAATTTAGTTTGTGCCTTTCTAAGCAAAGTGAGGAGTCAATGCAAATATTTGGATAATTTCAAGGAAAAGAGATTGCTTCTGTGGTGGGTTTTATTTATGTTTTCATGAATCACCATTTCCTGCTGCTAGTCAAAGGCAATCTCATACCAGGTGGTAGAGAGAAGGAATAATAGTCTTCTCAGCTCCTTGCCTTAAAATATATAAAGTTCCACAAAGAGTTTATCTACCAGTTAAGCACCTGCAATAGGAGTAGACTGGTTGCCTTGTAGGAACTGGGCAGGCTAGAGCATCATCAGGTTGAAAACAAATGTTTTGTAAAGTAATCTGAAATCTTTCTCTATGCACCTTTATCTTCCCATCATGACTTCCCCCTCCAATTGGGGCCAGTCTCTTGGTCAAAGACATATATTTGACCATTTGGGGATAGATACTTTAGCTTACTGACCCTTTCTCTACCTTCAAAATCCAAATTTCAATTGTCAGCACTGTTTCCCATCTAGTATATCAGAGAGCCAGGCACTGCTGGGCTGAGATCACCAGGGCCAGAAACCTTGGCCATTTTCTAATTTGGGACCATTGCTCTGAGTTTGCCTGTCTTCTTAATAGAGAAACTAGTGCTGGGCTTCATGGCCTCAAAGGTCCCTTCCAGCTCAAAATCTCTGGTCCTACCATCCCATAAGTACAACCAGTTGAAAGGCTAGTTTCCAAGGCTCGTTGGGAAATTGGCAATAGGGATTCTCATTAGCTATTTAACATTTTATCCCCTCTGAGTATACCCCAATAAATCAATACCAACAGGGCTCTTTTCTTTCCAGTGGTTTCTTTTTTGGAGGTGACTCTTCTTCTTTTCTGATTTGTTGCTATTTTGCTACACAACTGCACCAGAAGCCCAAATCCACTGCTGCCTGGATGTTTAAGAAGGAGAGTGGGGAAGATGCCAACTACCATCTGAGATCTCACTAGGTCATGTACTAGGCATTCCCCTAGTGACCCTTTTGAGCTTAGAGAGTTATCTTCCACTTCAAGGCAGCAGAAAGGAGAGACCCAAAGGGTCAGGGATTGTAGCTTTAGTGTATCCAGGGAGTTTGGGCTCAGTAGTCAATTAAAAGAATCCTCATGGAAGACAAAAAGCAGGCAGAGGATGTCTGAACCTGCTCTGTAGTAGAGGAGAAGCATCCTCCATTAAATATCCCCAGGGGGTGTTATGTATGTATCAGAAAGGAACATTATTTGAGGTTTTATAGGAAGGAAGGAAGGAAGGAAGGAAGGAAAGAAGGAAGGAAGGAAGGAAGGAAGAAATTTGAAGCTCTTCACAATTTGGTACCCACCTACCCTTCCAGTCACTTGATGTTACTCTCTTTAATGTGCTCTGCATTCCAATCAAGCTGTCTTGCTCACTATCTACCCAAATTCAGCATGCTATGTCTTGTGCCTTTTAGATAGGCTGTCCCATACCTGGAATGCACATCCTTGCCTCCCTGCCTTCACCCACCTTCCCCTCTCAGATTCCTTATGTCCTTTGGAGTCTCAGCTTATATGCTACCTCCTGAAGGAAGTCTTTCCTAATCCTTCCATGTTATTACTACTCTCTCCCTCCTGAATTTATTTTGTATTTACTTACCTGTGCACTTGTTATTTCCCTTCCAATTTCTTTAAAGACAATATTAATAGTTGCTCGCATTTTGAAGTTGATTTAAATACATTATCCTTTTTGTTCCACATTTGTACCCCAAACCTAACACTGGACATATAGTCAATGCTTATTAAACATCTTTAATTGAATCGATTGTCCTCTATGCACTTTAATCTCTTCTTCCTCCCTTCCAGCCACATTGTGACTGAGGCCTGTGATTAGAGGGGGAAGAAGAGGGAGAAAAGGTAGAATGAGTATCTTTGAAGGACCTGGAACCCTTCCCCATCCCCTGCCCCCAACCTGTGACCCTCTTTTCATAAACTTTGATTATTTTCTTGATGTTGAATGAAACAATTGTTACAATCATCTTCTCTCATTTTTAACAGGACTCAATACAGACTGGAATATTAACTTTAATGCTAAGAGTAAGCTAATTTAGGTTAACCAAAAGAAAATCTTTCTTTACAATACTGACCAATCATCCTTCATCCACCTATTCAGAGGCATTCAGCTCTTTTGGAGTTCCAGGGGAGCCCTATTAAACCAAAACACACCCTTTTATAAGAGAAGTCTCATAAGCAGTATTCAGATCAACTCTCCTTATTATATTAATGACAAGATAATGTATGCCATCAATATAAATATATGCCATAATATAAATAATGTATCTTTCATAAATGTGAAATAGTGGTGTTTAAATTCTGTCATTCTGAATTATGTCAGTCCTTTGTGTGCTGCTAATTCAATCACATCAAAAGTTTTTCCTTTTAGTTAGTGTCTTCATTCACAGAGATAAAAATTTGTTTTTTATTAATAAATATTATATAATATTCTAAATGAAGTCATTACTCAAAATGAGAAAGGAAGTGAAGTGGTGCTGTCTGCTAAAGTTCTTTTGTGATACCTCATCAGGTCCTGGAGGTGATTACCTGGATTTTTGAAATTTAGCTCAGTGAAGGTCAAATTAAGATAGATTATACTGAGTTGAAAAAATCCTGACTGTGAGAGGACCAAGGAATTTTGTTGTTTGAGGCTCAGTCTAACTGAGGCTGGAAGGGCTCCAGCCTTAAAGTTTGGCAACTAGGTGTTAAGTGCTATTGAAGGCTCAAAGCCGGGTCCTATGGGAAAAGAGAGTTGCCTCCATTCCCAATCAAGGCCAAACAGGCTGGGTCGGGTCTCCACGCTCTCAGCAACACCTGAGCATGAGACCGTGCGCAGGGGATCCACGAGGGCATACACACTGCTAAACCTTTTACATAATTGGCAATAAGCCTCCTTGCAGGTGGGGAGCTAGCATTGGCTAAAATTCCTATAAAAGCCTTGCTGCCTCCCTGAATAAATGACTCTTCATTGTTCCTGATCGGGGTCTCTGCTGGCCAGAGACCCCTCCCCAAAGAGCCGAGCAACTAGGTGCCGAATTTAACCAGTCATGGCCACTCTTGAAGGCTGAATAGAGAGGGCACCCTATCTAAATCAATGTGGGAAATACTTACCTTGTTACTTTGCTGCACTGATGATATCACTGATAATTATATTCTCCAACAATGCAAATCACCACCTCTTTATGCCTGCAGGTACTGTACAACTCATATCCTTGGGTTTCCACAAATCCATAAGGCATCCACCCAACTTTCTGGGGGCCATTTTTTATCTCTCTTGACATTGCATCAATGCCAATAGAAGGTGTAGACTGTCTATCAGTTATCATTTGACTGGCTCATCTTCTTTTCTGCACATATGCTTCTTTATGAGGATACCTTTAATGCAGATTCTCCTGTGCAACCGCATTTTTTTGCCTGTTCATGCCCACTGCATATTATGTTGCTCTTTCCGTAATCCTCAACATCAATTTTTCATCAACTGTGGTATTCCATGCCTCTCACCCACACAATAGGGAGTACCTATGCAGATGAGATCACAGATCTTTTCATTAGCATTCAAGTAAGTCTGGAGGTGAGCAACACAGGTCATCGGTGTGTATGGTTAACATCTTAGATTATTAAAATCTGTCCTCCATGCAGCTGAGTGGTGGGTCTGATTCTCAGAACAACTCCATCTGTTTTATGTACAGTCCTTACAGAGTTCAAAAAGAAGGAACAAGAATGGAAAGACTATCACATCCTATAGTGGCAATGTTCTTTGCCTTTACTCTAGAGATTTGAGCCACCAATGCCTTACTCCTAAGAAAGGGATCTTTCTAAGGAAAATACTGTTCTTCCTCATATTTCCCTCATTCTTTTCCAGAATTGGGTCAGTTATTATAGTATAAAAAGCTAGAGCTCTAAACAGTTAAGAATTATAAGTAAATCCATGATTTAAGGTCCTGTGCACACTTAATATTGTAAAGTTCAATGATCATTTGTTAGCTTGAGTTTGATTTTATTCTTTGATTATAAATATTATATAAAAACACCACTGAAGCTTAAGTCATTTACCTGAGTGCTTATATAATTCAAGCACTCCATTATTCACTGACAGGTACTAGTGAGCATAAGATAACTGAATTAATTTTTTTTTAAAAAAATTAATAGAATTGATTAATAGAATTAATAGAATAGAAATGTAACTAAGATTCAAAGTGATGTTTATCATTTTTCCAAATGCTAGTCTCTGTTAGTCGCTATGCTAGTCACTATGCATATTAAATGCTTTAAATTCGCTAGAGAAAAACATCATCACTGCAATTATCTCTTCAAAATCCTATTTAACATTTACCTGCTCTGGGAAGTCTTCCTTGACCTCGCCTGGCTGATCACTTCTCTCCAGGAGGTCCTTTCACAGACTTGCTTTCAGTTAAATGATTTTGCATTGGCATATATGTTGTTTCCTATCATTGTACTATTTTGTATTATATATATTTATTCATTCATTTGTTTGTTTGTTTCTCCAGTTAGAATCTTGTGTTGCCAAGAGGGGAAAAGACTGACATAAATGTTCCCTAATTCTGCCCTCTCTCCTGTCACTTCAAGGGCAGCTGTACAGATCACACTTTTGGAGCTGGAGCGGACCATAGAGATCACTACGATCCTAATTTTATAGATAAAGAAATGGAAGTCTAGAGAAAGAAAGTGATTTCCCTCTGGCCACACAACTAAGAAGCAGCAAGTTGGAATTTAAACCTAGATCCTCTGATTTCAAATAGAGGAAACGTGCCTAACATTGGGGGAGCAAAGTTCTTTAGGAGCACCGGCAAGTAGGCTCAGGGCTGGCACATAACTTTACATGGTCTGGGAGATCAAGCTGGGAATTTCAGCACAATAGTGAGGAGAATCATCAGTTTAAATGAGAGTGGAGTGATGAGATAATGGAGGGATAGGAGACACCTCTATGTGTCCATAGTAAAAATATTTTTGGGATTATATTGGTTTGAGAGAATGAGATGGTATAGTTTTGCTCTCACAGGTTGGTAGTGGGGGCAAGTGACTGCAAAGGATTGAAGGTGTCAGCCCCCAAGGACTTGCTGTGGAAATCCTTCCTAGGAGTACTTTCTCCCACAGTGTATACCAAGAGTAAAGAGAATCTGTAAAATCAGATTCTATGCTGCAGACCGCATTTAAATCCTGGATTTCTAAGGAAAGAAGCATGAATATGTGTATGTGGGGAAACAGGAGAGGTGGTTTGGAGAAGAGTGACTGGACAACCTGGGCCAATGGATGTACTGACACAATAAAACTATGAATTCCACTAGGACCATGCCTAAATTTCCCTAGTCTTCTGCCAACAGTATCACCCATACAAAAGGCATTCAATAAATGTTTATTTGGGGAACTCTCCACCACATAGAAATGGAATTATTCTTTTTCCTTTTAAAAGGGATTCCTTATAACAATATTCTATTATTCTGAAAATGTCCTTTAAAAGGGGGAGTGGGAGAGTATATTTAATAAAGTATAAAAAGCACCCAAGTTGCAAATTGGTTGTTCTAATACTGATTCTGAAAATGATTGATTGATTGATAAAAACACAAAAGATGGAGCAAACTTTCGATTTTTACTCTGAAATTTTAAAGGTTCCCATGGTAGTTAATAGTATTTGTTTGTTGCTATTGTAATTATTATTAACCTGCTTTGGTTTTCTTTGTATTGGTAGACCCTCTGGGGAAAGTTGTCCATCAGTGCTAATGGAAAGGCTAGAGTTTTAGTTCTCATATTTCAGAGGAAAATCAGATTAGATTTAGGACAGCTTGTGGCATTCTGCCATAGTTGCTGAACAGTACTAGGGCTGTGTGATGAAGAGCAGGAAAGGTGGGAAGGAAAAGCCTCGAGAAGACCAGGTTCGTGGAAGTCAGTTGGAAGCTAAGGGTGCTACTGCAGGAGAATTTTGTTGTTCAGTTTTTTTCAGTCATATCTGACTCTTTATGATCCTATTTGGGGTGTGTTTTGCAAAGATAATGGAGTGGTTTGCCATTTCCTTCTCTAGCTCATTTTACAGATGGGGAAACTGAGGCAAACAGGGTTAATTGACTTGCCCAGGATCACATAGCTAGTTAGTTTCTGAGGCCAGATTTGAACTAAGGGAGATGAATCTTCTTGATTCCAGGCTCGATGCTGTATCTACTCCACCTAGATGGGATTAAAATTGGGAGATGAAGTGGGGAGGGGTTAGGATCAGACATCAGTCAAAAATCTCTCCTTCCCTCCTCCCCTTCTTCTTCAGCACCTCTATCCTACAGCTCAGGTAACATCATTCCCACAAATATATACACTTGGATTGAACCTCGGAGCTTGCTGAAGAGCATGTGAAATTTGGGGGTAGGGGAAGGGAAATCCTAAGCAGTAATGAAGACCAAAAATAAGATCCCAAAGATAGGATGGCTATTCTAGGATGACTATTTGCTTTTTTTTTTAAGTGTAGCATTATATGTTTTAGTATATATGCTTATGTTTTATTGCATAAAATATTTTCAGTCAAGTTGACATATGTCAGAGATTGCCTGGCTATAAGTGTAAATGTTCTCTATGTACCCATTGACAATATTTCTTAAACAATTTGAGGAAAACAGCTTTACTGCTGACTGATTCAAGAGTGAAGGCTATCAGATTGCAAACACATCTATACAAAGACATTTCCTATTGAGTGGAAATATAATTGTCTCACTATAATATTCAAACGGTCACTCATATCTCATTAACTCCACTGACTACTTGAATTTCTCATTCTTGCATGGGGGAAAACATCAGTTGGAGCTAATGGAAGCAATGCATATATGTGAAGAAGGGAATCAAGCTGAGAGATTTGGCTCTAGCCAGCTTCATATGGACTTTTAATATTCTTTCTCACTGAAGCAAAGACTCTTCCTTGGGATCCTTTTCACTGGGTTAGTGTTCCTCATTACCCGACACAAGAAAACGTCACAAGGTACTAAATTAAAGATTTGTTTTGGAGAATCACATGAAGGCTGGTTTTGTCATCAGCACATTTCTATCACCTTCTTCCTATTCCTACCACTTCTACCTTGGTTCAGGCCCTAATCTCTCAGCACATCTCTATCACCTTCTTCCTATTCCTACCACTTCTACCTTGGTTCAGGCCCTAATCTCTCTTGCCAATTAAAACAGCCTATGAATTGGTCTTCTCTTGCCAATTAAAATAGCCTATGAATTGGTCTTCCTAACTCATGTTTCTCCCTTCTCCAATCCATCCTGCAAATGGCTGCCAAATTGATATGTCTAAAACACCTCTGTGGCTGCTCCTAAGTGCTTCCCCTATATGCAGGTCTGTACTGGTGAGTGTTTAATAACCATATCTTTGAATAAAAAAAAATCTACCACAAGACACAACTTTTACATTTAATCTTTATTATTAACATTTTTTCCATCACTTTCTTAAGCCTAGACTATCAAGAAAACAATCAACGAAGCCCTGATCTGTAGTGTTTGTTGATTTCCAAAATGAAAAATTTGACAGGCTCTGGAGCCAGTATGAGCAGATTCCAGAACACCCCTGTCTCTATCTGATCTTCAGTCCCTTCTCCTTGCCCCCTTTAGGATCACGAGTTTCCTTCAAAGAAAGGCTCAGAGTCACATTCTATGAAAAGTCTTTCGAGACTCTCCTTCACCCCCACCTAGTTATAAGCATTCTCAGCCTCTTGAAATTCCATTGTATAAACTATCATGGCGTCATAAGATCATAGAACTAGAACAGACTTTTGAAGTTATCTAGTGCAATAATTTTCTTATTTGATAGTCGAGGAAACTGAGGCCCATAGAGATTGAGTGACCTGTTCTAGGTCATACAGGTAGCAAAGCATCAGCATTTAGACTCTGGACCTCTGGTCCAAATCCAAGATTTTTCTTTTCTTTTTTTTTTTTGGATTTACTATAGACTTTGTATTTGCAAGTATAACATGTGATCTCATAAGAAGGCTCTATGTTTATGTGGACCTGGTTCATTCTTGGGGGTTTGACCACAAGAGGGTTATTTTCACTCTTTGCTTTGTTGCCCTAGAGTTACTTTAGAATAATCTCATATACTCAGATTATATAGTTCTATTTCCTTAAGTGTGGGTAAAAGAGGCTCCTAATTCTTATATAAGCACTTAAGGTGTCAAATGCACATTGGGATAGGGGGAGATTTTTGTGGAGGCAAGGATTAGCCAACCAACACACATTTATGAAGCTTTTACTATGTTCCATTCACATGAGACTATAAGGAAAAAAACCACAGGAATAGTGAAGAAATTAAGTCAAAGAGGAGTTAATTGTTACCAGATTTGAAACCCGATGTCTTTATGATAACTCGTTAAGCACTCTGTACCAGTGTGATGGATTAATTACTTTATAAATCAACATCCTAAAGCCATACTGAAGTTGCTCTTTTTTAAGGGCTAAGGAAACCTCACATTAAGACCATGTGACCCAGCCTTTGCACAAAAATTCATTGATAATTTTTAATTAAATATAGTGGGTAGAATTTATGGTGTTATTTTCAGATCCCCATGTGCTGCCACACACAAGTGCTTCTGGACTGAGAGCTGGCCTGCTGTTTGTGGATTCTGCTTTTGTATGTATATGAACAATCCATATGAAAACAAAACCAGTGAGATCATTGTACTTGGGAAGGTGCTTGGCAGGATACCCCAGTTAAATAGCATTTTAAAAAGAATAGTTCACATTTTTAGCTCATGCTTAGATTCTTGTCTTTGGAATTTGAGCTTGGGGGAGAGAGAATTGGAGGGGTAGAGGATAGTTTGCATAAACTACCTGAGGAAATCTCTATTTATATTCTACATATGTAGCACAAGTCTTATGAAGGTTAACATTTAAATTAGTAATGAGTTCTTGTAAAAATAAGTAATTAGCAATAATATTAGCATATCCTATAAAGCAGCCTATTATGGGACATATATCTATGTTTGTACTTAGCTTTTAAGGAAGGTTTGTTTCAAGAGAAGTCCAAAGACCAGTCAAGAAATTCCAGACTAAAAGATATTCGAACTAACAATGATATTCAATCTATGATGGTATTTCAGTCCATAACTCTGAGTAGCTATGCCTCATATTGTGTTCTCTCTTTCCCTGTAGATTGTTTTTTAATTCTGCTTTTGTGTGTAATAAATTATATACATATGCACATACACATATATGTGTATGTGTGTGTATATATATGTATGTGTGTGTGTATACACACACACAATATAGCACCTAAGTCAAAAAATCTTCTCAAAGATGGCGGCCTCACCAATATGACCATTCTCTCAAAGGAACATAGGGCAGACTAACTACTGAGGTCTATCTACGTTGTAGCTTTTTACATTGACCTAAAGACCAACTAAATGTGGTTGCTTTGATATGGCTTTACATGTGGGTTTTCTCTTACCTTGCTTAATACAATTTCCAATAAATCTTTCTTACTATTTCTAATAAACTTCTAAGAGAATTCTTCTTTTGAATAAACTAGTGAATACATTAAAAAATTTTCTTTTCATTGTGAACATAATCAACAAAACATTTCAATATACAAAGTAGAAAAGGACTATATTCATAATCATGACCTTCTGGAGCATAATGTTTTTTAAAGCATATGGAAATTTAACAAAATAATAAAATTGCTCTGTGTTCCTTTCTGAATTTCTTTTTTGTTTTTTTTCTCTGTGTATTTTAAGGTTTTGTTGATGTTTAATTAGTCACTGCATTGCTCAGAATTCTAAATTCCTTCAAAATTGTTTGCCTTCTGTTTGTATCTAAGTTCATAAAAGTATTCTAATTTATTTGAATTTTTCTTATGATACAATCATATCCCATTGTATTCATATTCTATAATTCATTCAGCCACTTACTTCCATTCCTTTGCTGTTACACATATTTTTCTCTGTATGAGTTTTATTCCTTTGTCTTTGACTTCTTATGGTCAAATGCTTAAGAGTGGTATCACTGGGTCAATGAATATGCGTGGTTTAGTGACTTTTTGAATAATGAACTTATTTTCTGGGTTTTATATATTAAAGGGCTTTGAGTAAGCAAAGCACAGGTAAATATTCTCCATTAACTATGACTAAAACACTAAGAACTCCAGTTGGGGAAACAGAACCACACCTAGGAAACCATGGAGTATTTTAACAGAATATTAACCTAACATGAATCAAATTAAAACCAAAATTGTACAAATTGCAGGCATAAGTACAGAGTTTGTGCCAAAAAGAACATATGAGGAAATTTTAACACATTGTTGATGTCTTATGCTATGAAAAGACCCCCTCCAAAGCCTGTGCCTCAACTTATTTTCCCCCTACAAGTCAAGAAAACTAGTAGCTAGTTGTGATAAACCTTGACATTGGGCATATGCTCCATGATTTCCTCTCAACAGTTATTGTGTATTATCAGGCAGTGGCAAAAGGCAAGATGGTGAAAGAAAAGAACGTCATCTTCATTTTAATTTTAGTCTTCCCAAAGTTTTGCTTTAGAATCACTTAGTATTTTGGTAAAAAAATAATTCAAGTAAATATTTATTGACCTGTCTACTTTTTTGCCCCAAAGTGGGGTAGATCCCAAAGAAAGATAAAGAAGTAATATGTGATGCTGACCCCACCTTCTAGGAATTGCAATGTCATTGGGGACACAAGATACACACACGTGAAACAGAACAATATAAGAACACAATACATGGTTAATTATCAAAAGAAATTACTGCAATGAAATGAAGAGAAGTGCTCATGTAATTCAGCTGAGGACATTTTAAATATTAATCAGATGTTAAAAGCAGTTATTTAACACCAATGGCATTTAGAGGCTTGTGGAAAATTGCAAAAGGAAGGTAAAATTGTACAATGAGGAGCTTACTATCTAGTCCACTGGAGTCAGAGTAAACACAACAGAATGAAGACACAAATGACTGAAATATATAAGCAAATCCAGGGAGTCAGACTACCCGGAGACAAATTCATGGGTTCCAAACTTAGAGGACTATGAGCCACCAACAGCATTAGTAAGGGGATCCAAAGGTAAAGTGATCATAAAAATTTTCACATTCTGATGGATGTTTTTTAAGGATAAAAACATAAAATGCCTCTTTGTCACTAATTTTTCCATGCCTTGAAGTATGGAGAGTAATGCTTATGGACCAAATAGCTCATTTAAAATGTTACTTGGGAACAGATACAGTGTGTGTAGGAAGGCCATTTCATGACGGTCACCAGAGTAGAGTAAGCACAAGAGAAAAAACTGCAGGAGACATTTGTATTTCAGTAACATCCAAATGAATTTCTCCCATCCTTTTATTATTCTATGAAAGAAGTGGAGTTGAGAATCCCTCCAAATGAAAGGAAGGAAGTGTTTATTAAACAACAACTATGTGCCAGGCATGGTACTAAGTGCTTTTATAAATCTTCCCTCATTTAATCTTCAGGATGATTCTGGGAGGTAGGTAATATTATTATCCCCATTTTATAGTTGAAGAAACTTAGGCAGACAGAGGTTAAGTAACTTTTCAAGGTCACATAGCTAATAAGTGACTGAGGCTGAATTTGAACTCAGGTTTCCTGACACTAGACTAAGTACTTTATTCACTGCATCACCTAGCTGCCTCTAATGGTGAAAATCTTATGGCAATTGTCAATAAAGGATCCATAGTGAATGAATTTTCTTTTCTTCCTGACATCAGGCTTTATTTTATGCTCAGCAGTCTCCACCAACCACAGACACGAGAAGCAACTGAAGGAGTAAATATAAGAAACCACTGAGTTCCGGGATGCTCCAAGAGTTCATATGTATGAAGTTTGAAATGGGAAGACAGCAAACCAGTGTCAAATACCCTGAAATTTTAACAGGGTAAATGGTTCTAAGAAATTTCCTTCCCAACCCCCTCTACTCTATTGGGATTTTCTAACATCAATTTCTATGGCCTAGAGTCAAGCTGACAACTATGGAAATCATTCTGGCTTAAGAAACCTATCTTGCCAACCAAACTAGCTCAAATAAGACATACTTTATGTTTAATTTATTTGGAGTCCCTTGTTTTCGAACAGTACAAATATGAGATTTGATTCCTTCCAGTTTGAACATGGAACTCTGACCATTCTTGCTATTTTATTTCCAAATCTCACATTTGTGCTGTCTGAAAACGAGAGAATCCAACAATTAATCCAAAAAGTGAACTCACTATATGCCTAGTACAGTTCCTGGCTCTTTAGGGTATAATAAAGGCAAGGCAAAATCTTCAAGAAGTTAGGTGGAGAAATAAAACGAAAGAGCTAAATTTTCGGGTATATATTAAATAATAGAGGTGTGATCAACTTGGCTTGGAATAATTAATGAAAACTTCATGGACTAGTTGGGACATGAACTAGGCTTTAAAGGATAGATAGGACTTTTATAGGTGAAGGGTAATAAAGAAAGGCCATTCCAAGACAAAGGAAGAGGAAGAACAAAGACATAACTCACATAGGAGACAATAGAGAAACTGATTTGACTGGGACAGAGGAGGCAGGTATTGGGAAGCAGAGGGAATAATAACCCTAATAGGATACTATTATTATTATTGTTGGGCAGCTAGGTAGCACAGTGGATAGAGTGTGGGGTTTGGAGTCAAGAAGACTCACTCTCCTGAGTTCAAATCTGACCTCAGATACTTACTAGTTGGGTGACCTTGGACAAATCACTTAACCCTGTTCGCCTCCATTTCCTCACCTGTAAAATGAGCTGGAGAAGGCAATAGCAAACCTCTGCAGTATCTTTGCCAAGAAAACCCTAAATGGGGTCACAAAGAACTGGATGTGACTGAACAACAAGAAGCATTATTATTCCTATTACTTCTCAATACTTAATGCTAATGCAATGAAGAGCTTCCTCTCCAATTAAATACTTATGACGATTATACCAGGTTAGTAACAAAGACAAACATCATTTTTGTGAACATACTATGCAGAGACATTTATTTGGGGAATATGAATTTTGCGAAAGGACAAAAATTGAGAGGAGACAGAACCGTCACAAAGGAGGTAACTTGAGGCCAATTAGCTAGGAAACAAAAACGGTGATCAAAGAAAGAAGCTGATTAGGAATAGGACAAAATAGGAATAGAATGTAAGTTAAATAGAGAAGATTTAGCATTTTAAAGATGGTGACTGTGGGTGGATGTTGAGAAATAAACACTAGGAGACTGAAATGTTGTTTTGAGAAGGGAGGAGAAGAGTAAATCAATCATGTTGGTTTTGGGGTGCTGTCTGGAAGACCAATTAGATTTGGAATCCAGGAACTGCATCCATTCAAATATGAGAGAAAAGAATTTTCCAAAAGACCAGCAGGGAAAACAAACAAGTAAAAAAAACATGCACATCATATTCAAGTCTGATTTACACTATTAATATTTTCTTCATCGCTTTCTTGCACCTAGAAAATGAACAAAACAATAAATCAAGCCCTGATTTGCAAAGTTTTAAGATTTAATAGTTGTCCCTTGAGAACCTATTCAAACTGGACCTAGCATGGAGCTAAGGAGAGAAACTAAACTGTGAATTAGGTTGGCAAAACTGGACTCTGTAACTTGCTGGGTGCCTATAATTTGCTGACTTGTATGTTTGTTTTGTTTTTAATAAGTTCTTATAGATGCCTTTTGTTTTATATTGCCATGGCTTCCTCCAGTATCTATCCCTCTTTTATTCCCAGAGAGCTGTCCCATTTAACAAATAGCATTTAAAAATAGCATTTCTTTAAAAAAAAAACAACCAAGAAATCAGTGTAATTGATTAATACATCAAAAAAGCCTAAAAATATGTGTAATAAGCAATACTTGTGGCCCTCCTACCTTTGCAAATTGGTGTAGGGGCAAGTATCTGCTCATATCTCCTCTTTATAATTTTTCAACATTTATTTGGGGTGTGTGTGTGTGTGTGTGTGTGTGTTCTTCCTACTTATATTGTTGTAGTCCTCGGGGATATTGTTTACTTGGCTCTGCTTACTTCAGGCTGCATCAGTTAATGTAGATCTTTCCATGTTTCTCTGAATTTAACATTCGTCATTTCCTACAGCATAGCAATATTCCATTCTATCTACATACTACAATTTTTCCAGCTTTTCCCCAATTGATGAGCATTTACTTTGTTTCCAATTTTTTGCTATCACAAAAAGTGCTGCTATAAATATTTTGATGTATATGGGAATTTCCTTTTTTATCAATGTCCCCCTTTTGCTATGAATCCATTAATGAAATCTTTGGGTCAAAGGGTATGAACATTCTAGTCGTTTTATTTGTCTAATTCAAAATTGTTTTTCAAAAATAATTTTAATAGTTCACAACTTCACTAATAATGCATCTGGTGGGGGCAGCTAGGTGGTGCAGTGGGTAGAGCACTGGCCCTGGAGTCAGGAGGACCTGAGTTCAAATTTGACCTCAGACACTCGACACACTTACTAGCTGTGTGGCCTTGGACAAGTCACTTAATCCCAATTGCCCTGCCTGTCCCCCTCAAAAAAAAAAGAATGCACCTGGGTACCTGTCTTGCCACAACCCCTCCAACACTGACTATTGCCTTCTTTTGTCATCTTTTCCAATTTACCAGGTATGAGGTAAAAACCTCAGGGTTGTTTTGACATGTGTTTCTCTTATTTTCAGTGATTTGAAGCATTCTTTTTGAGAATTATTTGTTCATATAGTTTATTCATACACTTATCTATTAGGGAATGGCTTTTGGCTATACAAAATACACATACATATGAAATAGGTTTGGTACTTATTGTATATATATAGGGTGCATATATATATATATAGGATACACATACATATGTGTGTATGTATATATATGTATATACACACACACACACACACACATACACACACATATATATACACACACACCAAACACTAATCAAAGAATTTTGATACAAAGATTTTTTTTCATTCTACTGCTTTCCTTCTTATTCTGAATATATCAATTTTGTCTGTGCAAAAGCTTAACATAAAATCTTTGAGAAGCAGTATGGTAAAGATAGAAAGTTGGTCTTAGATCAGGAAGACATGGATTCAAATCTCATCTCTGAAACATGCTGACTCTGTGACTTTGAATAAAAAATTTAACCCCTCAGTGTCCCTTTGCAATTTTCTAGGACTAGAAGTTGAAGAATAGTTGCTGATCTGCATTGGTAGAAGTAGTTTCCCCACCTGGAGTTTCTTACTCCCATAAAATCACAGGTCCACATATATTTCTGGGTGGATATGCATACATATCTGACTAAGCATGTGATTTACTTCAGAAAAGAGGAAGAGAACTTGGATCTAAACAGCAGGGCTGTGTTCCCAAAATTGATGCTTGGATAGGAGCATGTTCTTTAATCGTTTCAGTGATAGTGATACAAGTTGCCAGATCCTAACATGGGGAGCCAGTCTCCAGCTGGAGAAAGTTTTGTATTCGTGTCCCTTAACAATTACTTGCTGATGATGGTGTGATGGGACAAAGCTGCTTCCAGGACCTGATGGGCTTCGGCTTTCCTGGTGCAGCTTTGTGGTCACCAGCCACATGGAGCGTATGGAAGACATAATGAGAGCGTAAGATTATGCTGGTTGTCATATCCTGATGACCTATAGCAAGACAGGTCTCCAAATAGGGATGAGGGGAGGTCTTTCCCAGAGAAGCTAAATGTCGCTGTATCCTTGTTGCAGATTCTTGATATTAGAGTAAAGTAAACGTTTAAAAATATTCAGTGACTTTTTAAATGTTCAAGCACCTCATTTCATCCTAATATTGAACTTGATCTAAGAGAGTTCTGTTATTAGTTGTGCCTCTAATAGATGGGATAGATAAATAGGCAGTAGAAAGAGACAAAGGAAAGGAGGCAGGATGTTCCACCTCCTCCTCTAACCCTGCGTTCCTTCATCTGAGGGCAGTCTTTTCCCCATATCCAACAGATGTGCTCTTGACTTGGAGTTAGATACACCAAACTCTCTTATCAGATGATCCACTCAATTTCCTTTTGCTTCCTCATTGTTTTGAAGTATAAAATGGTTTAGCTATATCCATTTTACTACAAGTTTTCCTGTCTTTTGACATTCCCTCAGATTTGTTCCCTTGGTGGCGTACTACTCTATATGGTTCTTTAAGGAAGTTTTTCCAGAAAAAAATGAACCGGTTGTCCCCCAGAGAAGGATGCGAAGGAAGGGACTGTCCTTCTCAGGCAATAGCTTTAAAGAAGTTGAAGTGTCTCTTAGGATCCCCAGATTCAATTGGCACAACAACTTCTTACTTATATTTAAAGGCAAAGGATACTAGAGAGAAAGGCGAGGAGGCATGGTTTGTTTATCCTAATTCTTCCTCTACAAATTATTAGATTTATTGTTGAAGGATTTATGCCACATATGTAATGTTTGGAATGAATCTGTCATGCAAGCATTTGGTTCAAAGGAACTTGAAAGAGAAGCATTTGACTGAAAATGATTTCCACTGCACATGTGGAATCAGGCCTATAGTGAAACCCAGGGGGAAAAATGTCCTCCAACTGTGTTGACATTAATGTAAAAAATTCTAACCAAATGGGTAAAAATGTATTACATAAATCTTTTGCTTTTCATTGGTTAAACTATCTCTTTTTGGAGATAGTGTAACTTGTGGAGCCATTGAGCTTTAGCCAGTAAAAATGGGCAAGTATCAAGAAATTTTGAAGGGAGTCCAGAATTTTTTGATCTATTTTTGGCTATCTTCTGAAAATTTACAGTCTACAAGGAACTTTAGAAATGCATCTCTATGTAGGCTATAAGGACAAAGATATCTTTTTAAATATGGTCCACAATAAAAATTTCTGTTTTGCATGTGCTTTTCATTTCTCAGATGTTGCTCAGAAAGAAAAGCAGATAATTCTATTGCATCACATCCCCTGCCATTTTCTTTTCTAATTTTTTGGTCCAGACCTGTGATTTATTTGATTGAAGGAGCTCTCAGTGAGGGAACTCCCATTATCAGAGCAGGGTTGTGACTTCTCTGCTGCTTACAGTGATTGAGAATTGTCCAGATGTTAAATGCCTTGCCCAGGATAGACTTCAATCCAGGTTGTCCTGACTCTGTGGACAGCCCTCTCTACACAGTCTGCTAGGTGAATTCATGTAACAGACATCAATAATGATATGAAGGGTATATGTTACTCAATTAAAGAGTATTATAGCAAAGAAGGCAGTAAAGGAACTTTGAATCTTGAATGGCAAAGTGTAGTGTATTATGGGCAATGCCTTACCATCCTGACCTGCCACTTAATAGGATTTTACTTTTTCCAATTACAAGTAAAGATAGTTTTCAATATTTGCTTTTATAAGATTTTGAGTTCCAAATTTTTTTCTCTCTCCTTCCCTCCCCTCCCCCTTCCCTAAGATGACAAGCAATCTGATATAGGCTATGAATATACAATCATATTAAACATATTTCCACACTAGTTATGTTGTGAAAGAAGAATTAGAACAAAAGGGAAAAACCATGAGAAAGAAAAAACAACAAAAAAAGAAAATAGACTGCTTGTATCTGCATTCATATGCCATAGTTCTTTCTCTGGATGTGGATACTATTTTCCATCATGATTCTTTTGGAATTGTCTTAGATCATTGTATTGCTGAGAAGAGCTAAGTCTATCAAAATTGGTCATTACACAATGTTGCTGTTACTGTATACAGTTTTCCTGATTCTACTCACTTCACTCAGCATCAGTTCATGTAAGTCTTTCCAGGTTTTTCTGAAGTCCACCTACTCATCATTTCTTATAGCACAATAGTATTCCATTACATTCACATACCACAACTTGTTCAGCCATTCCCCAACTGATGCGCATACCCTCAATTTCCAATTCTTTGTCATCACAAAAAGAGCTGCTATAAATATTTTTGTACATGTTGGGTCCTTTTTCCTTTTCATAATCTCTTTGGGATATAGATCTACTAGTGATACTGCTGGATCAAAAGGTATGCACAGTTTTATAGCCTTTTGGGCACAGTCAGCCCCATCTGGGCTTGTTGACATAAGAAGAGGAATTTTCTGAGTTACTCAGAGGACAAAGAAGCTGTTAGGTCCAGATTCCTCTTCTGTTTGATTAGTTCAGGCTCTGGTTCTTATTGGGGTTTCAAATTTAATATAAAATGATTAGCAAGCCTCTACTTACTATGTACTAAGGTGATTTGGGCATGAAGCCCTCAGGGCCCTAAGGGGAGCTGCTAAGACCAGAGCCAATGGTATGTGCACTGAGTTCTAGTCAATCATGAATTCAGCCAATCAGAGACCTGAGTTCTAGCCAATCAGATGCTGGCTAGGACTGTATATAAAGAGAGCTCAGAACTAAGAGCAGCAGAATTGAGAGCAGTGGAATCGAGAGGCAGACCTCAGGAAGACATTTAGGCGGCAGACATTGAGAGAAAACCAGTCAAGAGACCACAGAGCAGAAAGTGTATAACAAGAGAGTTTCAGAGATCAAAGAGCTGAGAATCTACAGCATCATGAGATTAGAGAACTGAGAATCCAGAGAATCCAGGAGACTGCACTTCATCTTAATATCAACGTGCAATATGTTTCTTTATACTTACACTATGATTAGAACATAGGTTGCATGGTTCCTACATAACTCAGGAATCTATTGCTTCCCTAGTTTCTGTGTTGGAGATGTTTGAGATAATCATAAGTATGCAAAAAAGGGTTCTACTAGCCTTCTGCTCTATACATGTAGACTAGACAGAAACCATAAATCAAATTTGTAAAGCATTTAATTAGGACAGAGTAGCAAAGTAAATAACATACAAAATGAAGCGATAGCACCCTATGGCAGGCCCTTATACATAAAAGGGGATGATATCCCATAGATTCTCATACTGGTGGGGTACACTCCCTCAAAGTACTCACTCTGAGGTGAGAAAGTATCTTATTGTGGCTAGAATACCTCCCACTCCTCTCACTTGTGGTAACTTACTATGCCTTGTTGTTTATCAATTCCTCCTCTGACAGCTCCCTTTGTAAATTTCTAGAGCTTACCTTGATTCTGCTTCTCTAGGGTCTTTACAAAGTTATGGACTCCTGCTTTTCCATCAACTTGTGTCTAGAAAAAGCAACTGCCATAGCTTCTTAGCAGGGGTGTGGGTGCTGTGCAGAAATATGGAAGAAGTACCAATCATTTTTGTTGAGATCACTCTTGGCCAACATGCCTAGGGGACTAATCAACACCTTTTCAGCTCTTTTCTTAGAAAGGATTCATTACACTTTACTAATAAATACTTTTCATTGGTCTGGCTCTCATAACCATTTGTGCCTTGCTATTCCTTGGCTATGGCTTTCACAGTCCCCTTGGTAACAATTCTGGGTTTTCCTTTAGAGGTGTTGCTCTACCCTATCTCAGTAGATATTCACTTTACTTCTAAAGTTGCTATTTATGGCTTCTTCAGTGAGTTATTATTGCCATCTGTCAGAGATATCTTCTAAATGGAGGAGAGCAGTAACAGAGGAATGGGCATCATTTATTGCTCTTTTGTGAAAATGTTCTGAGCCAGCATGGCTTGGGACCTAATAACCACATTTTGGGAGAGAGGGGGAGGGAAGAGAGAAGTGGATTTGTTGAGGTTTAGGGGTTCTAGGACCCCAAAATAGTGACACACTGGGCCTGCCTGAATGAATTCAACCCAACCATTCTTTCAGCCAAAGGAAAAACAGAGTTTGTTAAGAATCTGCCATATTGGCCAGACTCTTAAGAAATCTCTGCATTGGCTAGAATTAAGGAATCCGAGCATTTGTGACCCTTGTATTGGCAAGCAGGCCAGATTGAATCTGAGTACTTTAATGGAAACAAGATGGATCTCATATACAAAAAGACTGTGGGAGGGATCTAGGGGTGGCCAAGTAATCTGGGGTGACTAGAGGAGGGATGTTAGGGAGGGTCTTCATGGGAGTGATCAGTAGATTGGGGTGACTAGAAGCCAGGAACCAAGAGAATGGAGTTTTGATAGGATCAAGGGTAGGAAGTAACCCAAGGCATTCAAAGATAACAGACTATGAAGGGCTAGGCTAGCTTAAGGGTAACAGAGACTTAGGCAAAGCCGTAATGAAAGGCTTATGGCCTCAGGTGAACACCAGATCAAGTGGAAAGATACAAGTAAAGCTCAAGGGGGTTCCCAGAGCCTGTACCCCATCACATATAGAGATAATGATATGGATATAGATAGACATATAGATTTACCAGGTTGTGAACTTTCCAATTTAAAAATGAAAACATGAATGAAAGCAGCATGAGGTATTAAGAAAAGCTGGATTAAGGATAGAAGACCTGGATTTGAATACTGATTCTACTGTTAGCTATCTGTTTAACCTTGGACAAGTCACAACTTCCCTGAATCTCATTTTCCTTGTCTGGGAAAGGTGGAGATCAGATCTGATGACATTAGGGGTCCCTTCCAGCTCAAAATCTATGATACCATTTTCCTAATATTGGAATCCTCGGGTCAAGAAAGAGCAGGTATTTGGATCTAACAGTGATTCACTCTGGTGAAATGTATATATCTGAGTTCTGATGGGGATGGGATCTGAACCCCAAATGGCAAAGACCATGTCTTTGGGATCTGAACCCCAAAAAGGAAAAGCCTTAGACTTTCCCACATGCCCCAGGTCTCTGGGGTTTGCCTGGGGCAATGAGCCCTTCCCAGTTAATTAATTGTCCTTTCATTGTCCATTGACCATCACTCCTCAATTACATCTAGATCCTTTCTTTATTCCCAGTCTTCCTGTATAAAAGATCCATCCTGGCTCCATTAAAGTGCTCAGATTCCTTAAGTATATAGCCAATGGTTACATTCCTTAAGAATCTGGCCAATATGGCAGATTTTTAGAATCTCACTCACCCTACCTTGTCTTTGGCTGGAAGAAGACTTGGGCTGAATTCATTTGGGCAGGACCAGCGATTGCTATTTCAGGTTCACAGCACCCCTAAATTTCAACAGTTCTGTATTAGAAATGTCTCTTTTCACTAAAGACAGTTTAGAAATTAGTGGCCATATTGCTCCCAGTGGTAGTCATAATGATGGGGTATAGGTTACTGATACTGATGGGATATAGATTTTGGGAACTCCCTTGAGCTCTCCCTGAATTCTTCCCACTTGATCTGGCTTTTCATGCCCAAATAACCTAGCCTAGCCCTCCATTGTTTGATTATCTCCAGATTGCCTCCAGCCCACTTCCACCCTTGATCCTATCAAAATATTTATACCCAAGTCCGTTACCCTAGCTCTCCATTGTCTATCATCTCCAGGTAGCCTTCAGCTATTTCCCACCCTTATTCCCATTCCTGGAGTCTGACCTCACCTCAGCCCCCCATCCCCCATCACCCCAGTCCCATCAAGACCCTCCCTAAACCCCTGCTCCCATCACCCTAGACTACTTGACCACTCTAGATCCCTCCCACGGTCATTCTGTATATAAGTCTCATCTTGCCTCTATGAAGGTGCTCAGATACAATCTAGATTAGACTCAGTCTGAGTCAGATTGATCTGGTCTGCTTGTCAATACGAGCATGAAAAATTGTGAGATTTCTTAAGACTCTACCCAATATGGCAAAAATAAATTTTGTTTTTCTTTGGCTGAAAGAAGCCTTGAGTCGAATTCATTCGAGCAGGAGCTGGCATGTTGGTATTTTGAGGTCCCAAGCACCCTTAAACCTCAACATATGATTCCCTGACCTTGACAATATCATGTGCTGGAGTAGTGTCATTGGGGTTGCAACCACTGGAAGTCTAGATCTAAAAATGTCTATTAACAGAGCCCAGAAACTTGAAACATGCATGCTTCTCAGATGCAGGGATATTGGCAGTCTGTTTCTTAGGATTCTTTTCTGTATGTGTGACATTTGATCTCTCTTAATGAAAGCACAAGAAAAACGCTATGTTAACATCATTAATTATAACTCACATTATATCATGTTATGTTTAGAGGTGACTATAATATATCATCCTTTAATTTTGGGGAAAAACTGCACCTTCAATAATATATATTTTGCCAAACCAGCTTAAAAGGAAAAAAAAATCAAATTTGCTTCCTGAATCTATTTTAGATTACTCAGAAGAAAAATGTGCCCTAATGTTAATTGTCAATAACTCTAGGCTTTTACTTTGATTTAAAGCTCCACCTTAAATCCATAGGTTAGTTTTCCTCTGGGTTGAAAATCTCTTATGTAAAACACTTCTTTCAGAAGAGATTTATACCACTGAAAGCTTTATCTTTCCATTTTCTGATAAGTCAAATATCAAAAGTAAATAGGAGAAGGATAATCATTTGTATAGCTCTTTGATCTATTGGTCAATTAACAAGAATTTAAGCCCAGTGGTGGGATGGAGATACAAAAAGAAAATCTAAACAGGGAGGACAAAGCCAAGATGGTGGCTGGAAAGCAGGAACTAGCATGAGCTCCCCACCAAGTCCCTCCAAAAACATATAAAAATGACTCTGAACCAATTCTAGAACTGCAGAACCCACAAAACAGCAGAGGGAAGCAGGGCTCCAGCCCAGGACAGCCTGGATGGTCTCTGGATCCCAGCATGGAGCTGAGAGCGGAGTGGAGAGGAGCAGAGCCCAGTGTGGGCAGTGCTGACCAACCAGACCAGGAGCCAGGTGGAGCGTGCCCTAGTGCCCTGAATCACTGAGCTGTGGCAGTTGCCAGACTTCTCAACTCACAAACACCAAAGACAACAGAGAAGAACTGCAGAACCCACAAAACAGCAGAGGGAGCCAGGACACTAGCCCAGGACAGCCTGGGTGGTCTCTGGGTAAGGTTTATCCCACATGGAGGAGCTGGGAGCTGAGCGGAGCAGAGTAGAGCCCAGTGTGGGTGGTGCAGACCAACCAGACCAGGAGCCATGCGGAGTGTGCCCTAGCGCCCTGAATCAGTGAACTGTGGCAGTTACCAGACTTCTCAAGCCACAAAGACCAAAGACAACAGAGAAATTTAGTGTGAAAAGCTGCTGGGGACAGGGAATTTGCAATTCAGCCACCGCCCCAGGGGCAGCAGAGGTGGGGCAGCTACAGAACTACAGCTGCAGTTGCTTCAGGTCCAAGGCCCACCTGGTGGGAGGAATTAAGTGGCAGATCAGAGCAGGAGTGAAGAGCCTGCTGAAGATCTAAGTCCAGTTGGGGTTGGGGGTTCTTGGGGAAGGAAGAGTGCTGATGTGGCAGAGCTGGCTCATCCCCCCAAGCTTGGAACATAGTTATCTTCACTCTACAAGCAGTCATACCCCACCGAAAAACTCAAGGGTCAAGTAAGTTGGTTGGGAAAATGTCCAGGCAGCAAAAACGCACTCAGATTCAGTCTCAGACTTTGGAATCTTTCTTTGGTGACAAAGAAGACCAAAACATACAGCCTGAAGAAGTCAACAAAGTCAAAGAGCCTACAACAAAAGCCTCCAAGAAAAACATGAACTGGTCTCAGGCCATGGAAGAGCTCAAAAAGGAGTTGGAAAAGCAAGTTAGAGAAGTAGAGGAA
>CM053626.1:92489416-92509322 GCA_028646595.1 Phalanger gymnotis
AAATATAGTTAGTCTTTCACAACATGAGTATTGTGGAAGGGTTATACATAATGATATGCATGTGGCCTATGTTGAATTGCTTGACTTCTTAGGGAGGGAAGGTGGGTGGGAAGGGAAAAGGGGAGAGAATTTGGAACTCAAAGTTTTAAAAACAGATGTTCAAAAGCAAAAAAAAAAAGTTATTTGCATGCAACTAGAAAATAAGATACATAGGCAATGGGGCATAGAAATTTATCTTGCCCTACAAGAAAGGAAGGGAAAAGGGGATGGGAGGGGAGTGAGGTGACAGAAGGGAGGGCAGACTGGGGAACAGGGCAACCAGAATATATGCCATCTTGGAGTGGGGGAGAGGGTAGAAAGGGGGAGAAAATTTGTAATTCAAATTCTTGTGAAAATCAATGCTGAAAACTAAATGTATTAAATAATAAAAAAAATAGAAAAAAAAAGAAAATCTAAACAATGCTTTCCCTCAAAGGGGCTCACATTCAATGGAGTTAGACAGAAACAAGTATGTGTACAAAATATATACACAATAGACAGACATTCATTTTGATGGGGACAGATATTAGTACCTGGTGGAATCAGGACAGCCTTCACATAAAAGGTGATAATTGAGCTGTTTTGAAGGAAACTAAAATTTAAGGTTTGCAAAGTACTTTATGCCTATTATTTAATTTGATTTGATCCTTACAATTTTCTATAAGGTAGGCAGTGAAACCTATGGATGCCATTACTATTCCTTCCAGGATGGAGGAAAACGTTAAGACTTTATCTTCCAGTTGCCTTTAATCGAATCCAACAAATGTTTATTGTCCAGTATTAATAAGCATTTTCTTGCAATATTATTTCCATATGGACCGTAACACCTCCAAACTTTAGTAAAGGGGCATGAAGGCAGGGGTTGGGACATCTCAGATAGGCCTATGGCTCAAGTCACAAACAACATACCAAGGAGGCTTGACTGTTAGGAACAACCACAGAGAGGATTAAAAGCAGAATGTCACCCTTTTCACCCTTGACTCAACTTCCTGTCTAGAGTATGTAAGGGAAGGCCTTTGGCAAGGTTTTCTGGGTGGGTCCTGGGAATTCATCAGGCACACAATTAGAGCTCATTAACAATAATGGGAGCTGCCCTAAGGTCAGCTTTCTTTCCCAAACCTCCAGGCCATACTCTTGAGCATCAGTGTGTAAACAGTCCCAAAAACTTTCTATACAAACATCTGTTGTTTGTCAAATCCTGCCTCAGATGTTTGACTAGCTATGACTCTGGGTTGGTCATTTACCTTTTTATGTCTGTTCACTCATCTGTAAAATGGGGATACCTATCTTACCGGGTTATTGGGAAGATCAAGTGGGATAATATGTGAATTACTTTGAGAACCTTAAAATCCTATAGAAGTGCTAGTTATGATCATAATTGTCAGTATCGATAGTGATTATTGCTACTGTTATGACTGTTGATAGGACTTGGTAATTGCTGGTAGATTATTCGAGCCAAGCTAATCCCCCTAAGATAAAGCCCTAGCTTTAGGGAAGCCAATTCTTTTTATTATTCTTGAAGAGAAGGAAGAACCGCACCCTTTCATTTTTTTATTGAGCTCTTCTTAGTTGACCTGTAGGTAGTTATTAGACTGGAACTAGACATAGAAAATTCCGGGTGCTATTTTGTATTGCAGAGATCCTTGGCGATTTTTAATATTTTCTTATTGTTTGTTATTAACAGGGGTCTCTCCAACATCTGCCATATCTTATTGAAATTCACTGGGTTGAGCACAGCTGCTATTCCATAGCAAACAGGGAGAATGGGAGAAGGGGATGGGGGAAGGGAGGAGAGTAGGAAAAGAGTATAAGAAACTGTGATTTGCTGTTGTTGCTTAACTAATGTGTCCTGGGATTTTCTTGGTCTGCCTGAGGCTCCTATTTATCTCAAACCTAGAGTACAGCAGATAGACAGGTGTAACAGCTATAGATTCCAGATACCATTCAGAGCAATGTATTTCAGTCATACAATAAACCAAAAGAAAATTATACCTCAACCTTTGAAACACTGTCTCTCCTTTCAAAAGAAATGTTTACAGTGATTGTGTAGCAATTTACTGGGACTTTCTTCCTCCTCCCCTCAAAAGCGAGAAAATCAGCCATCTATAGCACACCAAGCCTTCTAAAACGTGCACACATTCATGGAGTGAAATGGTAATCAATGACTACAGGCTATGGGGTGGTTACTGACATTATGGGAGCTGGGAAAAGCTATTAGATTCTGCTAACCACTATTCGTTGTTCTTAGCAACTTTATTTCTTTTCCACTGTAGCACACATTAATCTGCATTACATACTCAAGTATGCTTAAAAAGTATTTCCTTTACCTCACAAAAATTTTAAAATAATTTGCAAAATGATCAAGGTCAAATTTTCACATATTTCTTCCTGTGATCATTTTCATAGACATTGCCACACTCCAAGTCTTCTTTCCCATTCTCACTCTCAATATGCTATTAGAAGGCAAGACTAAAGTAGAGAATATGGTAATTCCTGGCATACAGTAAGAGCTTACTAAATTTCATTAATTTTCTTCTTCATTTTTTCATTCATTCCCTCAGTTCCTATTTCAATCTACTTAAAATTCAAGGATTCCTAATCTTTTTATATATCATGGACCCCTTTGACAGTCTGGTGAAGGCTATGGGAATAAAGATTTAAATGCGTAAAATAAAATGCTTTTAAATGCATAACATAAAACCCATAGATTTACCAAGGAAAACAATTATATTTTAATAGTTATCAATATATTTTGAAACAAATTCACAAATCCCTGGTTAAATAGGGTGTCACAAACCCCTGACTTAAATGAAGTAAAAGTTAATGTCATTCATTTTAATATTACAAAAGGGCTTAGCTTAACTTTTTTTTTTGCAGAAATATAACACCAAAATCAACAGCAGCATTTCTTGTGATTTCATTGGAGACCTTCACATGGAAAAGCAAGGGGAAGAGATGGTCTATAAAATATTTAAGGAGCACTTTAAAAAGGGAAGAAGAGGGATGAGTGGATTATGAATGATCCACAGTAACAGCTAAACTTAAAACCTGAAATGATGATTAAGTTCCAAATTCCAAAGAGTTGAATGATTTCTGTGCCAAGAAATAAAAAGTGCTATGAAATACATAGTAAAGTCAAGGCATCAGCTTTGCTACAAATGATATGAAAGAGTCAGAGCATATGTAAACACCAGAGACAAAATGGCTATATATTTTTACTGTTTTGAATAGTGTCCCTTTTATATTTCTAAGTCAGAGGAGAACATCTTGGTGGGGAAAGGGGGACTTTTCATTAAGAGAATGGATTTAAATAAAGTTTTCTATGGAAGGCACTAAATATTCTTCTTAATTTGACATCACAGTTTCCTGACACCTTTGTGTATACCTGTCAATGTGTTCTCCAGTTTTTCTCATCTTGCTAGGATCATTAGGGGATTCTCTAAAAAATCAGATAGGCAATTAGTGGAAATGCAATCTCAACACTAGCTGGTCAAAATGGGAGCAGCCAACCAAATACATTGGCATCCACATCACATAGCACAGTTATTATCCAGGATTTTACAGTCTTGGTGGATATCTGGGATTGGGGAAAGGGGGGGGGTGGGAGCATGGCTTAGGTAGACTATATAGCTTATGAAAGTTATGAATGAATCCCCTAAACACATATTTCACTCTAGTGAATATTAAAGAAAACAATATTAAGGTTGCTGCTTCAACAAGAATCCATGGGGGAAATCTGATAAATATCTGATTAAATTAGTCTTCTCCATAATTAAATTAAAGTCAAACTTGTTTAACTTTTTGTATGCTTGGTTATCTCTGCACATCCAAAAAGATGTTAATTAGCAACCTAGCTCCTAATGTATTTATACCTGATTTAATAGTCTTCCATTTTATAATGCAAATAAAAAGAGATTTAAAGTTACATCTGTTCAAAAGTTTTTAAAACTTCAAAGGTCTGGGAAGAAAAAAAAGGAAGAAGGAGGGAAAGAAATTCATTCCTTGCTCTTCTAAAGTTCAATCGTCATACTTCCTCAACACCTAGAAAAGGTCTTGGGTTTTGGAGGAGTATGTATAAGAGCAGGAGGTAATCACTGGGATTTCCTACCAAACTAGAAAGATTTTAAGTATAAGTCTAAAGCGAAACTATTTTTGGAGGATGAACCTAGTTCGGTTTAAAGAGTTTTATCACCAGAAGTTAGAATCACAGTTACACACACACACACACACACACACACACACACACACACACACACACACGCGCACACACGGAAATACATATACACATACATATGTGTTTATATATACACACATACACATACATACGTATGCATGAAATCCATTTGTTAAAGTATAATGAGATTATTTAATTTGCCGTGAGTGGGGTGAGTCACAAAGTCTATTAACAAAGTCATGATATTTTGAAATACAGAAGTATTAATTCCTTATTCCAAATTGATGTTCTCTTGAACACTTTAAAAACACAATGCCATTATTTAAAAATAGAGATATCACAAATATAATGAAATTTCTACTTTATGATATTCCTAGTTTTTGAACAAGTATAGTAGACTTTAGGAAACTTGTGGGGGCTGAGACAGAAGAGGTGAAGTTTTTCATGATAGTCCTTTTGGCCAAATGGTTATAAGGCAAGAATGCTCCATTTTTATTTCCTTCCTTCAGTTGGGGCAGGGGTTGAGAGTCAGAAAGAAGAGCACCCACTGTGTATTCAGGCATTGCTGACTTTAATTGCCTGACCTCAGAAATCCAGTAACTATGGGAGAGCAAAACAAATATCATGAACTATAAGATTTCCAAAAATGTAATAAAAGCAAGTTCAAATTACTATCTGGTCATTAGGATGAGTGGGGCACAAAGTTAATGTAATGATACACCAAAAAGGGCGAGTCAGAGATAATGTCTTCAGAGAAAACTGAATTTTATGTCACCTTTAAAAAATAAATTTTGTTTTTTATGACTGTGGAAATACAGACTAAATCTCTAAAAAAATTAAAAGGCCAGTGTATTGACTGTACTTCACTAATTCAGAACTGAGAGACCTGAAGTGCTTAGTGTAAAGTATTAATTGTAAGAAAATTATAAAGAGATGTAATTTTATTCATTTTCAGAACTTTGCATATTATAAATGGATACATACATATATGCATATATATGGATACAAATAATTAAAATTAACTAGTTAATGCAAGAAGTTACAACTTGCAACAGGCCTGGATCATGTAATAATATATGATAGAACTAGATATTACTTGGGAATATTTTTTAAAAATCTTTTGATTTTAAAACAATCCTGTACATTATAGCTAAATGATTTATAATCCTTAATCAGTAGAGTTCAAATTCATAAAATTTTGTTGCAGTTCAGCTCAAAACCTAATACCAACAATTCTAGCACTTTCCAAGTTATCAGTCCTTTCATTTTATAGTTTCAAATTAGCCTCTCCCTATATGTTCCTCTTTCTATCTGAATTCTTCTCATTTTTTTCCTTTTCTCTAAATTTTTACTAAGCTAACCTTTCCAAATAACTTCTATTTCCTTTCCAATATCTTATCCTTCTGACTTCCTTAATGATAATGTAGTCATCACATATTGATTGGTGACTTACTCTTCGCAAGACACCTCACTCTGCCTTTCCATTTCTTTTTCCTAGAGGCCTCTCCCACATCAGCAATTTACATATAGTTATTGATTGACTATTAAATCAACAACCAAGTTAGAGAGCCTTGAGCATGGCTCCAATGTCAAATTCAGAGAGCTAAAAATGGTCCAGGGATCCTTCTATAATTCAAATGCATCATACTATTTATTAACAATAATAGCTAACATCTTCTAGTGCTTTAAGATTGGCAAAGCACTCTATTTACACAATCTTAATTGAATCTCATAACAACTCGGTGAGACAGGTGTTAGTGTTAGCTCCATTTTACAGAAGAGGAACCTGAGAGATATTAAGTGACTTGCCCATGGCCAAGAAGTGGGAAGTAGCTGAGGTGAATGTTACTAACTTCAAATACAGCTCTCTATACCACCATGACACTTTATTTCTACCCACGGGCACTTTGTGAACAAGACTTACTGGGCTGGATTTGCTATTTGCTTCCAGGCATTAAATTCCTATTAAACCCTTAACAAATTGAGAGTTGCTCTTGGCCTCAAGGAATATAAGATGCTCTTGATGGTGAGTCAAAAGCCAAAGGTTGTTAACAAGCAAATCTTTTTTTTCCACAGTTGAGAATTGCCAAGCTGCCACCATCTCGTGATGTGAAATAATGGAGAGTAAATGATCTTATTGTAAAGTGCTTCCTCTTTAAAATGTCTTGTTTTTCCTCCTCTTTGCCTTTTTGAGAAGCCAGCTTAAACATAGCTGTGAGATTTGTTTGATGATTGTTACACGGAGATCTCACATCTTAAATTACCTAATGTAGGCCAACTTTTCCAAACAAACTTAGACTTAAGGGTCCAAGCACATTAATTACATCCCCATTATGTGCATTTAGATCTGAAGAGTTGCTATCAGCCTTTTAAGACTCCCTGCCCTTAATGCTATTTTTTCTTATTGACAGAAAGGTAACCATGATTCTACCAGCTGGGACAGAAAAGTTCTTATGAGGACTATAATTCACTCACCAAATAAACAAAACACCAAAACCACAACATCTGGTACATACTAACTAACAAATCAGCCTGAGGCGCTTTCTTTCTTGTGGGATGCATGCAGGGCCCTACTTGCAGTCAGATTTTCTCACTGCCTGTTAACCATTTCTATCCCAGACTACCATATTCCCAAGATAGCAGTGAACATTCCTCTGTCCACTAGTGGGAAAACAAGGGAACTCCTAGAAATCTGATGATTTTTCCTATTCCTCATTGTCACAGCACCCCTAAGCACCTTGGAAAAATAAATTCTTGTCTTGGATATCTTGTCTCAGGTGGATTTGATATTGCGTTCCACATTGTAAAAACTCAGTAAATATTGGGTGAAAGTTATACTAACCATTTTCAAAGGGCTGTATAAATGGAGGCTGGGTGGAATGGTAGATAGAGTACTAGACTTGCAACCAGGAATACTTGCTTTTAAACCCTGTCTCAGACACTTTACTAGCCTTCTAACACGGGAAGCACTTAACCTCTCACAAGAGACAGCTCATTTAAGGCTGTTAGTGGCAGAGAAGGTGCTAACTTGCATTGGTAGAGAGATTTTCCTCATCTGGGAGTTCTCTATACCAATTATATGATTGGCCCAATCTCTATTCCTGTACATACAGACCTACAAACTGAAGGAGCTGCTTTAAGCCTCAATTCCAATTTTTTAAAGGTAGAAAGTAGCGTTTCTAGTTCATGCAGTTTAGAAAGAAAAGTAGGAGGAGTTTGTCATACAGATTTGAGAGTAGGGGAGAAGAATTGAGAGTTATAACAGGGACTTTTACTCAGGTAGATTGGTCCCAGTGTAGGGAAATTAGGGGTCTACTAACAACATTTAAGAAGAATGTGGGAGTCGGTCCTGGGGGGTGGAATAGAAGTAGTGAAAAGATTGTAAGAGTGAGGGTGACTCAGAGGGTAGAGTGGAATCCTTGCTGGCTTTGGCCTAAGTGCTGGGTGGAAGCTTTGACCCTGACCATGGCCCAATGACCTAGTCATCTCTGAGCCAACAACAATGTTACTTCAGGACTGAGCTTTACATTTTCATAATGGGCTCACTTTCTCACTCACCATAATGCCTATTCCAAACCTATTCATCCCTTTTCAAGTCAGTCATGGCATGCTTTCTCCTCATTCTGCCATTTGAGTACCTCTCCTCATTGAAAACATTGAAGCTATCTGGTGAGAGCTTCTTCTTCTTCCCTTCTCATCTCACATCACTCAGATGGATGCCTCCTGCCACCATGTTCCCCTTCAACTCTGTCTCTCATGAAGAGGTGGCCTTATCCTTGCCAAAGACAGTCCTTCTAGATGAATCCTTGATCCCATTCCCTCTAGTCTTCTCCAGTAGATTTTCCCATCCACTGTTCCCACTATTTCCCTAATCTGCAGTCTCTCCCTATCTAATGGCTTCTCTCCCAATGTGTACAAACATGCCCAAATCTCTGGCATCTTTAAAAAGCCCTCACTTGATCCTACCATCCCTGTTAACTAACATCCTATACTTCTCCCCATCTCAGTGAAATTCCTGGAGAAAGCCATCTACAGTCTGTGCCCCTTCTTCCTCTCCTCTGGCTCTTTTAGGAGTAGGTCTCTCTGCAAATCAGTTCCCAAACTCATCATTCTACTGAAACTGGCTCTCTTCAAAGTCACAAATGATTTTCTAATTGTCAAATCTTATGCCTCTTTCTCAGTCATCACATATAACACTTTATCTCTCAACCCAGTGCATGTTCTCTGGTTCTCTTCCATGCCCACAGCACTCTCCCTTCTGTTCTATTCTATACTTCCTGGATTCCCTGGCTTCTTTCAAGATATAGCTTAAATGCCACCTTCTTCAAGACTTCTTCCATGTTCCCCATCAATGCTGGTTGCTCCCCTTTGGAATACTTTCCATTTATACTATTATAGTATAAATATATATATAGCAGTATCTATATAGCTGTATCTAATTATTTTCTAATATAACTATGGCTAATTACCATATTTCCCCATGTCTAAGACTCACTCTTTTTAAAAAAATTTGGGGTCTAAAAACTGGGTGCGTCTTATACAGTGGTGGTAGATTTTTTTTACTTGCATTTCCCGCTTTTTTGCACTCGTTTTTGCACTCATTGTTGTAGATTTTTTTATTTGCATTTCCTACTTTTTTGTGCTTGTGGTCTTTGCACTCATTGTTTCGCATTTGTTACCAGTATATTAGTTTACGTTTTGCCACGTTCTGCCCAGAAATAGCTCAGAAAAGATTTTCATACACTGCTGAATTCAAGTTAAAAGTGATCCAATTTGCAAAAGTGAATGGAAATTGTGCTGCTGAACGTAAGTTTGGTCTTCCTCCAACTGAGAAAACAACCAAAGCTGGCTACAGGGAGAAGAAACTCTACTGAAAATGCCACAGCAGAAGAAGGCCATGAGAGGCAAGTCAGCAAAATGGCCTGATTTAGAGAGGGAATTGAAGATATGGATTGAAGAGCAAAGGGCAATTGGAATTCCTGTGTCCACAAAGATGGTTCAGCATGAGGCAAGAAGACTTGCTGATAAAAAAGAAGTTACTGATTTCAAAGGACACACTTGGTGCTTCAGGTTCATGAAATGGAATGGACTAAGCATGAGTACATGCACCAGACTTGCCCAAAAGATGCCTGAAAGCTATGAGCAGATGAATAAAACTTGAGTTCAATGACTTTATGTAATATTTTTTTTTCAAATTTCAGGCCCCAAAATTAAGGTGCATCTTATACACGGGGAAATATGGTATTATACCTATATATCTAATTGTTTTCTGTATCTACTTTTTTTCATGTTGTCTCCACCATTAGAATAAGAGTCCCTTGGGGACAGAGATTGTGTTTTTGCCTTTCTTTATATCCTTAGTACTTAATACTATGCCTGACATATCAAATTTAGTCATTTTTCAGTTGTGTCCCATTCCTTGTGACTCCATTTGGAGTTTTCTTGGGCAAGATATTGGAGTAGTTTGTCATTTCCTTCTCCAGCTCATTTTGCAGATGAGGAAACTGAGGTAAACAGGGTTAAGTGATTTGTCCAGGGTCACACAGCTTGTAAGTATCTGAAGCTGCATTTGAACTGAAGAAGATGTGTCTTCCTGAATCCGGACCTGGCATTTTATCCACTGTGCCACCCAGTTGCGCCTATCTGGCCTATAGTAAGCACTTAAAAATGCCTGTTAATTGATTGCCTTCTAGCATTTTATGCCCGCAAAGGGAGGGCAGCAGAGCTTTGAGGCTGCCCAGATACAAACTGGGGAACATCATCACCACTTCACTCTGAGGGCCCCCCCAACACCGCCCTCCCCATCTTCCTCCTTCCTCCTGAAACCTTTTTGGATCTCTAAAAGGGGAAGGTGATCTTTTAGGCTGAGCAAGACTAGGGAAAGAAGATAGCATCAAAATTTCCCTATAGCCCTTAGTCCCAGGACCTGTTTGAAAGAGTCCTTTCCTAGCTCTGTGTTGTCTGTAAATTGTCTTCTGGCCCCACGAATGAGAGGGTCTAGGATCCCCCTGGAAGGGGGAAATGCTTCCCCAGGTCTGGGAGTTTTCAGCCAGCATGGTTCCCCTTGGGGAGGTTAAGAGGTAGGGAACTCCAAGAAGAGCAAATAGGATAGGAATAGGGGGAAAGAGAGGAGAAATATAGGAGTGGTTTCCCAAACAACAGCTTCAAGGCTTATGAGGGTTTTCCTCCCTTCCCTCAACTTCCATACACCAATGAAGGGTAGCATCCTGAGACTACTTTCTATCCCTTTTAGGTGGTGTCTGAACCTCTTGTCACTAAATAAGAGTGTTTTCGTGGGCATTTTTTTTGTTTACTTGCCCAGGTACAAAAATTCCTAGTTAAAGCTCTACACCTAACTTCCTAAAGCTGGAGTCTTAAATCCTGGAATGCAGAGCAGTTTAAGGCATTCCACTTAACCTGTTCTTTGGGAAATAATGTTATTTTCTTATAATTTCAGTTGGCTACATAAAAATGTTTGGTACCAGTCCAATTCAGTCTGGAGAGGTACTCCTGTCACTAATAACATGGATCAGTGGAGAGACTACGCTGGTTCAGACAAGGGAGGTGGGATTCTCTACTGTGCTCTTTTTTTGTCTCCAATGTCTTTTCTCTTTATTAGTGATGACATGTGAGAATTTTCCATGATAGAAAAAAAGAAACTAGGAGTCACAGCAAAGTTCTTTTGCCTTTCAAAACAGCACAGACAGCAACAACTGTAATAGCAATGACATTCAATAATTTGACAACCAAATTAGTGAAATTAATCTGGAAACTTTAAAGCTAAGTAATTTAACAGAGCAAATGCATCTTAAATAAAATTCAAGATGTCCAGTAACAAATGTAGCATGTAGAGCTACTGCAGAAGTAATCAGAACAAGAACATTAAAATGGGGAAAGGGGGGAAAATGAACTTGAAGAGAAATGGAGAATAAAATGGAAGGTCCTGAATGAAAAATCTACCTTATTTAAATGTCTCCCACAGATATGTGCACAGCATTTGCTTTGTTTTCTTTTTATTACTTCTCTGAAGTCTTTGTATGTACAAAGTACAGCAAATATCTCTGAAGCACATACTAGGTGTATAGTATTGAACAAAGGCACTAGGAGATACGGAATAAGGTATAGTTCCTGCCCTCATGGAGCTTTCAATCTAAAAGGAGGATAAAACACCAATAAAAAATTACCATATGACATAAGGTTTTATTAGTAAGGCAAGATTCACCATATTGACGGTGACCATGAATATGCCTATACAGTTCGGAATTGCAAAATATAAGAGACTCTCTATATAGAAGGCAGAAGTAAAACATTTATTCAGACACCAGAGGATCAAGTCCCAAAACCAATCATTCCAATTCAACATACAAACAATTGTATCCCAAAACCAGTAAGTCCACTTCAATGTAATAGTAGGGAAATTAAAACACGATAAGGCAGCAAGGAGCCAAGGCATCTGTAACTTTCCTCTCTATTAGGGCCTTCCTGTTAACACTCACTCAGGAATCCAAACTGTCTGCTTGCCTGCATCCTCTCCTCCTTCAGTTCTGAGAGCTTGCAGTTCTGAAAGCCCTTACAATTCTTAGAGCCCTTGCAGTTCTCTCTCTCTCTGTGTCTCTCCATCTCTCTCTTTCTCTTATCCTTTCTAGTTCTCTCTCTGTCTCTCCATATCTTCTAGTTCTCTGTCTCTGTGTCTCTCTTGGCCTTTCCAGTTCTCTCTCATTTTTTCTTAATGACTACCCTTAGGATATATGTACCTTTCTTAGGGCCTGAGAGCTTCATACCTAATTAGCAAAGGGTTGTGGGCCTGGGGCTTTAACACCTAGTTAGCAAAAGGGTGTGGGCCTGCCTACAAACAAGCGTCCCCTAATCAAGCTTCCTTTAACTAGCTCCACCTGAGGCCTATTGAATGGTTGGGGAAGATCTTTAATCATGTTAACACCACCAAAATTTATACATTAAAGATGATAAAACAATGTGCGTTATGAGCTCTAAGGAGAAAGGTTCTTATCAGTTAAGAGATATGAAAAGCTTCGTGGAGAAAGTAATGTTTGAGTTGTGCTTGATGGTCTGAATAGGAGTTCAACAACCAAGGATGGCGAGGAAATGCCCCGTAGGTTTAGGGTACAGAGAAGAAAAGGCAAGGGAGCATAAGAACATGATGTATTTAGGGAGGAGGCTTGGATAGGGAGTGAGTACAGGAAAGGGATATGTCCAGTTTGGTTAGACAATAGATAGAGTATGGGAAAGAGAGCAACTTCAATAAGAAGTTGGCAGCATTTTGGTGATGTCTTTGAGTGCTAGGAAGAATACTTTCTTATGAGATGATAGGTAACTACTGAAGACTTTTGAGTAGAGAAATCACATAAAAAATTATTTGAGTAAGAAATATTTTTCTGGTAAGGATGGTTTGATTGTTGGAAAAAAGTAAGAAGATCTATAAGGGGAGGCTACTTCAATAATCCAGTGTTAATTTGACCCTGAACTGGTATGGTGGCAGTCAAAATAAAAGAGAAGACTGATATGAAAAACTGATATGAAAGATGATATGAAGATGGAATCTAGAAGCTTGATTCCTCCCCATCCCACCTGCCCTGCTGCCCCACTCTAAGGCTACTCATCCCTTCTATTGTACACTCTGGAATGCCTGCTCCAGAGGTAACATACTTGCTTTCATTTTAAGCCTTTTCCTTCCATCTTCTTATAGTCACTGAGACTTGGCTCTCTCTTGATGACAATTTCCCTGGCCACCCTTTGTAGCACTGGTTGTAATTTCACTCATATTCCCAGTTTGCTGGTCTTGATGGGGACATTGGAATACTCCTTGATCCCCATTGCCACTTCCAAGATCTCCCTTTACTACTCTTAATCAGCAACCTCTTTTTCTTTAAGGTTCACTCAATCTATGTTTATGAACCAATCAAGATTCTAGTAGCTATTGATTCTAGTCTATCCTTCCTTAACAAATTTAGTATATGGCTCACAGTCCTGTATTGCCCAACTTCTGCCCTCATACTTAGGACTTCAATACACATATTGATGCTCTCTCAAGCAATCTAATGTCCTAATTCCTCAATGTACTTGTTTCCTATGACTAAGTCCTCCACCCACCTCAACTACACACAGAGATGGTCATGTCTTTGATTTTGCTATTACACATAACCTCTTTTACTTCACGTTCGCAAATTCTGAAATTCCCTCATCTGATAACAATCTGTTAGCATACTACCTCTCGTTCCACATTGCAATGACTAACCCTGGTTAGTCACTGGTATTTCCGATCTTTCTACCACTCAGCTATTTTCCAGGTCATAACCTTTGAACTGGCTATTTGTTGCTATTTGGTCATTCAGTCATATGTGACTCTTTGTGACCCCATAGACCAGAGCAGCCAATACTGTCTGTGGGTTTCCTTGGCAAAGATACAGCAATGGTTGCCATTTCCTTCTCCAGTGGTCTAAGGCAACCAGAGGTTAAGTGACTTTTCCAGGGTCACACAGCTAATAAGTGTCTGAGGACAGATTTGAACTCAGGACTTCTTGACTCCAGGCCTAGCACTCTATCCCACTGATTACCTAGCTGTCTTAAGCTAGATCTACTCTCCTTTCTTTCTCATCTTGACCCATTGATAAACAAGTTCAACTGATAAACTGTTTTCTCTTAAGTACCTTGCCCCCTTATCCTATTACTCATTCTTTTCCTACCAAGCTTTAATTGTGGATCCTCTGCTTTCACCCTGATTCACATGCTATTGAACAAAGCTGGAGAAAATTACAAAACTATGCTCGTTGAATCTACTACAAATTCATGTTATGTAATCTCAACTAGGCCCTCACTGTAACAGACAAACCTCCCCAAATCGATTCACTATTCCATTCACTGCAATGGCTTTTCCAAACTTTTTCATCCTTTTTCAAAATTTCCGTGGTTGTCTTTCCCTCCACCCACTCAACTGAGAACTTTGCCTCATTTTTCTTTAGAAAAAAATAGGGACTATTCACCAAGAGCTTCCTCTTCTCCTATCCTCCCATCTCACATTCTACAATTATTTCCTTTTTCATTCCTGTCTCACACAAAGATGCTCACCAGGGTAAACCCCTTGATAAGCATCCTTGATCTTAATCCATCCCATCTTCTCCAGCAGATTTCCCTTTCTATCATCTGTCTTGTCATTTATCTTCAATTTCTCCCTGTGTGTTGGCTGCTTCCCTATTGCCTACAAACCTGTCTGTCTCCTCCATCTTCAAACAAAACAAAATCTTCATTTTATCCAACCATGCCCATTAACTATGATCCTATATTTCTGCCTTTTTGGGGTAAATTCTTTGAGAAGGCCATGTAGAATCAATGCCTCCACTTCCTTTACTTTAACTAGCTTCTTAACTCTCTCTAGTCAGGCTTCTGACCTCATTATTCATCTGATACTGCCCTCTTCAAAGTTACCAATGATATCTTAAATGCCAAATCTAAGGGCCTCTTCTTTATCCTCATTCTTCTTGACGTCTCTGCAGCCTTTGACACTGTTGATCACCCTCTTCTCTTTACCTTAGTAAGGAAGTACTCTTCTCTTTAAGTTTCTATGACGCTACTTTCTCCTAGTTCTCCTCCTAACTGGATGACCACTTTTTTGTCTTTTTGTTGGATCTTCATGAAGGTCACAATCACTAATGGTAGGTGTCCCCCAAGGCTCTGTTTTGGGCCCACCTCTTTTCTCCTTTTGTAGTATTTCACTTTCTGATTTCATTAGCTCTAATAGATTCAATCATCACCTCTGCAGATTTACTCACCCAATCCAAACCTGTTTCTTGACCTCCAAGCTCACATCTCTAACTCTCTATAGGACATCTCAAACTGGATGTCCTATAGACATCTTAAACTCAACATGTCCAAAACTTAATTCAGTATTTTCTCTCCAACTCCTCCCTTCTTTCTAACCTTTTTTAATAACTCTTGAGGGCATCACTACCTTCATAATATCTCTCATATATTCTTCCTTTTTTCCCCTCTAACGATGCCGCTGTCCAGGTGCTGGCCTTCATCATCTCACTCTGAAACTATTTCAACAGCTTGCTGGTTGATTTTCCTACTTCATGTCACTCCCCCGTCTAGTCCATCCTCAACTCAGATATCAAAGTGATCTTCCTAAAGCATGAGTTTCATCAAGTCATACCCCTACCTCCACTCAACAAATCCCAATGGCTCCCTATCACCTCCAGGATCAAATACAAAATCCTCTGCTTGGTGTTCAAAGCTCTGCAAAACCTGGCCCCTTCCTACCTTTCCAGTCTTCTTACATCTTATACCTCTACCCCAAGGACTCTTCAATCCAGTGACATTGGCCTCCTTGCTATTCCTTGAATAAAGCATTCCATCTCCCCCACTCTAGGCATTTTTACTGGTTGTTCTCCATGCCTGGAATGTTCTCCCTCCTCATCTCTGCCTCCTGGATTCCCTGGGTACCTTGAGTGTAGACTCTTCCTTATGTTCAGAATGTCCTCCTTTCATCTTTGCCTATTCAAGTCTTGCCTGATCATGAAGCTTTTCCTATTCTTTTCATCCAAAATGATTCCTCTGAATTGTCATGAGACTTGGTTTGAATACCTCTTGGCTCTTATCTCCCTTAATAGACTGTTGTTACTTTGAGGACAGGGACCATAACTTATTCCTCTTTCTACCTCTCAGAACACCTGCATGGTATAAGAACACATAGGAAGTGCTTAAGAAATACTATTTGTTCCAATGATTTTTTTTGCAGACTAGGAAAATGAGCCTTAACTTTTTTTTGAAGAGTCCTTTGAGATATAACTGGCCACAGAACACCAGCTCTGCTATTCAGAGACAGAAATCCCTTTACAACTAAGCAATCTGATTGGCTGGATGATAAAGTTTCTTCCAGAAAGCATGCCAACAACCTTATTTTGGTTTTCTGGGCTCTCTCTTGTTGTACTATATTCAGGAAGAAAAGTCAACAATAGCACCAAAAACCATGGTTTGCTTAAATGAAATGGGTATAGAACCAGTGTGTGGTACTTACAAGTGTGCTCCTGGGCCATTAAATAAATCTGTTCCCTCCTTTAAAAGCCATCAAGCTAGTCCCTCTGACATTATAGGGACCTTCCTTAGGCTGCTGAATTGCAAAGTATAGCCGAAGCCATTTCTTCAACCAGTGCTAAAAATTAATCTCCTACAAATTCTCACTGAAATTTTCAATTAAGTTTACCTCCTGGAAAAATTTCCTACATCCAATTCGAGAGAAATGTTAGCACGTATTATTAAGGCTACACGAACCTGGAAGAATCTTGCTCATTTTCTCCTGACTTTGCTTAAGACATAGGGCACATTCGTACCTTTTTATAAATTGTTTTAATCTTGAAAGTCAACGGGGCATCATTGTTCTTTCAGGCTGTTAGGCCCTGGCCAATATTTCCAGGCTAATGTTTGAGGCTGCTATTGTCTCTATTTTCAGCACTGAAAATCAACTATCACTCAAACTAAGTGGGTTACTAACCCAGTCATCTGGTTTTTTATTCAAGTGACTATTAGGACATGCTTTATGAAGTTTGAATTGACCCTCTATTCCTTCTCATATAAAATGACTATAAGATATCAGTGACAGTCAGATTCCATGTCTAAAGGAAAAGCTACAAGGTCATAATAGTACTGGAGCATTCAAGGGCAATGTTTTTTGTCTGAGTTCTATTTTTTCCAAGACCTATAAGAGAGGATTGATAAGTCCATAATTCAGAACCCACTTCCAGGCTTACAAGGAAATTATATATTTATACCTCTCTTGATGAGAGAACATAGGTTAAAGGCAAAAAGGAAAAAGGAGCAGAAAAAAAATGAACAGCAAAAAAGAAAAAAACGCCAAATTCCTGAGGATTTATTTGATATAAAATACTTTCTTCTTAGTGCTCTTTTCAAAAGCACTGAACAAAATGTGTTATGATGCCAACCACATTTTGAAAGTAGTTGACATAAATGGTGTTAAACATCAGAGTAGATACTCAATAAACACTTGTTGAATTAGAATAATCATTTCTGGGTTTGAAGTCTAGAATAAATCAATGATGAGTAAAAACTTAGTTTCAAAACTATCCCCTAGCAATTAATGCATTACAAGGTTGTATACTATACCTCTTGAGTCTGAAAGGAGGTTTGAAACTCTGGGTTTTTCCTAAGAATGCCTTCTTGAGCCACTGATACGTTCCACACAATTTTCCATGGATATCATTTTTTTTTGCAACATTCAAATATTTCAAATTCCCAGAGGCTCAAGGACATAGGCTCATTTTAACTTTTGCTTGGGTTCACCCACAAACCATTTAACATCCTCGTTTGTTTCAGTAGAGATTCACTAGAAGTTTGTCCAACCAGGAACTAAGAAACCAGAAGGACAAGGAAGGAGATGTATGCATAAGACTGAAGCACTACAGATGGATGCTAACAAAGGGTGCCATGAAATCAGGAGGAAGTCTGACAAGCCTTTGTTCAAACAATAAAATTGCCTTGCTCTCTGTTGGCTAAATGTGTTTTCTTGCTGGGCTTGAGAGGTTAGGAGACTTAAATATATCCCCTTGGGATCTCCTATCAAGTAAGCTATTCAACACTCCCCACCCCCCCTGCCTCCAGCAAATACCTTTGTAAGCTGTCAGGCAGTACAAGAAGAAGTAGAAATTTTGATTACATAAAAATTATGTCATTCAGGGAAAATATTAGAACAGAAATCCTATCACTCCAAATCAGACTTTCTGCAAGAGAAATATGTCCTTTTTGGGGGGTGGAGAATTGGACTGGGTTTACCAATGCAATTTCTTATTTTTCTTAATGAATTACAAAATCGTGAACAAAAGGAATGTACTACTTGCTGTTACGGTTACTACTATTAATAATAAAAATAATAATAATAATTGTTAGCATTTATATACTGCTTTAAGATTTGCAAAGCGATTTACATATATTATCCCAGGCTGCTCAAGAAAGTTCAGTGGATAGCAACTTGAGGCCTCTCCATCTACAAGCCATGGTGGAAGAAGGTAAGGTGGGGGAGGGCAGTCTAGGCTCCTCAGTCCACACTTCCTACTGCACCAGAAAAGATACAATAAAAATGACACCTTACCTTGAGAAAGACCTGAAGTTTGTTTGTAGAAGTGGGCATCAGAAGAGTTGCCACTTGTGAGTTATCATGACGTGGTGCAGTTTCTGCAGTCTTCCTGTTTCTTGATGAAGAGCTAGAGCAAGGAGAAACCTGGAAACACCGTATTATGCTCAAAATGCTCCCTAATATAACAATCATGTTAGAACAAATTTGGCTTTTTAAAATGTGCATTATAGAAGAGACTTCTGTGTTTGATAGTGAATAGATTGCCAGATTTGAAGCCAGGAAGATCTGGGTTCAAATTCCACCTCATACTTATTGAGTGACTCCAGGCAAATCTTTTAACCTCTCAGTGCTCTAGGGTCCGGTGGTCTCAAACTCAAAAGGAAATGGATCCATGTGGAAAGCATATTGACTTAGAAAAATCACACATCAACATTATGTTGTATCATATTTTATTTATCTTGTTAAACATTTCTCAGTTTCTGGCATCTGATTCTGGCAGCACTCTCTGCCTGTGGAAAGCCTCAGCAAACATAATTCTCTAAAACTTTGTTTCAGAGAAGGTGCCAACCTGCCCTGGTAGAGGGAGTTAGTTACCTCCACCAATAGAATCACAAGTAAGGTTCTAATCCATATCCCCACATTCATTACTTTAATTTGTTCAATCATTCCTTAATCAATGGGCATCTGCTTTGTTTCCAGCTCTTTGCTGTAACAGAAAGTGTTATCTGTTATCACATATCTTAACTCTCTTTATTTGATCTCCTTGGATATATGTAGTGATATCTCTGCCTCAAAGGTCCTATGCAATTTAGATTTGAGTGTGTAGTACTAGGTATCTTTCCAGATTGGTTGGACCAATCCACCAATTGTGCATTGGTGTGACTGTCTTTCACATTTCTTTCAAAACAATTGTCATTTTCCTTTTTTGTAATCTTTTTCAATCTGGTGAGTAAGAGGTAGAACCTGAATGTGATATTGCACATAATTTATAAATTAATTTACATATTATCATTTTTATTGTATTAACATGCAACAATGATGAGAAATTAATATCTCTCTAATTTCTAGGCCTATATTTCTATAAGGAGTTGCTTTATGGTTTTGTTTATATAATTCCTTCGTGTGTCTTGGTCAGTTTCTGTAGTAATTATGAAAGGAAGATATTTCCATCTGAATGCTAGCACTTTATTTGTATCTAACAAAAACTGAAGAGAGTCAGTCAGTGCTTGGTTCTATCTTTTTCTGTTGGGTTTTGTTGGCAAGATACATAAAAGCACATGATTTCTTGAGTATTATTATATTGTATATTATTGTATTTATTATTATTAATACTATTATTATATTACATATTTCTTGGGTTTACTATATTGTTTGTATCATTTGGTTTGTATCACTAGTTTTATCAGTTTGTATCACTTGGTTTATCAAACACTATGCTACGATTGCTTCTGTATCTTTTGTTCCTAATATGTTCCACTGATCTTTTCTGTTTTTTTTTTTTTATTTTTAGATTGCAACATACAGTTCTACATAATTTTGGGTTCCAGATTTTCTTCCCTCTATAAAGAGCCGCTATAAATATTTTTGTACAT
>CM053626.1:92509822-92549249 GCA_028646595.1 Phalanger gymnotis
CTTCCCTGTAAGGTATACAAAGACAGTCTCTGCCCTAAGGAGCTTGCATTCTGCTGGGAATAATGCAACATGCAAACATATAAATAGATCTATAAAAGCATTTGTTAAGTACACGGCATATGCCAGCTAGGGATTCTAAGAGGCAAAGGGGAAGAGATAGTGCATTCCACTATTCCAATGGGGACAGGAGAGAATCTATACAAAGATATGAAGGAGGATGGTGGAATGCTGTGTACCTTAAAAGGTTAGTAATTGGCAGGGAGAGTGCATGCAGAAGAATAATGGAATTATACTGGAATGGTTTAGTTGGGAGTCAGATTTTGGAAAGCTTTTAATGCCAGACTGAGAATTTTACATTTGATCCTAGACAATAGTGAAACCCTGCAGATTTCTGAGTAGAGGAATGACATGGCCATATTTGTGTCTTAAGAATACAAATTTGGAAGCTATATGGAGGGTGGATTGGAAAGTCTAGAAGCAAGGAAACCAATTGGGAGACTATCGCAACCTGGAATTGAAAGGTAATAGGACCTGAACTAGGATCAAGGATATGTGAACAGAGAAAAAGAAGATGAATGCTGTAGACATATTATTATAATTATTATAGGCCCAATGCCTGATGAGAAAGATGATAAGGGATAGTGTACGTCCCATCCTTGGAATTTTTAAAAATATCCTTTATTATCATTGTTGTTGTTCAGTTGTGTCCGACTCTTCGTGACCCTGTTTGGGGTTTTTTTTTTTGGCAAAGATACTACAGTGTTTGCCATTTTCTTCTCCAGATTACTTTACAAATGAGGAAACTGAGGCAAACAGGATTAAGAGACTTGCCCAGTTAGCAAGTGTCTGAGGCCAGATTTTAATTCAGGCCTTCGTTCCTCCAGGCCTAGTGCTTATCTGCTGCACCACCCTAGCTGCCCATATTTATGCTACCATCACTATAAACATAAAAGAAAGAGGGAGAAGTCATAGTTAAGATTCCGGAAGACATTTAAGAGCTTGGCTATTTGTTTATATTTGGGGATTTCAATGTTTATTAATATGAGAACAAGGAGGCTTCGACGACTAATGTACATGTAACATGAAATGCCAATGCTGCCTTTCAAAACCAAGCCTCCCTGGCATCCACACTCTAAAGCCTAGGTCTGAACAATGACATAGTACTTTGGGACACCAGTGAGTCACAGAGATAACACACACATACACCCGCCAGCACTGATGCAAATCTCAATCCCCCTAGCTAATAAACAGTGTTCCAAGGCCTTAATAGCCTCTGGCAGCTGGGAGAACAGAGGTGGGTAGGAGAGAAATGGAACCCCGCCCTCACAAGACCAAATTCTCTAAGAGTTCTATCAAGTAGGTTTAAGAAACAACCATTTGGATAGAACACTGGGATGGGAATTCCTCTGTGCAATAAAACTAAGACAACAATGAAATTAGAAGAGTAAGGAGTCTCTCAACAAAAGCCATGATATGGCTCCCTCTTCTGACAAGTGTGCAGCCAGGTAAAGGAGTGCAGCATCCCTCTATTAGCCCTGATGGCAACCAGCTGGAGTCCCTTGCTAAACTCACACATCACACAGTGACAGGCATTGACTTTGGGCTATTTTGTCCCAGCCTTTCACAGTTGGAATGACTGTAAAACCATGTACGAGATTTATTTAAGATTCCTGAGCAATCCTCAGCTTTCATTCATTTCATCTTCCAAATATGCATGATCCCCCCTAGACATCACACTGCTCAGTTCACCTAATCACTTCCTAAGCAGTTGTGCAAATTCCAAAGACTAGAGCAACCTATATTCTACTGTAACTATTTCTACCAAAAAAAAAAAAAAAGCCTGGTTAGGTAGGAATACCTAAAAATATTCAGAGTCCTCCAGGCTCAGACAGAGATGGCGTTCTGAGGAGTAACAATATGCAGTGGAACTCCAGGAGGGTTTGTCTTTCTATTGTTTCTGCTCATAAAGGTCAATGCATTTTGCTTTAGACATCATTCATAACGCATCTGTGTATATAAAAAAAATTGTGATTCACTCTGGACATAATGGAAAACAGTGAAAATAATACATTATCTTCACATGGCATTTGTCTCTATGGAGCTCAGATCCACTTAGAGAAGTGATCTAATTCTTCATTCCAATTTTCCTATGGGAGCATCAAGAAGGTAGGTGGTATTTTCCAAGAGAATTGTTCTTATTTCTAGCTCCCACAATTCCATCCAAATGAGAATACCTTCCAGCCCCTTGACATGGTTCACTTATTCCTTCCTAGTGACCCTGGAACTGGTCGTCATCTGGGATTGTCTTCTGTCTCTAAAAATTTATATAAAAAACTTCCTGGCTAAGGCAGAGGAGGTGATCTCAATTCTGAGGTCATCTCGTTAATGCTTTTTTGTTCATAATCTGCCTTGCTTTCATTTTCAATGTCATCTACTAAGATTATAGGGTCAAGTTTAAGAGCTAGAAGGTACATTAGAGGTCATTCAATCTCATTTTACAGATGAAGAAAGTGTGGCCCAGGCAGGGCACAAAACTAGCTCAAGGGCACACAGTTAGCAGAGAATCTAAGGTAGTATCCGAACTAGGCCTATTGACTCCCAAATCTAGCATCGCATTCACTACTGTCAAGTTTCTGATTTAATATAGTGTCTGATTCCATTGCTAGGCTCAACCTCTGCATCCTTTTAGTCACAAAACTGAAGAGTTGACAAAGACCTCAGAAATCTCCCTGTCTAATCCATTTTTGTATAAGATTCCTTCCCATGCTGTTCTCTCAAGACACTCCATCTCCCATCTCTGTGCATTTTCTCTGATTGTCTCCCATGCCTGGAATTCTCTCCCTCCTCATTTTTACCTCCTGGCTTCTCTGGCTTTCTTCAAGTCCCAGCTCAAATCATATATTATACAAGGAGTCTTTTCTAGGCCTCTTACCTATTGATGCCTTCCCTCTGGGTTTATCTCCTATTCATCATGTATATGTCTTATTTGCATATAGCAATTTGCATGTTAAATCTCCCATTAAATTGTTGGCACCTAGAGGTCCTGGATTGTTTTTTGTTTCTCTTTCTATCCCTAGTGTTTAGCACAGTGACACGTGGTAGGCACTTAATAAATGTTTATCGACCTGGCTATGATATTCTCAACAAGTGGCCATCAGCCTTCTCTTGAAATTTCTTAGTGAAGAAGAGCCCATAACCCCCTGAGGGAAATCAGCCCACTTTGGAACACCTCTAATAGTAAGTAAATATTCCTAAACATTGTGCCTAACTCTACTTCTCTGCAATTTTTACCCATTGCTTTTAGTTCTATTGACCCAACAAAACAAGTCCTGTCCCTCTTCCACTCGAGAGTCTTAATGAATGCTTGAAGATTATTATCATTTTCCTCCTAAGTTTTTTCTTCTTTAGGTTAAACACTCCCACTTCCTTCAATAAATTTTTTAATTTTTTAATGTTATTTATTTTATTTTTAATTTATGAAATAAAACAAGCATTGCCATAATAAAGCAGAATAAAAAAAGATGATTGCACATGAAACAACAAATCTATTATGTGCAACTTGCTATTCCTTTTAAATATATATCATGTAACTTTTTCTTTTTTTTCTTTCCCTTCCCTCCATGCCTTAGAGATGGCACCTTTTAGACACAAATATATATATATGTATATATATATATATATATATACATATATATGTATATATATATATATACATATATATGTATATATATATATATACATATATATGTATATATATATGTAAAAGTATTCTATACAAACCTATTTATCAGTTCTTTCTCTGGATACAGAGTGTCTTTCTTCACATGTCCTTTGTAGTTAGGGTGTTTACAATAGTCAAAAGCACTTAGTCGATCGAAGTTCTTAAAACAATATTGCCATCACCATACACAACATTCTCTTGAGTCTCCTCGTTTCACATGTTATTTCGAGCACATCTATCCATGTTTTTCTTCTAAAATCAACAAGATCATCATTTCTTATAGTGTAGCAGTGTTCCATCACAATCACATACCACAACTTGTTCCGCCATTCTCCAATCGACAGACATCCCTGCAATTTTCGGTTCCTTGCTACTGCAAAGAGAGCTGCTGTAAATATTTTAGAACATGTAGGTTCTTTTCCCTTTTCCCTAACCATCTTTGGAAATAGGCCTAGTATTGGTATTGCTAGGTCAAAAGGTATTTTTACATGAAATGGTCTCAAAGAACTTTACTGTTCCAGTCACTGTTCTTCCACTTGCTCTTTAGCTTGTTAATGTCTTTCCAAGCATCATTCCTGGAGACACTCCTCCTTCTCATCTGAGCCCACCTCCCCCCCCAAGCCAGATACAGTATTCCTGTTTCCAGTTGCTCTGTGGCTTCGCATCATACAAAAACCACTGTTGGGAGGGGGCACAGTTGGTCTGACATAGGAGCTGTATGAGACTGCGTGGCTTTGACCAACTACAGTGTTGTTTTTTTTTTTCAAACCCTCAAACACCAAATCTCGTGGTTCTTGCCATGTGAGTGAATTTCAGCAAGCACAGACTATAGACCCAGAGGAAAATTTAATTGTCTTCCTTTTGCCTCATTAATATCCTGACTTTCTTATATCCTTCAAGAATAAACTAGAATCCTGATTCCTCTGCCCATGCCCAGGCAACTGTTAATGCCTCCTCCTATCATCCATCTACTCTGTAAGAATTTTATGTGTAACTAGCTATTTATATGTCATCTTCCCCATTAGAATATAACTTCCTTTAGGGCATGAACTGTTCTTGACATTTTTGTATCCCTACCACTGCGCCTTATACATAGTAAGGACTTAATACCATGTTAAAAATACACATATATATTATATACACACACATGTATACATATATTAATACATTCACGTGCGTATGTGAGAGAGAGAGAGAAAGAGAGAGACAGACAGAGACAGAGAGAGAAAGAGAGAGAGAGAGAGAGAGAGGGAGGGAGAGGGAGGGACAGAGGATAAGCACCATAGAAAGTAGGTAGCACAGTGAAATGCTTGACTTGGAGTTAGGAAGACCTGAGTTCAAATCCTTCCTCAGATAATTGCTAGCTGTGTGTGACTGTAGCCAAGTCATTTAGCTTCTCTTCAACCACAGGTTCCTTATCTGTAAAATGGGGATAATAATAACACCTAACTCAGTGTTATTATGAGGAGCAAATCAGATAACATATGTACAGCACTTTGAAAACTTTAAAGCAATATATAAATGCTAGCTATGATAACAATGACAATTAAGGTGATGACGATGAAAATGAAGATGACAATGAGAAAGGTGATGATGATGATGATGATGACCATGATATCATCATGATGGCAGAATGCATAAAGGTCCAACTTTAGAATCAGGAAGACTTACCTCTGACACACATTAGCTATGTAATGAAAAAGACATAATCTTTTAGCGCTTCAATCAACTATCTGTGACTATGAATTACCAACAAAATACCCATCTTTATTGGTGGAGGAAGTTTCCACAACAGGAGTTATTCCCACAAATGAAATCATAAGTTCGGGTCAAATAGAGGGTGTTCCTGAAGTCTTAGTCCAGTTTTAAGCTATTAAAGACACAGAACTATATATCTTTTAATAGGTCATTCATAAATACATATATACATACATGCACACTGGTGAGTCATTGATAGAGAACTTCCAGTGTGGAAATTCCATTCTAGATGAAGGTTATGGTTCTAGGGAATCATCTGGGGATACTGAGAGATTAAGACTTTCCCATGTGAGAGGCAGGATTTCAAACTAGGCAGTCAGCCAATCAACAAGCATTTACCAGTACAAGCCTCCATTAGCCACTCTGCCATGATCCTCTTATTTCAGTCTCTTAAGTATTCTACATATGTAATTTAACATGAGGGTCAGGAACATTTTGCTGTGTAGGAAAGGTTATAGAAGATTCCATAAAAGAACACCATAAAGCCAACTTTTTTGTTGTTGTTGCATGACTAATTCATTACTTTAACACATCCTTCTTGAATTTAGGGGAGAATTATTGTTGCTGCAAAGAGAGCATTATAATACATAAGATAAAAGCTTTTCATTTTAAATAAAGATAAGATAAATTGAACTTTCATTCTTCTAGTGCCACTTAATTCTGTCCCTAGAAAAATGCCATCTGCAGTGCGAATGATAGGCTGTTTCTGGATTTCTCATATTCTGAATATCTTAAATGTTTCTGATTATTAATTTTTGGAGTGTTTCATATTGTAATTATAATGCCCTATATATTTGTAATGCATTGTTCTCTACAATCAAAGGGACTTCAAGCTTTTGGTCAGCTACTCATTTAGATGTTATGGAATAAAATCAAAAGATGCTCATCATTATTCCCATTTTTCCAATAAGAAGAGTTTAAGACAGGACAGTTTGTTGGCTTTCAGTTGCCATACACTGAGGCTGGTTTCAGTAGCCAAAACATTTGGATCATGACAGGACTGATAATTAGGATGATTTCATTATTATGTATCACCAGCAGAAGGTTTTTCATGGATCTGTCCATGAAAAATAGAACCAGTCATCAATATGTCCTGAATGATCAGACTGCCTTATTCTAATCTGCCTTGTAATAGAGTTATTTGTTTGCTTGTCATTCTCTCCTCTCTCCTATTAAATTATCAACTCCTTCAAGGGAGACATCTTTTTGTATTCACACACACACACACACACACACACACACACACATCAACTAGCCTAGTGCCTGCTGCACAGAAGGCACTCAATATTTGTTAAATGAATGAATGGATGAATGGTTATTTCACAGTTCGGTAACAATGTCATACGGAGACAATGATAATATAACATTTTCATGATTCTAAAGCCTATACATACAGTATTTCATTTGATCTCTACAACAATTCTGTGAGGTAGGTAGTGTAGGCTCAACACAAGCTCTTTCTTGACCTCCTCAGATGCTGGAGTCTGTCCTCTCCCCCACTTTACTCCCACTTACTAAATGATTGAATTAATGAATTAATTTATTAAAACATTTATTAAGCATTTGCTACGTACAAATACGATGCTTGTATTAATACTTTGTGTTTATTTTGTGTGCACTTTTGTGCATATTGGCTCCTATTTGCTTGTAGGAGACTGAAGGGCAGGGAATGTTTCATGTTTTATCTTTGTTTCTGCAGGGCCTAGCGCAGTGCTTTGCACTTGATGGAGGCTTCATCAATGACTTTTAGTTGATTTTTCAGATAAAGAAACAAAAGGTCAGTGTAGCTAATTGACTTGCCAAGATCATGTGGGGCAAAGCCAAGACTCAAACCCCCATTATCAGACTCTAAATCCAGAAGGCTTTCACTTATACTGTGATCAATTTCACTCACTATCCTGCCATAACCAGAACTCAGACTGCTTAGCTTCCTGGATAAACGTAATTTGCTTACTTAGTCTCTCCAAATGAGATTTCCTGAGACTTTTATAATGTACTGTTTGGTGTTGGTCTTCATGTTCCCGCTCCCCACCAAAAAAGTTGTCATGAGCATAAATGATTCATGATGTCTTTAACTATAGGAAACTCTCAGTGTCAGAATTCCTTCCACCAATGCCGAATGCCATGTATCTATGGCTTAGATAAATCCTAGGGACTTGCTTGAGTCGAATACAAGCTAGTTGACTTAGTCAAGATTACATAGCTCCTAAGTATCAGAGGTGACATTTGAATGCAGGTCTTCCAAACTCCAAACACAACTCTACAGCATCTACACTAAACTGCTAAAACATAAATATATTTTCTAAAAGTTTTTAAATTAAAGTACAGAATAAAAAAAAAACACCTTTATTTTTCTTCTCAAATACGTACAATAAAATTCCATTTTATTTTTTTAAATTACTGTTAAGAAATGATTGATATTTATTAAGAGCTTGAGGGTTTGCAAAGCTTTTTACATACATTAGTTATTCTATCTTCACAATAGCCTTGTAAGATGCGTTCTACAGATCCCCTCGTTTCCATTTTGCCGTTGTAGAAACCGAGGCTCACAAAGGTGAAATGACTTGCCTTGTTCACATCACAAAGGGTTTGAGGTAGGTCTCAAAATTGGTTCTATTTTTATTTGAAGGACACTGCTCTTTCTAATATTTGCAGTTAGTGTAGTGGGGTTTGGATCTACAAGACTTGATTTAAATTTTATGTAACTTTGTATAACTTTGGTCAAAGTTCTGGGCTTCAGTTTTCCCCATCTGTGAAATGAGGGAAGAGGAGATAGATTGAAGAATCTCTAAGGTCCTTTTTTTATTCAGATCCTATAATCTATTATTAAAATGTTTAGCTTCAGATCTTCTTTTTTTTTCTTCTTCAGGTGGTGAGAACATTTAACTATACAGCCACAAAATGGATTTAGGCAAAGCCAACTAATTACCGTGAATGGGTCACATAATAAATCAAGTGGCAAGACTATTATATTCTTATAGCTGATTTTTGCCACATACTTATGAAATCACAGGATGTTAGAGCTTGAAAAGGCTCTAAGAAGCACTATAATTCCAAGCTGATTAAAAATTAAGTAACATTAAAACATTCATCCTCAAATACAAAACATCTTATATTTCATCTGGTGCAGCCCTTCTATAACTTGTAGTCCCAGAGAGTTGCCCAAGCTATGTGACTTTGGTCACATAGCTGATAAATATCAAAGGTAGGACTCAAACACAGGTTTACCTGATGCTAAGCCCAGCCTATGATTCATTAAGTCATATTGCCTTGCCCATCTTAAAACAGGTCCTTTTTCTTTTTAATCTTATTCTTATCACTTTTATTCAGGTAAGAGAGTTTCAAAAGTAGTAGAAAATTTGATTAAACTGGTCTCATAGTAAGGAAAAATCTAGAAATGAGTTTCAGATTCACTTTGTGATACAGTTACTTCTGTCTTATCAAAGTGCAGTCCATTTGCAGGATGCATCATAGAAGGTGAAACATTGTAGTCAGATGCAGAAGTAATATTTTGCCATTGCTATTGGCTGTAGGTCTACTTTATTAACCCTCTTGCTAGTAAATCTGAATGAAAACCCTCTGAAATCAGATGTAAAGTAATAACTTTCTTTAGTACTACTCAGGCAATAGAGAATGATTTTCCATCTGGAGAAATATCATTCAGTGACATTCTGTCAAGAAAATCCATCACCAAACTTGATAACATGGGCAAAAGGGGAAAAAAAGAAAGAAAAAGAAAGGGAAAAAAAGAAATGCAGGCAGAGCTTTAAGGTTATCATTTGACCCACTGGGGCTTCAGCTTATAAACTGTCATCTGCCCTTTTTCTCTCCCCCACCATTGGCCAAAGATGCCTTTACACCTTTTCCTGAGTTCCTGGCTTCTGTGCTTCTCCCGAGTGCCTGTGCTATCAGGCACTGGGCTATAAAAGAGCAGAAGGGACAATGAAGGAGTCATGAAAAGCATAACCCTGAGGTGTTTGGATCTCATCACCTGACATTCCAGGTTCCTATTCAGTTAGGAAAACATTTATTAAGCCCTTACTATATACAGGGTCCTCCATCTAGTTCTGGCTCTTGCATTGATAGAGTATAGAACTTTAAATAATATCCCTGTGAATTTTCTTAATATTAGATTAAGACTATCATTCTAGCCCACTGAGAGCCTTTTACTCTTTATTCTGTTGTTTGTCATGGTAATTATCTCTGCCCACTTTGTGTCATCTTGATATGAACTTGTTACATTTGCAGTTGATGCCTTTGTCAAAGTGACTGATAAAAATTTCGAACCCCAGGACCAGATGAACTCTATTAATTTAATTCTGTTAAATTACTTGCACGTTTGCAAGTTGCTTGCAAAAATAGCAAAAGAAGGGGTCCCAGTAAATTCCTTCAATAACACAGATGTGATCGTTATACATAAACATAATACAAACAAAACAGAAGAATAAAACTGTAGGCCAATATCCAGAATGAACATAGATGAAAAAATTTCAAATAAAATATTAGCAAAGAGACCAAAACAACATGTCACAAAGTTTGTAGTACGTGACCAGATTAGAGTCATATCGAGAATGCAGGTTTGATTTAAATATTAGGAAAATTATAAACTTAATTAACCACATTAGTAACCAAGTCAACAAAATCATGTGATTGTATTAATAGATGCAGAAAAAAGGTTTCAACAAAATATAACATCTACTTCTGTTTTAAAAAAAAACACTAGAAAAAATAGGAACAACCAGATCTTTTCTTAAAATAAAGGTGAAAATATATAGACAGAGGGCACAGGGTGAGTTGCATATGAAGGATGATATCTAAAAAATAAATTTAAAGGGTGAGAAGGATGTACTGGGAGAAGGAGAAAGGGAGAGGTAGAATGGGGTAAATTGTAAATGGGGAAAAAGAGGTAAGAAAAAGCTTTTACAGTGGAAGAGAAGAGGAGGGAGGTGAGAGGGAATAAGTGAACCTTGCTGTAATGAGATTTGGCTTAGAGAGAGAATAACATACACACTCAATTGGGTATGGAAATCTATCTTGCCCTATAAGAAAGTAGGGGAAAAGGGGATAAGAAGTGGGGATGATAGAAGGGAGAGCAAATGGGGGAGGGGATAATCAGAAGCAAACACTTTTGAGGAGGGATAGGGTCAAAGGAGAGAATAGAATAAATATGGGGTGGGATAGGATGGAAGGAAATATAGTCTTTCACAACATGACTATTATGAAAGGGTTTTGCATGAATATACATATATAACCTATATAGAATTGCTTGCCTTCTCAATGAGGGTGGGTGGGGAGGGAGAGAATGTAAAACTAAAAGTTTTAAAAATGAATGTTGAAAATTGTTTTTACATGCAACTCAGAAATAAGATATACAGGCAATGCGGTATAGAAATCTATCCTTCACCACAGGAAAACAGAAGGGAAGGGGATAAGAGAAGGGGGGTGGGGTAATAGAAAGGAGGGCAGATTGGGGGAAGGAGTAATCAGAATGCAAGCAGTCTTGGGGCAGGGGAAGGGAGAGATGGGGAGAAAATTTGGAACTCAAAATCCTGTGGAACTGAATGTTGAAAACTAAAAATTAATTAATTAATTAAAAGGAAAAAAAGGCAAAAAGACCAAAAATCTCAGGAGAAATGATTTTTTTAAAAATGGGAATAAAAGAGACATAGCAATGCCAAGTTTCAAACTATTCTACAAAGCAGTTAAGATGAAAAGAATTTAGTGCTGGTTAAGAAAAAGAGATTGATCAGTACAGCAGATTAGGTACACAACACACAAAAATAAATATATCTACTATACTAGTACACAATAAACACAAAGATCCCAGTCACTGTGATAAGGATTAGACAAATTATACTATTAGACAAAAACTATTAGACAAAATTATTAGACAAAAACTGCTAGAAGAAATTAGATTTAGAGCAACACCTCACATCTTATGTAAAGAGAAGCTCTAAAAGGATATATGACTTAGATACAAAAGGTCACATTATGAACAAATTAGAGAAACATGAGGGGGAAATTGCCTGTCAGATATATGGATAGGAGAAAAGTTCATGACCAAACAATGCACAGAGAAGATCATAGAAGATAAAATGGATAATCTTGATTACATAAAATTAAGAAAGCTTTTGAATGAACAAATCTAACAAAACTAAGATCAAAAGAGAAAAAATTAATTGGAGGAAAAACTCTTTGCCACTAGTTTCTCTAGGTTTCATTGCCAAGATGTATAAGGAATGAATTCAAATCTACAGTGTGTTCCTAAAGTCTGGACACACAGGCAAAAATGCATATTTTCAAGAAATGAAATGAATGAAATTTTCAACCACATTTTATTTAATTGGAATATTAACAAATAACATCTTCAATGTGATTTCCATCATTTGTGATGCAAAGGTTGATGCGCTTTGCAAGATTCACGTGAACTTGATGCAATAACTCTACATTGCCGTCAGATTTCCTATGTGTGCAAGAAAAAGAGTCATTGCAATATTGATAAATGGACTAAGTACATGAACAGACAGTCCTCAAGTGAAGAAACTTAAGCTATTTATAGCAATATTAAAGAATGTTGCAAATCACTACTAATTAGAGAAATATAAATTAAAGCAATTCTGAGGTTCTACCTCACACTCAGAACAACAATAAATGTTGGAGGAGTTGTGGGAAAACAGGCCCATAGAAGCACTTTGGTAGATCTGTGAATGGGTACAACCATTCTGAAAAGCAATTTGGAATTGTACACAAAAAGTTACTAAATAGTACATATACTTTGACACACGTATACAACTGCTAGACCTGTATACAAAAGAGATCAAAAGAAGAAAGGTGCTTTATGTACAAAAATATTTATAGCACCTCTTTTTGTGGTGCAAAAATTCTGAAAACTAAAAGGATATCCATCAATTAAGGAATGCCAGAATGAGTTGTGGCTTACAAATGTGATAGAATACTACTGTGCTATAAGAAATGATGAAATAGATGATTTCAAAAAGACATAGGAAAAACTTATATGACAATATTAACATAAAAATCAACAATTTTAAGGACTTTTATAAGCTGATGAATATTAAAATGAGCAGAACTGGAGTTCTGCCAACAATGCCAACAATACTGCAAAAGCAGACAATTTTGAAAAATGTAAAAAATCTGATCAATACATAACTATTTGTGATTTCAGAAGAGCAATGATAACAAATGTTATTCATTACAGAGAGGTGATGTATTTAGGGTACAGAATGAGAAATTTCTTTTTGTGTACCACTGTTGGAGAAATTTGTTTTGTTTGATCATGAGCTTCTATCACAAGAAATCTGGGTTTTTTTTTCCTTTTTTTCTCCATTGGGATGGGGTGTTGAAGGGAAAGAAAACAGATTTTTGTTATTTAGAAAAAACAGATGTATGAGGATGCTGGTGGTAAAAAGGTGAAAGGCTGCATGCACTTTTAGATGAGGTTACTGTATTAATAGTTTTACTTAACTCTTTTACTTTGTTATGAGACTTCTCACAAAGTGGAAGCAATCAGCAAATGTGTATAATATAAAAATGAAATACGTTAATAAACCTGAAAGTGACAAAAAGAAAATTTAAACAAAAGAGCACCAAGTAAGGCCCTTTGATAGCCATTGTTTGGTGGACTAATAAAAAGTTTGCTGCAGACCAGTGCCATCTATCACCAATGTGGTATTCACAGCACTGATGGTGACTATGCACATGCTGGCATACTTCTGAGTTGCAAAACATAATAGACTCTTTATATGAAAGACAGAACCAAAACATTTATTTAAACACCAGAAAGCCAAATCCCAATACACAATAACAATTCAGGGGGCACCACCATCCCAAAGCCTTCCGCCTGCTCATGCCTTGCCACAAGCAAAAACTCACAGCTAGCTGCTTGCCTGCTTCCTCTCTCTCCCTCAGCTCTAACTTCTCCAACCAACTTTTTCCATTCTGCTCCACCTTTTACTGTTCTACCCATTCAGCAAGCTCCTCCCACCACAGGCTTCAGGTAACTTAGGCTTCCATGTGACTTAAGCAGGTCACAAGGTGTATTAATGGATGGGAAGATCTTCAAATTTACATTACCATTACAGCTCACTTAGGAAATAGTGACCTTATCCCAAATCCCCTCATTTTACAATTCAAAAAATGAGGGTTAGAAAAGCTAAATGATTGGCCCAAGGTCACCTGGAAAGTTACAGGCAGAGATATTACTGGATTGAGCTCAGGCCTCCTGACTACTAGGTAAGCAGTCTCTTTATTTCAACTGCCTTTTTTGTATATTACTTTATGAATCACGAGCAGGTTTCACCTAGGTTACATACAGTATTAGTTCATCTGAGAAATTCCGTAGAGTAGATGGAACAGGTATGACTATCTCCACCCTACAACTAAAGAAGCAGCATCACAAGTTTTATGTGAGTTGCCCAAGATAAGATAATTAGTTAATGGTGGGTAGGGCTTAATCTTGGGTATTCTCAATCTAATACTCTTTTACTATCCCACACAAGGGCTGAACAGGAAGGGTGGTGCAGAACAGAGGAAGGTGGTCACCATGCTAGAGAGCTATCTAGTCTCACTCTTTGTTTTATATATGAAGAAGCACACAGGGGTTAAGTGACTTGTGTGAGGGTTGCAGAGTTCGAGTTAGACCCTAGGTTTCCTGCTTCTCTTTCCACAGAACCATGTATTCATTACCTCACCTCCTTCTCACAGCCTCAACTGTTTAATCATCTGCTTCAGCATCTATTTGCCCTCCACTGGTCAATTCCCAATAAGGGAATGGGGTTACTCTCTAAGCTGAACTCCAAGAACCAAGATCATATCACAGGTATGCCAGAACCTGTCAGCAAGGGATCTGAAAATGAAAATGACAAAAGGCCAGCAATTGTTCAACTCAAAGCAAATAATTCTGAAAAATGAAATGTTGAAAGAAATGAGGATTGTTAAAAATAGACTCAGATTCAGAATAAAAAGGGCAATGATCTTCTCATTCTCAAATAAATAGGAAATCCCAGAAACAGCAGCAGCTTGAAATATCAAAGGCAAAGGTCCAGAGAGAACCAATGTTTGAAAATGAAATCTGACTGCTACTGCACGAAAGAAAGCCAGCTCAGGTAATTACACAGGATGTGTTAACCTAGCTATGTTGCTATACAGTCACATTTTAAATAATTCATAATTTGAAATTACATCAGAATGTGGGACTGTATGGATGTAAAATTTTAATATGTCAGAATACTACCAACTCCATTATATTGCATAAATACAATTTAAGGGAAATAAATGATACTATAACATCTTAATTGACAAGATCTATCTGCATTGCTTTGCTCAGTAGCAGCTTTAAAGTCACAGATTATAGTATAAGGATCTGGATAGCATTTGACATTTAGGTTTCTGGTTGAAATGTAAGGTTCCACAAGAAATATTACAATTGTTAATATTATTTCATTAGTTACCATATAAGCAGGCTTTGATAATTTCTAATACATCAGCATCTCAGTTACTGATTTAACTACTCAGTTTCTTTCAGTATCAATAAATGCTGCCTATTTCTGTAATCTATAGAGTTTATTATTTCATCATTATCCTATAAATATGTTTTTGATGATCAAAAATAATGATACAAATTAATTGGAGCTTAGCCACCATTGACCTATAATTGACCACCCAGCTTGGCTGAGTCAGGTCTGAAAAATATTAGTCGGAGACATGTCCTGAACACTGTTGAAATTGATGTGACTCTCTAGCTTATCTCATGCTTCACAACATATAATGTCTTGTGAAAAATAATTTATCCTGTTTTCCTGTGACCATGCCATTGGAAACAGATAATTCCTCGTGTCCTGAATGCCTAATGTCAAATAACATTTTTTTTTTTTTTGGATTTTGGATTTATATACCCACTTTCAAATATCTATAGGGGTTTCACTGAGATTGACATCAGTTATTATCAACCAGGTCAGAGCTTACACAGGATGGACATCTCGCTATGTGTTCTGCAACTGTATACAAGTCTCTCACCTTCCCCTCTGCATCCCATCTTGTTCTGTCTCTTCCTTTTTCTCTAAGAATAGTAACCAAATTAATGCCATTATCGCTACTTGGAAATGATGTGACAATTGGCTGTTCACAATTTCTGTGGCTTCCCAGCCCAAAAACTCCCTTCCCAGATTTTGAATGCCCCCTACTAGAATAGAATTCATATATATATATACATATATATGGGAGAGAGAGAGAGAGAGAATGAAAATAGAATTTTAAGGGAAGGTACTAGGTACTATGTTACTTTTGTACGTGTAACTCTGGCATCTAGCAAAGTGCCTGATATAGCAGATACTTATTCATTCATCCATCCATTTATTCAAGCCCAGAAAAAAGGTATAAAAATGAGTCATCGTCCTATTTCTTTTTTTTCCTATTAAGCAATAGTTTTTGTTGTTGTTGTTGTTAGACATCAGCAGAGGGAAATTCTATTTCCTAGTTTTTCGTCTTTCCAAAAAAGAAGGAACAAGTGACTAAGTTAATTGTTTTGGAAAATTAGAGGAGAAGCCACTTAGGCAAGAGAGATAGACTTGATCCTGGAGAGGTGGTAGGTGGGTGACACATTGGAAATGAAGACATGGCTATTGGTTAGGGCAAATAGAAGATGGAAACTGGTAAGTAAAGTAAGGTCTCTGGGAATGACCAAACAGACAATTTCTTGGTTTCGGATTTTTTTTCCCTTTGGATTTGGCCATGTGATTTGCTTAGTGCCAGGAATTTTCTACATACAAACTCCCTCCATTGATTTCTGTCAGCAATTTTTCTGAAATTTGTAAGCTTAGAAAGTTGTGTGAGACACCAAAAGTTCCAATGACTTCTCTTAGTATGTGGAAGATAAAGAATTCAAACTGAATTGAAGAAGAATGTCATCTGGAAGGAGAGACAGGAGATGGCATGTACTGGACAAGTCCAATAACTGCCACCACTTCAATCACCCTTTCCCCTCAGTTCACAATGGAAACAACCCAGGACCATGAACCCAATTTCCTTGGGAATGGAGTGATCTCCTAGACGACTGACCTTGCTTCTAACATGGCCCCTGCAGCCTTCTTTGAGGGAAACAATCTTTGTGGAGAAGGGTCCTACCCACAAACATCAACTACTGTCTCTCCATGACCAATGGGCAGGTAAGCCAAGATCTCTGGGAAGGGCAGCATCTCCAGACCATTGATCTAGTTTCCAACCCAGATCCCATAGCCATCTCTGGGGAAGCAACTACTATGGGGAAGAGTCCAGCCATCTATACCAACTCTTGATCAATTACCACCTACAGGACAGGCAAACCTTCCTTCTTGGAGCATCAGAACACACTGAGGGAGTAACAGAAGGCAGAGTTGTTTGTCATTCATTTCGAAAAGGGTTAATGACATCATAGGTTGATGTCTTGACTTGCAAGTGAATTGGACTGCTCAATGGCCTCTCAATGGCCAAAAGTTCTCAAACTTTTGTTTTGATTCTGTAGGGGCAGAGTCAACCTCACTCTGTCTTTCCAGACTCATCAAATTCCAATGGAAAGACAAAAGACAATGACTGGCAATGACCCAAGATATAGTAACGACATTGGCATCTTTGATGTCTGACCAAACACTCCATAATGCCTGCTTCAATCACTTTTATGGCCATTGGGACAAATTGTTACTATCTACACATTCTGCTGGCAGAAATCTTCATATCCCTGGGGTAGATATTCCCCTAACTCATTGACAGTTTTGAGGCCTGCCAGTTACATTCAACCTGGTTTAGTCTGTCTGCCAAGATGGCTTTATCAAGGTGTGGCCCCTGCACATGCTACAGCTTCTCAGAGCCACAGGTGAGAACTGGGTAAAGATGGACACCAACGGTGGGTGAGCAGCCCTGAAAAGAGTTAGACAAGCCCTCAGACCAGAGGTGTTAGTCCTCCCTGACCACTCCATACACCCCAGCTAGGTGAATTACCCTACCACTAACTCAACAACTACTGCTCCTCAGACCACAAGAGAGACAGCTCAGGAGACTGAACCCAATAGTCCTGAGAAAAGCAACCCAGACTCAACAGTAATCATCCTAGAACTGACTCCTGTAGAGATGCATTCTAGTAACTGCTTCTATAGATATCAAATTCACCACCTTTCAACAACCACAATTACTCAAGACCCATAAAAGAAAATCCTCACTATCAAGGTCCTTGGCAGTCAAATCAACCAACATCAGAAAAAAAAGGATTTTATCCATGAAAATGGCAATAAAGAAGAAGCATTACTATATGCCTTGCTACTGGCATTCTAAGGAATATGGGACGTTTCTATCTGACTTGTAGCTAAAAATTTCTTTGTCTCCCCCCAAAATGTGAGCATCTTGAAAGCAGGAACTATCTCTGCTTTTCTATTTGTATCCCCAGGGTTTTGCACATAGAGAGAACTTAATAAATGCTTTTTCATCTATCCATATACCCATTCATTTAAAAAATATTTTGTTTTCCCTGAATCACATGTAAAAACAACTTTTAACATGTTTTAAAGTTCTGAGTTTCAAATTCTATCCCTCTCTCCTTTCCTCTCTTCTCTCCTCCCTCAGATGGTAAGTAGTCTGATATAGGTTATACATGTGTAATCACATAAAACATTTCCATATTAATTATTTTGTGCAAGAAAACTCAACCAAAAGAAAGGAAGAAAAAAAAACAAAGAAAGTGAAGGACTGAAGAAGGAAGGAAGGAAGAGAGAGAGAGAGAGAGAAATAGAACACTTCAGTCTTTGTTCAGACAACATCAGTTCTTTCTCTGAGGGTGGATCCTGTTTTTTGTCATGAGTCTTTTGAGACTATCTGGGATCATTGTATTGCTGCAAATAGCTAAGTCATTCACAATTCTCCATCATACAATATTACTATTGCTGAGTAAAATGTTCTCCTGGTTCTGCTCACTTCACTTGGTATCAGTTCCTATAAGTCTTTCTAGGTTTTTCTGGTATCATCCTGCTTGTGATTTCTTACAGCACAATAATATTCCATTACAATTGTATGCTACAATCTGTTCAGCCATTCCACAGTTGATGGGCATCCCCTCAGTTTCCAATTCTTAGCCACCACAAAAGAGCTGCTATAAATATTTTTGTTCAAATAGGTTCTTTTCCTTTTTTTTTTTTTAAATCTCTTTGGGATACAGACCTAACAGTGGTATTGCTGGATCAAAGGGTATGCACGGTTTTATAGCCCAAGGCACCACTGACTGAAAAACTGTTCAATGGCCTCTCAATGGCCAAAAATTCTCAAACTTTAGTTTACATTCTGTAGAACTCTAAAATAGCCTCAATAAAGGAAAACAAGTGATTTCAGGGAGCCTCTCTCTTCCACTTCTTCCCTTGATAAGGCATCCCTCAGTCATTTTGACTACTTTTCAGTGGGCCCAGGACTGCTACAGTTCAGTACGGTCAGGGTCACCCAAAGCTTAGAAACAAGGATGACCCTTGGGTCCTCTTTCAACAGAAGCAGACCTGACTCCCTCACTTTTCTGATGTTAGAAACTATACACTTTGGTCCAAATAGAAGTCTCGAATAATTGAATTAGTCATTATTCTTGGAATATTCTCCCCTCTACATCTTGGCAACAAGGGAATAGGAGCAGCAAATCTTCAAAATCAGAGCTGCCTAAGTGGGATCATAGCCCATACTTCTTATATATCCCAGAAATATTCTCTGGGGACAAGGAAAACCAATCTGATATTTTCCTAAGCCATTTTGGCAGCCAGATCTATTTCTTCCAGTGCTTCCAAAGAAGCACTTCTTCTGTCATCAAAACAAAAGTTGGTTCTGGGAAGACTTAGGTAGCATTATGGTTTTGGTAGTTATGTAAAAACATGAACTAGCTGGCAAAAGTATTGCTGTTTTGTTCTTCAAGCTGTGGGTATTACTAACATTCTTTGGATGGCCAAAATGCCCATCAATTCAATAATCAAGATTTAGTGTCTCTCAAACCCTGAATTCTTTCTGAGCATTGCAAAAGTGTAACAACAGCCTATATCCTGAAATAATGAGCTCAATTGGAGGTTTTCAGGTGGCTGAATGATCACTTAGCAGAAATGTGGCAGAGGAAATTCACATATCAATTCTTCATTTTCCTATTTGACCATAATCTATTGGCATTCCACCTTTCCTTCTGTCTTCTCTTACCAAACTCCATTTTTTCTGCACATGTTCAATCCCTCAATCCCCCAGTTCTCTCTCAGGCCATCTCCCCTGAAATCTCTCTTTTCCCATCTTGACCTCGTGAACCAATTCAACTCTATCATATTTTCTCCTTATACTACTAATCGCATCCTGTCAAGCCTCAACCTTGGATCACTCCTACCTTTCATCACTTTCACTCCCACATACACATGCTGCTGAATGTAGGTGGAGAAAATCATGCAACTGTTCTGACTGGATGTACTAAAACACAGCCTCAACTGACCCTTCACTGTTGCTAGACAATCCTACTATACCTCCCTTATCAACTCACTATCCCATTCTCCCTAGAAGCTCTTCCAAACATTTTCTTCCCTCCTTAAACCTCTCATGATTTCCTATCCCACTACCCTTTCAGTTGAAAACCTTGCCTTGTATTTTTCAGAAAAAAAAATGAGATCTTTCATTATAAGTTTCCTCTTTTTCTTTCTTCTTCATCTTTATTACCTGGATACCTTGTGCCACTATCTCCTCTTTCAGCTTTTTCTCACACCAAGAGGTGACCTTAAAAAAAAAAAAGTAGCCTTACTCCTTACCAAATGCGATTTCTCCACCTGTATGTGATCTCATTCCATTCCACCTCAGTCCAACAGATTGCCCCCTCTGTCATCTCTACTGTATTATTTAGCTTCAATTTCTCCTTGTCTACTGGCTTATTGCCTACTGCCTACGAATATGCCCATGTTGCCTCAATCCTCAAAAAATACTCACTTCATCCTTCCATCATAGCTATCATCCAATATCTCTTCTGCTCTTTGTGGCCAAAGTCCTTGAAAGGGCCACCTGAAATAGGTGTCTACACTTTCTATCTTCTCATTCATTTCTTAACTTCAATCTGGCTTCTGATGTCATCATTCCCCCCAAACAGCTTTCTCCAAAATTACTAACAATCTTTTCAAAAATGTTTACTTTATTTTATTTTTAATTTATGAAAAATAACAAGCATGTCCATAACATTGTAGAAAAAAATATGATTGCACATGAAATTTCCTGGGGTCTCGAACTTAGTAAGTAAGGGGTATAGGCCTGCCTGCAATCAAGCCTCTCTTGATCATGTTTCCCTTAACTGGCTCCACCTGAGAAGCTTCCTCTAACTAGCTCCAAAGGCCTATTCAATGGGGGTGTGGTGCGGTGGGGGTGTGTGTGGGGGGACAGTGAAGATCTTTAATCACATTAACCCACACAGGCTCACAATCTAGAAATCATTCTTGGTTCCTTCCTCAATATCTTTCACCACTCCCATATCCCCATATATAAGACCTGCCAGTTTTACCTTTGCAACCTCCAGAATGTGCCTCCTCACCTCTGACACTTCTAATACTTATGTGAAGGCCCTCATCACCTCATTCCTGGACTATTGCAATAGTTTGCTGGTGAGTTTGCCTGCCACAAATTTCTCATCACTCTAATCCATCCTCCATTCAGCCACTAAAGTGACTTTATTAAAGTGCAGGTCCAACCTTGTCATTCCCCTACTCAATAAATTCCATTGGCTTCCTATCACCTCCAGGATCAAACACAAAATCCTCTTTTTGGCATTGAAAGCTCTTCATAACTTTGTCTCCTTCTACCTTTCCAGTCTTCTTACACATTACTCCCTGCCATGTTCTCTTTGATCCAATGACATTGGCCTCCCTGCTCTTCTATATACAAAACACTCCAACTCTTAAGCTCTGGGCATTTTCTCTGGCTATTCTCCACGGCTGGAATTCTCTCCATTCTCATCTCTACCTATTGATTTCCCTGACTTTCTTCAAGTCCCAATTAAAATCCAATCTTTTATAGAAACACTTCCCAAGCCCTCTTAATTCTAGACTTGCAGGTCTTTTAATTATTTCCTATTTATGCTGCATATAGCTTGATTGAGCACATTTGTTTACTTCTTGTCTCCCCCATTAGATAGTCAGTTCCTTGCCTCTTTTTTTATACCTAACACTTTTCACAATGCACGGCACCCAGTAGGTACTTAACAAATGTCTATTGACTGCCTGACTATTCATACAATGGTTGGACAAGATGGCCTCTGAGGGCCCTTCCAACTTTAAGGTTCTATGATTTTGAGAGAAAATGCGTAACCCTCAATTGTGTTTCCAATAGAAAAGTGGGGCCATGAAAATTAACAAGTGCAGGTCTTCCCTTGACTGACTGTAATGGCAATCACACTGGCATACCCAGGATGGTTGCTAGTGCAACCATCTTAAATCTTTTTAAATCTTAAATCTGCTTTACTAAGGAGAGCAACTTAAAAGGGGTCAATGATCTCTTTAATTACATAGAAAAAATACAAAGACAAATAAAGAACAACAGACAAGGCTCTACTGCCTGAATCAAAGCTTTACATCCACCATTGAATCTAGAGTCTTTACCTCTGAGGAGTCGGAGACCTCTGAACATATGGCCGCTCAGAGTCTCAACCAGGGAATCACAACATCATTCTTATAAGCAAAAATTCACTTCTCAGAATAGGTTCAGTGCCTAATTAGAAATCGACAAAAGGCGTGTAAGCACCTTCCTACAAGCAAGCAAGTTTCCCTTAATGGGCTCCACACGAGGCCTATTGATGGGTGGGGAAGATCTTATTCCCTATTGACCTTACACTGACCACCTTTGTTGGTGTCAGCAACCAGTTTGTCTAAGAATGGGTAGTTATTTTCCCCAGATCAGGAGTTTCCATTATGGGCATAGGTAGTGAAAACAGCTGTTACTTCGATCCCAGTAGCCCATCCCAAGCGGCTGACATCCACCTGTTGATACCACATGGCTTCTGCATGGCCTCCAGTTACAGTTCCCTCCTTTTCAACAACATAGCAACAAGGTCCTATTAGGAGAGGCAGACAGCTTGCCCTGACCATAACCTCCTATATTTTACTGACTAGAACAGCTGGCAGATCATTTCTGGATAGATTGCATAGGACCAGCTGTCCAACAGAGAGCTTTACCCCGAGACTAGAGCCAACTTTACTTTATAATCTGGTAGATAAGGGAAAGAAGATTGGCCCTGTGACAAGCATGCTGGATCCAGAGTCAAATGGCCTTAATCGTTATCTTCGTTGACCTCTTGGCGGCCATTGACACAATCACCCTCTTCTCCTTCATGCTATCTTCTCTTTTGGTTCATAAGATATCAGTTTTTCCTAGTTTTCCTCCTTTCTGCGTGGCCTCTCGTTCTCAATATTCTAGGATGTATCTTCATCCAGATAATGCCTGCTGACTGTGGGTACCCCCCAAGGCTCTGTCTTGGGCTCTCTTCTCCCTCTATACTGTTTCACTTGATAATCTCAACAGCTCCCATTGAATTAGTTATCATCTCTAAACTGATGATTCACGAATCTATTTATTTAGCTCTACTTTCTCTCCTAATTTCCAGTTTCTCATCTCCAATTACCCGTTAGACATCTTGAGCTATGTCCTGCAGGTGTCTTGAGCTCAATATGTCCAAAGCTGAATTCATTATCTTTTCCCTCCACAAACCCTCCCCTCTTTATAACTATCACTGTGAAGGGTGCCACCAAACTCCAAGTCACTCAGGCTTACAACAGGGTGTTATCCTTGACTCCTCACTATTTCCTCACCTTCACTGCCCTCCTCCTATATCCAGTCTGTTGCCAAGGACTATTTATTCTACTCTCATATATGCCCCTTTCTCACCTCTGAACTGCCACTACCCCAGTGCAGGCCTTCAGTGGTCTATGCTTAAACTATTACAAGAGTGTCTGGTTGGCATCCTTGCCTCAAGTCTCTACCTTCCCCCAGGACTCCCCCCAGCCCTGCCCTCCCCTGCCAAATCCTCCTCTCGAATGTTTAATTAATCTTCCAAAAGTGCAAGTTTGGCCATATCATCCTCCCCACCCCACTCAATAAAATCCAGTGGCTCCTTTTCACCTCCTCGTTAATCATGATTGATGCAGTGACAGAGCAACTAAGTTCAGCTGTTGTTCATTCATTTTTCAGTCCTGTCTGACGCTTCATGATCCCTCTGGGGCTTTCTTAGCAAAGATACTGCAGTGCTTTGCCATTTCCTCCTTCAGCTCAATTTATAGATGAGAAAACTGAGGCAAACAGTGATAAGTGGCTTGCCCATGGTCACATAGCTAGTAAGTGTCTGAGGCTGGATTTGAACTCTGGTCCTCCTGACTCCAGGCCTAGTGTTCTATCCAATGTAATACTGTGTTTTTAAGAGTACCACCCTCTAAGGGCAAGCAAAGTGGGACTTTTTACTGTTTTTTTTTCTTTGGGAGTAAAAATGACAAAATTAAAACTCAAATCCAATGATTCTGTGATCTATTTCCATCTCTACTGTAGCATTTTCTCAACTATTTGGATCTATTGAACTCCAGCACAAGCCACAAATAACAGTTCTGCATTTCTTCTGCTGCCCTTGTGGAACATTTAGCATAGTGGATAATGTTCTGGCTTTGGAGGCAGAAACACCCTAGTTCAAAACTTTCCCCAGTTACTTTCTTAGCCACGTGATGTTGGAAAGATCTTACTTGTTACCTCAGTTTCTTCAAGTGTAAAAAGGGAATAGTAATAGGATCTGTCTCTGTAACAACAATGCTGCTTGCCGCTACTGTGGCCATGTAAAACCAACAACAAGAGCAGACAGGAGGGCTGCTAGCACAGGTTCTTTGATCTGTTTTTCTAAGGAAAGCAACTTAAGGGGTTAACAATCTTACTCTAATTAAACATGCATATATCATTCACTTAGTTCAGGGGGACAAGCCAGCACCCTGAACTTCAGAGAAAACACAAACAGAAATTACAAGCAGAAATTATATAAACAGAGCAAATAACACAAACCAATCTAACCACAGCAATACATACATAGTCACCAGAGGGAGAAGCACCAACATCCAAGTTTTTCAAAGCCAGTGGGCTCCTTAGCAGTGGCTACCCACAGTCTCATCAGGTCAAGACGCTCTTCCAGTGTCTCAAGCAAAATGGGTTTATACACTTCTTCAGTCAGAGGGTGTCACAACCATTCAACTCAAACCCATGTGACCTAGGCCTTCCCATGACTTATGCAGGTCATCAAAGACTCCTGGTTCAGTCAAAGGATCTTGATTGAAACAAAGGTGAGACTCAGTCAAAGGCACTCACCTTAGTGCTGAGAAGCACTCAAACAAAAAACAGCAAAAAGTCCCACCCTGCTTGGCATTACAATCTCATAGAAGAACAAGTTTTGTATTTGATAGATAGATAAACTTACCTATCTACTTAACATAAATGTATCAAACATTTTTCACACCTCAAAGTTTGCAAAATTATTAAATTCAATTATTAAAACTACTTAAAATTATGAAAGTGTTAGCTATCACTGTTATATCCAGTGTGCAAACAGAAGGAAGGCTAGCTTTTTTTAAAACCTTGTTTATTTTTCCTTCGCTGCTTTGTTTCTTATCTCTTTTCTTTTCTATGTTTATATATGTGGTGAAGAAGCTGGGAAAGGCATCCCTTGGAAGATGAAGATTCTCATACTATTTCAGGGCTGAGTGTGGATCAAAGATGGATTTTCAGAGAAGAAGAAGAAGCTTGCAATTTGTAAAGTCGATAAATATGTTCTTACAAAGATAGGTTAAAGTAGGAGAATGATAGGTCTTGCTTTCATTGCTTTTTTTGGTTATTAAAGATATGGTTCATAAAAAGTTCACTTAACTCAAGTGAGGCCAGAATCAAGTATTTGGCTGTGGAGATCATCGATCCAGCAAGGAGATGGGGATATTACATGAGCAAAAGAAAATACTTTTCAAAAACTGTTCATCCAGACAAGGGGTACTCTAAGGCAGAGAAAATGGGGAAGTATACCCACCTGATCAAGAAGGTCTACAATCCAGGAGGTCAGAAATACATCCATATGAAGCAATTATGGTACTAGCCTGCAATGTTGAATTCTAATCTTTAGGCCAAGGTTATTTGCCTTCTCTCGTCTTTTAGGTCTGACAATAACAGGTGTATGGATGTTAATCAGAGCCAGAAGTCTGCATGTTAATCCTGATTGATGCAGTGATAGAGCAGCTAAGGGTGCCACCCAAACAGACAAGAATAGATTGGTTCTAGCAAAATTGTGGGGTGCACAGTGACAGGAGACAATAAAGACGGCTTTTCACGTTGAGGTTTGAATGGATGGGGAGAAGGACAATCAGGGCTGATTCATGCTTTGTCTAGAGTGATGAGGAAATAGGGGTGAGTTGTGTTAGAAAAATGAAGAAAATAGTCTTGACCATGTCCTTCTTGAGATAGTGAGACTGTGAGACAGTGATGAAATAGCCATCTAGAGTCAATTTAGCAAGCAATTATTAAGTGTCCTCTTTGGGCAAAGCATTTATGCTACGTGACGGTGATGATACAGTTTGGATAACACATAGCCCTTGTCCACAGGGAGCTTACAACCTAAGAAGAAGATTCAATTAAATTCAATATCCATGTACCCTCAGTACAAGAGCCTTGGCTAGGCTAGGCTAGGCACCAGAGATACCAAACAACAACAGCAACAAACAAAAGCAAGCCTCTGTCCAGACAAATAAATATAGTAGAAGAGGCAACGTGGCTCAGCGGATGGAGCACTGAGCCTGGAGTCACAAAGACCTGAGTTCAAGTCTAGCCTCAAACTTTTAATAGTTCTGTGACCCTGAGCAGATCATTTACCCTCTGTTTGTCTCTGATTCCCCAATTCTAAAATGGGGATAAGAAGAGCACCTACCTCACAGGGTTGTTGTGAGGATCAAAGGAAAAAATATTTGTAAATTGTATGGCACACAGTAGATGCTTAATAAATATTTATTCCCTTCCACCCTCCCCTTTTTCCTTCCTTCTTGTACAAGATAATTTGAGGATGGAAGGAGGACAAGTGAGTGGAAGGAAGACTCTCTGGTAGAGACACATGGTACCTCAGCTAAGTCTTGAAGGAAGATAAGGATTCTGGGAGACAGAGGTGAGGAAGGCATGCATTTCAGTCATAGGGGATGGCCTATGCAAGTATAAAGAAGTAGAAGACGGAATCTCAAATTTAGAAAATAAATAGGAATTCTGTTTGGCTTGACTATAGAATGCATGAAGAGCAGTGGTATGGAAGAAGGCAGGGAAAAGAAGATTAGAGCTACATTATAGAGGGCTTTACATGGTATATGTAGCTAGGAGGCACAGTGGATAGAGTCCTGGGCCTGGAGTCTGTGCGACCCCTGGGGAAAGTTACTTAACCCTGTTTGCCTCAGTTTCTTCATCTATAAAATGAGCTAGAGAAGGAAATGGCAAACCACTCCAGTAGCTTTGCCAAGAAAACCCCAAATGGGGTCACGAAGAGTTGGACACAACTGAAAACAACTGAATTAAAACAAGATGGTATATTATATATGTATATATATATGCATATATATACATATATATGCATATATGTATATATAGTTGCAGCAGATAGATAGCCATATGACATTACTAGAATATTTATATCCACTTAATATCATTTAACATCTACATGTCAATATAGCAAATGCATTTCATTAAGCACAATTAGTTCAGTTAATTTATGGTTCCTGCGACAGAAACTAAGCTTTCAATATAATTTCATTTGTATCCACAGAAATGTCTCATGGATACATTGATGTGAATGACATCATAGTTTTAACTTATTTAAGGAGATGGAGCTGAATATATTTTGAGACAAAACACTGAGGTCACTACTTCCAGTAGTTTACCATTTCCCACACCCACACCCTTGCCTGCAGGGACAATCAGCAAAGTAATTCCTTAAGAGGTTTTCTTTTATGTCTCTCCTTCCACATGAAGCCTCGTTCACATGCAGCCAGGAAGCCTGAAACAAGAGAAAGACTCAGAGTTTGATCTCAAACTAAAATACTCAACTTGTAAGTTGGATTTGAATTCAGAAAGATATGTGTTACTCTCTGGATAAATGACTTGTTGTCAATGACCAACAACCTTTACTATACCTTGCACACTTTATACTCTTTGACATGAAAGAGATACTTTTCCCTGAACAAATTATCTGGAAATTCTCTTTCGACCTATAAAAATTCCAGGGTCATAAATATCATAAAAGTATTGGTTGGGGGTGGTCATCATATTAATACTGAACTTAGTGTAGACATCAGATTAGCTCAGAACTCCAGAGTTTAAGAGATCCACCAGCCTTAGCTGAAAAGATTATAGACATGTACCACTATGACCAACTAGTAAGACTTTTGGGAAAGACTAAACATTTAAACCTAGTCAATTTCACTTTTGTTGGTTTTGGTCCAGCATTTTAACCTCTTGAGATCATTATGCATCTTGGTTCTATTGTCATTTTGTCGACTATCCTTCCCAGATTTATTTTATATGAATGTCTTCTTTAGTTTTCCTAGGTCACAATGTTTTAGAAGTAAGAGGTTTAAGGTTTTCGTGGTAGAACAGGGGCTAAAAATTTCTAACCCAAGAATAAGAAGGAGCTTCCCACATTTATTGTTTTCTGTTTGCAGTGAAGTATAGCTGTAAGTTCAAAAAACCTTTTGGTTTTTATGTAAATTCTGTTTATCATAAATGGCTTCTAAACCACACAGACTTTGTTTTAGGTTTCTAAATTTTTAAAAAATTTCATGACTTTCTGTTAATCAGTATTCACTCATTAAGATAACTTAATTATCAGGATTTAATTTTACAGATGTTATGAAAGAGAATAGAGATAGGAAAACCAGATGAATTAGGCCAAGTATAAATAGAGAAGGTCTGGGCTGGGATTGACACAACTGTGAGGGTATTTGGAGATCAATTCTCAAGGTATCTTAAGGAAGAATATTTAAATCTCAGACATTATATCACCAAAAAAAAAAGAACAACTGAAAAAAATGTCAGCAACTATTAACTTGATATACCTACTTTCTCGTCTTTAGAAAAACTTTTATGAGTAATCTAGAAATGCATCAAGGGATTATTTGAAGTGGGTATTAGAAGAGAATGAGCAAGCTTCTGCCAACATTATTCCATAGTAGACCACAATTGGCTGAAAGATGCAAAAATTCAATATACCACTGTGCTTATTTTATTCACTATTTTCTTGTATATATCTTGTTTATACATAGTTTGCATGCTGTCTATCCCATTAAACTGGGAGCTCCTTGAGAGAAGGGACTAGCATTTGCCTTTCTTTGTATCTCTAGCATTTAATATGGCGCCTGGCACACAGAAGGTGCTTCATAAATGTTTATTCATTAAATGACTGATTAGATTTGGTAAAGCAAACATCACCTCAGAGTCCTTCTAATAAGATGTCTCCCATTTATGCATCAAAATTATATAAGACTCCTTGAAAGGTTTGACAACAGAGGTCGCTTTGTTTCATGACTCTCTGGACAAAATAATGAAAGACAGAAAACAGGGAGATGTTTAATGGCTAGCATTTAGCATTTGTATAGTGCTTTAAGGTTTACAGATTCTAGGAGGTAGATATTATTTTTATTATTATTACTCCCATTTTAAAGATGAGGAAACTGAGGCAGATAGAGATGTGTCTTGCCTAGGGACACACAACTAGTAAATGTCTAAATCTGGATTTGAACTCAATACTTCTTGACTCTAGTTCCAGCATCTATCCACTGTACCAGCTAGCTGCCCAATCATAGGGGAGATTCAGTGACTGTTCAAATCAAAAATACATTAGCTATCCACTGAAGAAGGGTCCTCAGATAGGGACATGGGGGAATTCCAGATCCTCCTGTGAAAATTTTATAAATTATATTATGTCTACTGCATCAAGCTCAAAAACATTTACCAAACTGATTGTATAGGATCCATAATGATGTCAAATACTTTTTCCTCACCATCCACAAAGGAAAAAAAACCAAGTGGATCAATAATGCCTTTTAGCCAAACCATGATCTACAATTAGACTAAAAAACTAGAGTTTGTCCCTCAATGTATCTATCTTGAGCAGATTCTGCAAATGGAGAATGAGTTGGGCACAGAATTAAAGAGGAAAAAGAGAGTAGTCTGGGTTGTCTTTGGGAAACAGCAGTTCTTTTAATAACCCCAAATTTCTCCCAGAAACAAAAGCCCGTCTTTTATGACCATTGTTCTTCAAGGGCTATTATATGACTATAACCCATAGGACATGCTAATCTCTAAAGAGTTGCCAATGCGTATTACTCATCAATGAAGAGGCATATCTATAGTATATGTGAATGGAATGCAATACATTACAAACAAGGAATTATATAGCAGAAGTAGAGCAAAAATATCATCAAAGAAATGTATTATTGAAGAATTACAATGATTGGTCACATGTCAAAGGAGAGGGATAAGTGGTAGACAGCCTGTGTGTTCTACTAGTTTCCATTAAATGCCAAGAGAAAGCAAAGAAAGTGTGTTGTGTGACTTCTCTACAGAAAACATGTGAAAGAAAATAAGCTAGAAATATGCAGGACTTGCAAGTATAGATGTGTTCATAAGTTGTTGAAGAGAAAACCCATACTAGTGAGTTCCCAGATCCATTAGAATATTTGAATATAATTGCAATTATTTTTTAAAACACTTAGAAATTGAAAAGGAAACTTGAAATAACCTGTGTCCAGGGTCTATATTTTTCCCCATATGGTCAAAAGTAATCTAACATACTATGTAAATTTACTAAGTAGCCAACCACTACAGGATCTTTGCCAAGAGAACTACAAATGAGTTCATGAAGAGTCAGACACAACTGAAAATGACTGAACAACAGAAATGTCTGAGTGTGGCTTAAAGGTGAGACTGAGTTATCAAAAGTCATGTCAGCAGAGTATAAACTCTGATAGGTCCTGCCTAAATGACAAGGCTTTGAGGAAGGGACCAGCAATAGACTGTGTACCCATCCTCCAAGGATTAGCTTATTAAAATGCAGAAAGGCTTACCCCAAAAGGTTGACCAGAAGCTGGTGAATCTTCTTGGCCATGAAAACTCATCAAAACCATCTATAAAAGCTTAGAAAGTTTGTGATTTGCATCAGGTGAGAAAATATCTACAATGGCAAAATCACCAATCTTTTAAAGCACTGAAAAATACACATTTAATAATATTTATGGAAAGAAATACATCATATAGCCTTGGATAGACTTTTCTTGCAGTTTATTCTCCTAATATTTAAAAATTATTATGCAAGCAAATTATCTCAACTTGGTTAGTTGGCTTTGAATATTACCTTAATTAAGTTATCTGAAGTATTACACAAGCAAATAAAAGCATCACTCTTTATCTAATAATTAAATTGTCTTCCTCTTTCGTAATTGAATTATCTTCCAATTTAAGCAACCGGGAATCCTTTCTCATACAGAAAACGGATTTCTTTCCAAAACAATGAATTTTAAGAAAATAGAATTCAATAGGTATATAGGATTGGTTAAAAATAGTCATGTATGTATGCACACACAAACAGCCTTTCATACGTTTGCATACATACTACTTGTTATGTTGTTTTGTTCAGTTGTTTCAGTCATGTCCAACCCTTTGTGACCCCATTTAGGATTTTCTTGGCAAAGATACTGAAGTAGTCTGACATTTCCTTCTCCAGTTCATCTTACAGATGAGGAAGTGAAGCAAACGGGGTTAAGTAATTTTTCCAAGGCCACATTGGTAGTGTCTGAGGTTGAATTTAAACTCAGAATGATAAATCTTCCTGACTTCAGGCCCACTCTATTCACTGAGCCACCTAGCTGTCCCCTTAGATATTACTTACAAAATGATAAAAACGATAAAAATATACTTAGTTGTACTTAAATTAAAAACGACGACAGTCAAAAATCTAAAGCTTTTATTGGAAGGATGGCAAACAGTGGATGATGAATGTTGGAATAGAAAAGTAGAATATGTAAAGTGGGCCCACATTGCCAAATAGAAGACCAGAAACTAGATTTGCTGAACCAATGATGCAGCTATTTCTATAAGGATGGGAACAGTGAGCTTAGGATCATTAGTCTTGCTTTTTAGTTGATAGACATTAGCCTTATGACAAATAATGACAGAACTGGTTGTCATATTTAGTAGAGTCGTAGTTCCTTGAGAATGTAGGGACTGTTTTCACATTTGTCTTTGTATCTTGGGATTTGCTACATAGCTGATGCTTAATAAATGCTCTTTGAATTAAAGTGAACTTAAATTAACTGAACTTAATTGGAATTGGAATTGAATCATAAGATCATACATTTATAAGATCATCCATATATTTATTATATACATAATTTATATTATGTATATGATCATACATTTATAATCTTACACATACATAAGATCATACATTTATAATCACGTTCCATACATATGGAAAGGATGATAGAAATGATTGAATTCAACCTCATTTTACAGAGGAGGAAACTGAAGTCCACGAATGGATGTTCTACCTCAGTTCTTCAAAGTCCTATGACTTCATGGTTTGGGTAGTCTCAATGCAGACTAAAAACCCTTCTACAGCCTTTATGATTCTTTTTTGTTGAAAAAATTCATCTAGTAGTCAAATTTTTAGTGATGAGCTTTTTTCAGACTTAGGCAGTTTAGTCCCTGATAGCTGGACACACAGCCCATTGCTAAGTCAATACTTGGGATTATTTCTATCAGAACCTAACAGAGTATGTATGTGAGCTTCAAGCTTCCAAGTCCCTTTGGGATCTCAAGATCAGCTCTTCACCATGAGGAGGCATTAAAATAGGATCTTACTGGTGAATAAATATGCACAAAGGAAACAGAAAATGAAGATTTAAATTCAACATGATTGAGGTAAAGCTAAAAGAAAATATTGCCTCTTTAATAGACAAAGCTAAAAACAGACAATACTCCCTCCCACCCAAGCTAATTGTATTTAATTTTTTTTTGCCTTTATTTTTTTTTAAGGAACATGAGAAAGGTGAAACTCATCCAGTGAATAGTCATTCAGTCTTCATAACAGCAACACTATAGAATTGGTAGACCAGATATTGATTTTCCTGTTTTATAGATTAGGAAACTGAGGCTTGGTGAGATTAAGTGACTTGTCCAAAGTCATAGAGTTAGTTAATGGAAGGAGTAGGACTTGAACCCTAGTATTTTTGTCCAGCCAGAGCTCTTTCTACTACTTCACAATGGATTTAGGGAAAGAGTTAAGGTGAGAATGACAAAGATCTAAAGAAAGATGGTTTAAGTAGACTGGTTTTATTGGAATATGTAGGTTATGATGATTTAAAGTACATGGAACTAAAAGCATTTGCTGAAGTCGTTGAAAGGTCTCTAGTTTTTGATGACTCATGACTAACTGAGAAGTTGCTTATGTATTTTATCGATCCTCCCAACAACCCTGTGAAGCAAGAGATACAGATGTTTACATTCCCATTTTACAGATGAGGAAACCAAAGTTCAAAAAAGTTATGTGACTTGCCCATGATCATATAGCTTGTCAGTGCTAAAGAAATAATTCAAACCCCAGGTTTTACCTTATTTCAAATGCAGTACTTTTCCTGCCTCTATGCTTCTTTTCAGAAAAGGGGCTGTGGTACATAATGAGTTGATCTGGATTTGGTAGGTGGAAAATGTAGTTTAAAAAGTGGAAAATAACCCTTTGACCCAGCAATACTGCTTCTAGGGCTGCATCCCAAAGAGATCATAAAAATGGGAAAAGGACCCACATGTACAAAAATATTTATAGCATCTCTTTTTGTGGTGGCCAAGAACTGGAAATTGAGGGGATGCCCATCAATTGGGGAATGGCTGAACAAGTTGTAGTATATGAATGTAATGGGATGCTATTGTTCCATAAGAAATGATGAACAGGCAGACTTCAAAAAAACTTGGAAAAACCTATATGAACTGATGCTGAGTGAAGGGAACAGAACCAGGAAAACATTGTACTCAGTAACAGCGACAGTGTGTGTTGACTGATGTTGATAGACTTAGACCTACTCAGCAATGCAAGGACCTAAAACAATTCCAAAGGATGGAAAATGCCTTCCACATCCAGAGAAAGACTATGGAGTCTGAATGCAGAGCTAAGTAGACTATTTTCTTTTTTTTGTTTGTTTTGTTTTTCTTTCTCATGGTTTCTCCCATTCGTTATAATTCTTCTATACAACATGACTAATGTGAAAATGTGTTTAATAGAAATGTATGTCCAGAGTCCATGTCAGATTGCAGGCCATCTTGGGAAGGGAGGGGCAGGGAGGGAGAGAAAATTTAAAACTTATGGAAGTGAATGTCGAACACTTAAAATAAATGAATTAATTATTTGAAAAGTAGAAAATAATGTTCCATGCAAAATGAGAAAACTCAGGAGGTTGTTCTGCTATTAACTTTAGGACTAATCTGACCATCACAGGAAGATGCTCTTATCACACAATGAGACAAATGAGCAACCCAGAGAAAAACCACAGCAGAGATGATTAGTTCAGCCCAAGCAATTATAAAATACCTACTATGTGCCAAGAGCTGTGCTAGAGACTGGAAATATAAATATAGAAATAAAATGATCCTTGTCCTCAAGGAAATTACATTCTATCAGGGAGACAGCATGTACACATACAAATCTATACAAAATATATACAGAGTCAACACAAATTTCTAGAAGGGGCAGCAGCAGCCGGGAAGAGGTCAAGAAAGGCATTCGGTATAAGAAGTGGACCTCAAGCTGAGCTTTGACAAGGGTTATAGATTCTAAGCAATGGTGAGGAGGAAGAGATTAGGAAGAAGGCCTGTGATAAAAGTTTGAAAGACCTGGGTTTATTTTGCCTGGAGAAAGAAGCCTCAAGAGTGATTGAATCGCTATCTTCAAGTATATAAAAGATTCTTACTTGGAAAAAGGTAATAAACTGTTCCCTTTCCCCACTCAGGATAGCATAGGCTTGAGCCAGAACCTAAGGGACTTAGGTTAATTGCAAGCGAGAGTGATTCCTTCTCTACTGTAAAGTGTCTACCTCTACCATTCCCTTCACTAAATCTCCCCCACCCCAACTCAGTCAAATGTAATTCTCCTCTGGATAGAACAAAATATACATACCTGGTTTTGTTAATATACTAAGTACACATTGTCAGTAGCACAGGCCATGCCGTTTGAACCTGCTTTGAGGTCAGAAGTTGGTGTTCAACTCTTCTACTACAGAGCCTAGCCCAATTCTCTATGCAATGAGACACTCAATGCAATTATTTTGGGGCATCTTTAATGATAAAAGGATGTTTATTTGTTTTCTCTTAGGATTGAACACTCCAAAACATTGGGAAGTTGTGGAATCTTTTTTTCCCCCGAGCAATTCATTCTGTTTTTGGACTGAGAAACTGAAGGCTTCCTCAGCTAATGATTAACAGTAGAGACAGAGGAGAAAATTAGCTCCTATGCGTCTGTGTCTGCTTTTATGATAAAGTACTTTGGGCTAGGCATTATTGTCAGTCCTTTTAAGTGGTCATAGTCCATTATGCAAATTAATCTTTCAGGATCTAAATTACACCAAAGTACAATATGCTTGTGTACAATAGATGCTAATATTTACTTACGATGTATCTATTGCAGCCCTAATGTAGCTAATTTACAAAGTTATATATTTTGCCAATTGAAAGGCTTTCTAAAAGATATGTTTATATAAGGGAAGCTAAGCACTGAAACCAGCTACTGAGAGAAGTTCTTTCCTGGAGATCCTTAAGAAGAGAATAGATACTCATTATCTGGAATAATTTTGAAGACTGTCTATTTTAAGGCATTCCTTTCCCCATTATACTGTTAGAATCTAAGTAAAGGGGGGTGCTAGATGATAGGAAGGAAGGACACAAGCATTTATTAAGCACCTACTATGTGCCAAGCAACGTGCTAAGTGCTTTACAAATATTATCTCATTTGAGACTCACAAAAGTCCTGGGAGAGAGAGGCTATTATCATCCCCATTTTTCAGTTGAGGAAATGGAGACAGACAGAGGTTAAAGCACTTGCTCAGGGTCACACAGCTAGTAAGTGTCTGAGGCTGGATCTGAACTCAGATCTTCTTGACTCCCGGTCCAGCACTCTATCAACTGTGCCACCAAGCTGTCTCTAGATAAAAGATAACTGGATAGAGGATAGGTGATGATAGATAGATAGATAGATAGATAGATAGATAGATAGATAGATAGATAGATAGATAGATAGAGAGATAGAGAGACAGACAGTCAGACAGATAGGCAGATAGACTGACAGACAAAAAGCCAGATAGATAGAGACAGATAGATAAACTGACAGACAGACATAGATATACAAATATACAGATAGATAGATAGATAGATAGATAGATAGATAGATAGATAGATAGACAGATATATAGACAGACAGACAGATAGATGATGGATGGATGGATAGGTAGATAGATATAGATAAATTAGATTAGATAGATGGATGGATGAATGGATGAGATGGATTATATAGATAAATGGATAAATAGGTATATAGACAGACAGAAAGACAGATAGATAAATAAATGATGGATGGATAGGTAGATAGATAAATTAGACTAGATAGATGGATGGATGGATGGATGGCTAAGATGGATTAGATAGATAAGTAGATAGACAGACAGACAGACAGACAGACAGACAGATAGATAGATAGATAGATAGATAGATAGATGATGGATGGATAGGTAGATGGATATAGATAAATTAGATAGATTAGATAGATGGATGAGTGGATGGATGAGATGGATTAGATAGACAGATAAGTAGATAGGCAGACAGACAGATAGATGGAGACAGACACAGAGAGACAGATAGGTAGACAGATAATAGATTTTTCATAAGGAGGAAGAAATTGCTCATATATAGAGTCACAGAAACAGATGGCTCCTCAGATGAGTAAACTGAGGCCCAGAGATACATTGACTTTCCCAAAGTCATCCAGGAAGTAAATGGCAAAGATACTATTTTAATTCAGATCTTCTGATGGCAAATCCAACATTCTTACCAATGTGCCACAATGCCTAACAGAAACCAACTGCCTCATATTACAGATAAGGAAACTGAGAACCAGAGAAGTGACATTGCTAATCACTGACAGAACTGGCATTGGAAGCTTGGGTATCTTGACTCCAAGTTCAGGGCTTCTATATACCATCCAGCCTATGCATCCATATAACCTTACACAGAAGATGAATTTTTTTTTTCTTAATGAGTTTAGGAAATCAATGATGTCCCTATAAAGAATCTCATGATTATAAAAGCTCAATGAAAAAGCCAACCAACTTCTTTTCATAACACCGCATTTTTAACAACGTGAAATACTTTCTTTTAATCAATAGGCCAGTTCAATTCTGAGCCTTTGATGCCAAATTTCAGCCCTGAAAATTACATACTTTTGAAATTAGGCATTTATAATGGAAATTCTGACACAGCTTTAACTCTGTGAACACTATGAGGCCCTGCTGTAAAACCATCTATGCATGGCACATCTTTCATTTATCTACAAAGTTATCACCAGAGGCATTAAAGTAAATCCTAGTACAATTTAACAAGAGTCAGCAATAGAAGGGTTCCGGTTAATGCACACTATACATGCACATATATGGCATAAACATACAAAAATCAGTTTGCTAGAGCTATTTTTTCATTTTTATAATCCTTTAAATTATTTTGATTTGCCTTTTAAAAGGGAAACCAGAGTAATTCCACATGACATTGATGTACATAAGATATGGTATGTCCAGCAGTTAAAGTCTATTTCTTATAACTAATAACAATGTATTAAATAATAAAGCAGGGAGCTCATTGATATGAACCTATCATTTTTTTCTTCTATAGTTCATAAAAGAAAGATTCTATTTTCAAGCTGAACCATGCCTAGTTGAAATAACTGCATTATTTTAATATAAAGTACCTTAGTAATTTCACATTTGTCAAATAATTCTCAAAGTTTAGCAATTTATGGAATATCAATGTCAGGTTTTGCTAGAGGTAGTAAGACTCCAAAGATTCACCTGTCTTCAACTGACTATTTTATAACTCCTTGATTAGCTGAGTTTTAAAACCACTCGCTCCTATTATATATTTCATGATTTGGGAATTTTGATTATGAAGAGACTTTTCCTTTTGTCATTGGATACAATCAAGGCATTTATCTTTCAATACTATCATCAGCAAATAAGTGCCAGGGATAGCAAAAGAAATTAAGATACAACTCTTGTCCTCAAGGTGCTTATATCCTAGTTGACAGGAAGGTACCATGTGCCAAGTTCCATATCAGTAGTACAGTCACTCAGCTTTACAGGAATTCAGAGGAAGAAATAATCACTGACTGTTTCAGACCTTAAATTAGGGGTAGCATTTAGGTAAGGAGGAATGGCGAGCATGGAGGGCATTCTAGGTAGGACTGGGTACAGGAATGTTTGGGAGAACAATAACTGGCTAAAAAGAAAGAGTTTAGCAACCAGCATCACTGAGGAAGAAATAGGACGGGATCGGTGTCCAGATTTCTAGAAGGTCGAGATAAGAAACTCCAGGGTGGTCACTTTTGTTGTTGTTTAATCATGTCTGACTCTTCGGGGTCTCATTTGGGGTTTTCTTGGTAAAGATATTGGAGTGTTTTTGCCATTTCCTTCTCCAGCTCATTTCACAGACGAGGAAACTGAGGCAAATGTCAAGTGACTTGCTTAGGATGACACAGCGAGTATGTGTCTGAGGCCAGATTTGAACTCAGGTCCTCCTGACTCCAGGGCTAGCACTCTATCCACTGCACCAGCTACCTGCCATAGGGTAGTGACTAGTAAAATATTAATATGGCAAACCATAGCTTCGAGGCTAGGTGTAGAAAGAAATGAAATCAGAAAGGATGGGATGAACTAAAGACAATACGGATATATTAAGGAATGCAAAATCTCAATGAAGGTGAAGGATAAGTTTAGTGAGCATTAGAAAGTGTGAGAGAGAAATATAGAATGCTATGATTGGAGAGTAGGATTTCAAAATTCCAAATCTCAGTAACAGTATAATTCTGAGAGATGATGAGATCACCCACACATATTTCAGTTTATGGCTGAAATGGGTGAAGAAATGAACAAGAATTGAGGGGAGTATAGATTCTTTTTTTAAAAAAAATTATTTATTTATTTAATATGTTTAGTTTTCAGCATTAATTTTCACAAGAGTTTGAATTACAAATTTTCTCCCCATTTCTACCCCCCCACTCCAAGATGGCATACGTTCTGATTGCCCTGTTCCCCAGTCAGCCCTCCCTTCTGTCACCCAACTCTCCCCCATCTCCTTTTCCCTTTCTTTCTTGTAGGGCAAGATAGATGTTTATGCCCCATTGCCTTTATTTCCTAGTTGCATGCAAAAACTTTTTTTCAGACATCTTCTTTTAAAACTTTGAGTTTCAAATTCTCTCCCCTCATCCCTCCCCACCCACCCTCTCTAAGAAGGCAAGCAATTCAACATAGGCCACATGTGTATCATTATGCAAAACTCTTCCACAATACTCATGTTGTGAAAGACTAACTATATTTTGCTCCTTCCTATCCTATCCCCCTTTATACAATTTTCTCCCTTGACCCTGTCCGTTTTCAAAAGTGTTCACTTTTGATTACCTCCTCCCCCTATCTGCCCTCCCTTCTATCGTCCCCCCTTTATTATCTCCTTCCTCCTTCTTTCCTGTGGGCTAATATACCCAATTGACTGTGTATGTTATTCGCTCCTCGGGTCAAATCCCATAAGAGCAAGATTCATTCATTCCCCCTCACCTGCCCCCTCTTCCCTCGCAACAGAACTGCT
>CM053626.1:92549749-92570625 GCA_028646595.1 Phalanger gymnotis
ACTTCTAGGGTTGTATCCCAAAGAGATCACACAAGTGGGAAAAGGACCCATATGTACAAAAATATTTATAGCAGCTCTTTTTGTGGTAGCTAAGAATTGGAAATCAAAGGGATGTCCATCAATTGGGGAATGGCTGAACAAGCTGTGGTATATGAAGGTAATGGAATACTATTGTGCTATAAGAAATGGGGATGATACGGATTTCATAACAACCTGGAAAAACCTACACGACATAATGCTGAGTGAGCGGAGCAGAGCCAGGAGAACATTATACACAACCACAGATATATGGATTGTGTGAGGACTAACCCCAACAGACTTTGCTCTTCTCAGCAACACAATGTGCAAAGACAACTCCAAAGGACTCACGAGGGAGATTGCTATCTACGTCCAGAGAAAGAACTATGAAGTATGAATGCGGATTGAAGCACACTTCATGCTTTCCTTTTTCTCCCCCTTTGTTTTCTCCCTTTTGTATTTGTTTTTGGGTTGTGGTTTTTTTTTTTTTTGGTTCTGTTTCTTCTTTCTCGTGATTCATTCCATTGGTCATAATTCTTCTCCACAACTTGACTAGTGTGTAAATTAATTCAATGCAAAGTTATACATGGAAGTTATATGGGATTCTATGCCGTCTTGGGGAGGGAGGGAGGAGGGAGGGGAGAAAATCTGGAACTCAAAATTATGTAGACCATGTGTTGCAAACTAAAAATAAAAAGAAAAAAATTTTAAAATGTCGTTTCCACTGATTAAACCATAGCCATTTCTGACATTGCCATGTGACAGTGGCAGGACATCAGTGTAGAGAACTTACTTTTCTGGATCTTTGTGATTGTTGAGGAGGCAGCGGCTGCAACAATTGCAAAGCCAGTTGGCAGGTTGCATCTCCACAAAAGGCTGGATATGAGTGAGGGTTGGAGGCTGGAAGTAGGACCAGTGATCTGGGGAGCCATGCTATTCTTAGGGCCCACTGTTGTCACTCGGTCAGCAGTTAGTGCTGGTAGTTTTGGGGACATTTGGTCCCCTTCTCCACAAGAGTCACCTTAACCTTTAAAAGAATATCTTTTTTTCTTTTTTAATGATCAAACATTCCTTTTTCCTCCCTCCCACCTCCTCCACTCACCCACAAGGAACTATAGAACCCTGTATCATGCTAGTACAGTTCAAAAAACAAAACAAACAAATACTCCCACACTGATCGCATCCAAAAATGTATTTCTTACTCTGCATATTAATTCTTTATCTCTCTCTCTCATAAGGTGGGCAGTGTTCTTCATGAGTCTGGTGTCATGACTAATCATTTGGTTTTAGTTCGCTTTCAAAAATTGCTTCTTTTTCTAATATTGATGTGAGAGTATAAACTGTTTTTCTGATTCTGCTCACTTCATTAAGCATCAGCTCATTCAAATCTATCTATGTCTTTGAAATCGTATCTTCTCCTTTAAGCCAGCACATTCATATACCACAATTTCTTCAGCTGCTTCCCAACTAATGAGCATCTTCTTCATTCTCAGTCTTTTGCCACCGAAAAAGAGATGCTTTGAATATTTTTTGTATATATTGGAACTTTTCCTCTTTCCACGATCTCTGTGGGGTATAGGTCTAGGAACGGTATCCCTGAGTCAAAGGGCAAGCATCATTTAATCACTTTTATGTATAATTCCAGATTGCTTTCCAGAAGGGTTGGGCCCATGTATAGCTCCACCAACAGTGCCTCTTTTCCTGAAGCCCTTCCTCCATTTGCCTTTTTTTTTTCCCCTATCATCATTACCAATATGGTTGTGTGAGGATTGCCTACCTTAATGATGGCTCCAGGGGTCTGGCTAGAAGTAAAGCCTGAACTAGTAAAGCCTAAGGGTTGCATAATTTGTTTGCACTTTAATTTAATTAAACACTTACTCAGTGTTAGACATTGTGCTAAGCAAATGTAATGCAAATACAAGCAGAAACAAAATGAAATGCAAGAGAAAGACTTGCTCTGATCTTAGGTATTTGCTTTAAAAAATGGAAATGTAATATTGTATGTTCTCATATTTTTCAGCATATCAATTGATTTTATGGATTTTTTTCTCTTCCACTTTTTTTCTTTAAAAAAAATCTTGTCCTGAGTAATACTCTCTGGCAGAGGAGGGGAAGTGATACAGAGGAAATTTAAGTTATGTAAAAATAAATTATATCGATAAAAATTTATTTTTAAAAAAACTAGGGAGGGCAAAGTAATGGAGGGGGAATGTTTTATATCTAGATAAACCAATGTGGAAGTGTGGTTTAATGTACAATTCTCTGTCACTGATTCACTGGGTAACTTTCTGCACATCTCTTGTCCTCATTTTAATATTTGTAAATTGGGTCTAATTCTTCATCTCTAGCTAATCAACTCTTTGAGATGTGAGAAGTATTTTGACAATAACTGGTACTTTTCAAAGTGATGAAAAAAAAGATTCTAGTAGCAAAGTTAGAATAGCTTAGAGAAAGCATAGTTATAAAAGCCTACCCTAATCAGTGCTTTAAGATTTGCCCATAACATGAGGTCAATAGTATATTATCCCCATTTTACAGACAAGAAAACTGAGAATCACAGAAGTTAGGTGATAGACCCAGTCTGGTGGCTAGAGAGGTCTCAAATGAAGTTGTGGCAAAAGCTGCAGTTAAAATTTAGATTTTAGGTTAGAGGAAGCTTTATTTATAAACAAATAATTACAGAAGACTTCACATGGAAGAATTCCCCCAAATTGAGCACACACAAATTTGCCTCTTTTTTTTTTAATCTAGAAAAGACAATTATTTTGCTCAGAGAAAAAATATTAGCAGCAGGAACGAAAACTTATCCTTTATCTATTGGCTATGGGAAGGGACAAGAACAGGTTGTGTGGGGATGGCAGATGAGCTCACATTCTGAGATGCGTGTTTGATGGTTTGGAGATTAGTTTTGTTTGTTTTTCAGTCTGAGTCTCCCTATCTCACCCTAGCTGAAAGTGCAGTGGCCACACACGGCCAGTGCCACTTCTGATTGTCACAACTTTGACCTGTTCCATCTCCCCCTGCCTCAGTCTCCCCACTAGCTGAGATTATAGGAGAGTAACAGAGTCACCCATGTTAAGAAAGAGATACAAGGTATTCTACTTCAATTCAAACAACATTTATAAAGAACAATCCCTGACTATGTTCTCTTCTTCCTTTTCATTCCCCTTCTCCAATACTCATGCCTGCACATACTCTGTATACCATAAATCCTGTGGTTCAAGTCCTTTATCCTCCAAGGGTCTTTCCAGGACTCTTTGCTCTATTATTTATAACCCTCACTGATCCATTTAAAGGCATTTATTGCTACACAATTTTTCTGTCTATGTCTTGTCTCGTCTCAGTTTTAGAGGGTATGCAGCTTTGTGTCCTAGAAAGAATAGCGGTTTAAAAATTAGAGGAAGTAAACATAAAACCCAGCTCTGCTGATTATTGTCTATGTGACCCTGGGCCAGTCACTCAGCTATCTTCACCTCAACTTCCTTATCGATAAAATGAGATATTTAGACTTTTGTTGTTCAGTCATTCAGCCATGTCCAGCTCTTTATAACCCCATGGACCACAGCACGTCAGGCCTTTCTATCCTCCATTATTTCCCAAAGTCTGTCCAAGCTCATGATGTTTGGAAAAGATGGCTTCAAAAGTTCATTCTAGCTTAAAGTCTATCATCTTATGGTTATGTTCAAAGGCCGTCTCCAGTTGTCCTGATCCATATCTCGCCACTGGACCCAGATGCCTCTGCAGGAGAAAGTGAGGCTGGTGACTACGCAGCACTCCTTCACTCAAATCTAATTCACTTGCACGTCACTTGCACATCATGGCATCACCTCCCTGATGTCGTCCTCTTGAGAACAAAGGACAAACAGCAGCATGTCCAAAGCACCATGCTAGGCACCAAGCATATAAAGACAAAAAAAATAAAACCAATCTCTGCCCTCAAAGGGATTTCTTCTACTGGAGAAAAGAGTGGGGTGAGTGGGAAATCAGGAAAGGCTTTTCAGAGGAGTTGGCACCTGAACCTTGGCACCTTGAAAGAAAATAAGGATTCTCAAAGGTAGTGATGAAGAGGGAGTGCATTCTAGGTATTGGGGTCTGGGGTGGCTTTTGTGAATATGTAGATAGAGAGGATGAAATGTTAATTCTGGGAATAGCTAGTAATTCAGTTTCATTGGAATAGAAGGACCATAGAAGGAAATAATGTGAAATAAAGCTGGAAAGGCAGATTAAAGTCAGATTGTGGAAGGCCTTAAATGCCAGCTTGAGTTGTTTATATTTTAACCTGAAGGCGAAGAGGAGCCACTGAAGGTTTCCGAGCAAAGAAATTTTAAAAAGCCACCATTAAATCCATGCTTCAGGAACCTTAATTGGGTTGTTGAATAGAGGATAGATTAGAGAGGGAAGAGATCAGAAGTGGGGAGAACAGTTTGGAGGCCATGGTGAAAGCCATCCATTCATTAGTCTTTGCTCAATACCATATAGACTTTCATGGACATGAGCACTTTGCATTGGGAGCCATAACCAGGGTACACACAGGTGTGCATGTACATTTATAAACACATTTGTGCACATATACATTTGTGTGTGCATAAACACAATGAACATATATGTGCTGAATGTACGTGTATATATATGTACATTGTTGTGTGATTTTGTATATGTGTATATGTGTGTATAGTTATCCCTTCCATATTGCGTGGGTTAGGGATAATGCACTCCCATGACCTGGAAAATTCACGTAGAATTTTTTGGCTCTCCCTTTATACCACAAAAGACATCTGAATTATTATGGCATTAAAAGATAAATTAAGTTGATATTATCCAATATGTACAAATATTTTCTGCATTTCTGAGTTTCTAAACATTTTCTGTATTGTCTGCTGGCCTTTCCATGTTATCTGCAGATTCCACAAAACTCCATGAAAATTCCCATTTAATTTCTTGTGCCGATTTGCAATATATATAGCATATATGTATATACATGTATGTATACATACATATATACATATGCATGTACATATGCATGTATAAGTATATATACATACACCGTATGTATATATCTGTTTATCTGTATGTACATGTACATGTACATGTACATATACATATACATATACATATACATATACATATACATATACATATACATATACATATACATATACATATACATATACATATACATATACATATACATGGAAGCTTCAACGAGGAAGAAACATAGAAATATAGTTAGGAATATTTATGTCTCTCAAGACATTTAGACCTTTGAGAAAACTCATCTTATTTCAGATACTTTAAGGTATCTAAAATAGGACTGATTGGCCAAAGTGGAAATCCAGTCTCATATTTTCTACTACTTTGCCATCATGAAGTCCAAAACTCATATAGTCAGATCGGAAATAACAGATTCAGTGGTAGGTCTATATGTTTAAAAAAATCTTTTTCCCCCCTCTCTACCTTATTGACTATTTCCCTAGACATTTGAAAGAGTATTCCCTCAATCTGACGCACAGGAATTTTGTCTTTAGTGAACAAGTATGCGTTCTGCTCAGTAATCCACATGCATTTGACTGTGATCACACACATAAAATCATTCCCAGCAAGCTACCTCCCTGCCAGTTTGACTTGGGCTCCCAGATGTTTCCCATTTCCCCATGGCTGTAGCACAAGCCTCTCTGTTTACTGATTTTCCCCAGACTCATGGTGTTTCTGGCACCTTTTGGGTTTCTCTCAGTGATCCTGATTGAACGAGGAGCCTTCTGCTTTGAGTGGTACTCTTCCTTTTTTGTAATTACTGTGATTTTTAATTTGGGATTCCACCTGGTCAAACTTCGGTCTGTTTGCCAGGCAGAGGCAGCTGCTTTCAGGGTTCTAGCATGGTCGTATGAAAAGGTGCTGCGATATGGAGAAGGGTTCAGCTGGGACAATAACATTTTCATTTTGGCTGGTTGTTATAATTAGGGAATGTGCCTGCTATTCCAAAGATAACAGTCCTTTTTCTCTATTCTTATGTCTCTGTCTGTCCCTGTGCCTACCTTTTTCTGTCTCTGCATCTCTGTCTCTGTTTCTATCTCTCTGTGTTGCTGTCTCTTGCTCTATCTCTCATGTAGACATGCAAGTACTCTCTGTCTCTCCTCTCTGTCTGTGTCTGTCTCTGTCTCTATCACACACACACACACACACACACACACACACATCCTTCTTGGAATGGAAAAGAAGATTCTTGCCGGGAAACTGGCATTGTGCCACATTGCCTTGGGCTATACTGTAGGTGCTTCGGATAAAGCCTATAGGAGAACATATGGGCCTCATGAAAGAAACACCTGCTTGTTCAGACTGGAGGAAGAAAAAAAGATTGTTCTGTTGCTAATTTGGAGCCCTTCGAAGGAAAGCTGGCTGTGATTAATGTAGGAGGCAGTTCGAGGTAGTCTCTGCCCAGCTCTTCTCAGGTGTGTGATTTCCATTCCCTTGATTTTTAAATAGAACACAATTCAGGGAGTATGCTGCATCAAGAGCCTGGTGGCACAAAAGAATGATTTCAGAGGTCCTCCCATCTTTCTTCTACCTAAAGCTGAACTGTTTTGCTTGGTTATACAAGTCTACCAAAATTCTACGACTGGATTTGCCAGATCCCTACTAAAAAAATGAGCTCAGGACATTTAAAAATGCTCTCTGGGGAGGGTTTGTTATTGTTGTTTTTTTACATGTAAGAGTAAATCACTTGTGCTTTCAAAACTACTATTCTTAGTATCCTGAAAATGATTTGGCAGAAAGAAAAAAAGGATATAGTGTGCTGAGTTTTTTTTTTAATTTACTAGATTCTAAGCTGTAGCAAAAGATAAATGATTTAAACATACAACACACCATGAAGGTAATAAAAACCTCATTGAATTAAAATTAGAACTTAAACTGACAAACCTGGATACCAGGCATTTCTATATACTCCAAAAATATAAGCAAAAGCTATATTATTCCACTTACATTTGACCTCAGTAGACAATTTGGAGAAAATTTGCCTCCAAGGAGGTATCCTTTAGAAAATATCATCTGACTTTGGCAAACCCTGAGTTGTGGAATAATGACACTCATTTAACAGATTGTTGTATGAAGTCACCAAACCTTGTTCTGCAGGCTGAATTGGGTCTTTTTAATAGGCCCACTGCCTGAGAGAGAGGGGAGGTCAGGATAGCCTGGGGAGCAGCTGAAGAGGCTGCCATCTCCTGGTCCAAGCACTGATGGTCATTAGGAAGCTTTTTAATCTCTAGCACTCCTCTGAGGCTAGCTGTGTGAGATGGTTAGTTGTACCCAAAATGTCGCTCACATTCTCATTTTTAAGAGCTTTGGTTCAAGCGCTTGTCAAAACCTGAAATGCATCATTAAGCCCTTCCTCCTCCTAATTTTCAATTCCATGTGTATTTCATGGGAAATTTAATTTATGTGTCTCAGATTCACTCAAGCATAATTGAACAAATGTGGTTTTGTAAGATTTATTTAATGTCCAAAAAAAAAAAACCAAAATCCTGTCCAGGCTCCCCTTAGATACAGGGAGTGGTGTTTTACCAAGAGAGAGTGAACTTGGCATCCAAACAATGTGAACACAATTTTAAAATCTGAATCAACATATCAAGCGACTCTTCATTCCTTTCCTTTGAGAAGGATTTCTGATTATTGGCTCTAAAGAAGAATGTATTGAGTACCCAGTTTATGAAATTAAATCTCAAAGTTGGTCTTGGTTTGATTCTCTCCCCCCAAAATAGTTTATCCCTTCATCAAGCCTTTGTCTTAATTTTTTTTCATCTTGAACATGAGTATATGATATTCTGACGAAGACACACATAGTGAGTGTCTGCTTGAAATAAACTTTTTCTCAATAATAATGGAGTACAATAACAACATTATGATAGAGGGAAGACGGGTAAGAAGCTGCAACTCGAAAGCATCCTTCCAACCTGCTAGGGAGCTCATCTGAATTTAGAGATTCCACTTCATTAGCATGAAATCAGAGGAATTCTCCCACAGAGTCCTGCTTTGATAGTCAGTCATGGTGGGACTGTGAGAACTATGCCAGCAGATAATGGAGAGAACGTTCTGGACAGTCCTGCCAAACTCTAAGGGCTTCAAGTACATATCCAATTAGAGACAGCATCAGAGATTTCTACCTGGAAGGGACCTCAGAGTCTGTTTAATCCAATTTGCTCATTTTACAGTTAAGATACTTAACTTCTAGCTAGGACTAGAACCCAGGTCTTCTGACTCTAAATGTAACACTATTTACATTGTATCATGCAATCTAGCTCAGTCAGGCAGTCGATGAGCATTTATTAAACACTTACTACGTGCCAGGCACTGTTCTAAGTCCTAGGGGTGCAAAGAAAGGCAAAAACAAAGTCCCTGGCTACAAGGAGCTCACATTCTAGGGTGGAAGACGATAGGCAAAAAAAAAATTGTTCCATACAAGACATATAATATATATGTAAGCTCATCTCAGACCTAAGTTTAAAGAGGTTTATCAGCAACAGTTTGGCTACCAGACAAGTATTTTTTTTTATTTTAAAGTTTATTTTATTTTAATTTTTATTAATAGCATGCTTCAGTCTATATTCAAACAATGTCAGTTTTTCTCTGGGGTGGATAGTATGCTTCATCATTAGTCATTTGGGATTGTCTTGGATCATTGTATTGCCAAGAACAGCTAAGTCATTCTCAGTTCTTCATCAAACAGTATTCCTATCACTGTGTATAACGTTCTCCTGGTTCTGTTCACTTCACTTTGCATCAGCTCATCTAAGTCTTTCCAGGTTTTTCCGAAATCTTGACATTTCTTGACATTTCTTATTGTACAGTGATATTCCATTACAATCATATACCACAGCTTGTTTAGCCATTCCCCAATTGATAGGCATCCCTTCGATTTCTAATTCTAAGCCACCACAAAAAGAGCTTAGGTAATAATTTTTAAAAATTATTTTTTATCATAAACTTCATAAATGCCAACAAATACGATCATTTCAATTTACAAAGAAGAGAAAAACAGGATTGTAAATGAAACCACAAATCACTGGAACATACAACTGGATAGTTTTTAAGAAGTGTGTAGCAAATTCATTATGGTAGTCCTACCTGTCTGTGTCTCCTTCTGAACTTCCTGATGCTCTCTTCTGTGCTTTATAAAAAAAACAAACAATGTTTCATTGGAACTTCTCTTTCTTTTCTTCTTTTTTGCTGTCATTATCACTTCCCGTAACACACCTTTTCTTCCTATAACTCTGCCTCTCCCCTACATATCCCTCCTTTGTAACAAATGAGCACAGTCAAGCAAGATAAATTCACACATTGGCTGCTTCTGAAAATGCACGTCTCTTTCTGAACCCCAAGTACATCACCGCTCTGCCAAAAGGGGAGATAACTGACTTCATTATCAGTATTCTGGAGTCATGGCTGGCCATCACATGGATTGGGGGGCTTAATTCTTCCTCCGTTGTGTTCATTTACAATTTTGTATTCATTACATAAATTGTTCCTGTGGTACTGCTCAATTCATTCTGCGTCAAGTCACATGAGTCTACCCAAAATTCTTAGAATCCATCCTTTTCATAGACCCTATAACATTCATAGTGATTTTGTTCACCCACAGTAACTCAGATCTGTGATCTGAGGAAGTGAAAGGAATTACTCATCCAAATAAAATTAAGGATCCTTAAAGTATTAAAATAAATAGAAGCATTAGAAGTTCAGATGAAATCAGACACAAGACCGAATGAATATGGAAAATGATAAACTGAAGAATCCTTAGAAATAGTCTAGACCATTTGGTTTGACAGGTGAGGACTAACAATATATACATAATGTTTTATGGTTTCAGCCACAGTTAATGTCTTTCCCATCCATGAGTTCACTTGATCTTCACAAAAACCATGTGAGGGAAGCAGGTATCATTATCTCCATTTTAAAGATGAAGAAAATGGAACTTAGAGAGGCTCGTTGACCTGCCTGAAGTCATGTAGCTACTCAGAGGGTGGGGACAAGATTCACATCTCCAAATTCAAGGTTCTGTGTTCTGCCAATCCATTTTTTGGCCCATTACAAATTATTTGTAAATATATATAAGAACATTCATCATCTCCATCAATCGATAAGCATTTACTACGTGCCTACTCAATGCTAGGCATTGGGGATACAAAGACAAAAGAAAAATAGTCTATACCATCATGGAGATTGTATTATATTGGTATATGTATGTACATATGCGTGTGTGCATTATGTATATGTATATATATGTGTGTATGTGTAATATATATGTTGTATGTATATATTTATACATACATACATGTATAATGTGTATACATAATACATATATGTATGTGTACATATAAGTATACATACATATATACTTATATAGTATACATACATATATACTTATATAGTATACATACATAGAAACATATACACATATATATGTATTTTATACCTGTATACACATAAATGTACACATGCATACACACATATACATATGTGTGCGTATGGCAGCTGGTGGCTCAGTAGATAGAGCACTAGTCTTAGAGTCAAGAAGACCTGAGTTCAAATCTGGTCTCAGATGCTAAGTATATGATCCTGTGCGAGTCAACCTCTGTCTCACTTTCCTCAACTATAAAATGGAGATAATATTACCACCTACCTCACAGGGTTGTTGTGAGAATCAAAAGAATTAATATTTGTAAGAAGTACTTAGCATAGCGTCTATTATATGATTGCTGTTCAATTGTTACAGTCATGCCCTGACTCTTCATGACCCCATTTGGGGTTTTCTTGGCAAAGATACTGGAGTGGTTTGCTACTTCCTTCTCTCGGTCATTTTACAAATGAGGAAACTGAGGCAAACAGGGCTAAGTGACTTGCTCAAAGTCACAGAGCTAGTAAGAGTCTGAGGCCAGATTTGAATTCAGAAAAATGAATCTTCCTAACTTCAGGCTGGGCAAGCTATCCACTCTACTCCCTACCTGCCTAATCACATGGTAGGTACTATATAAATGTTTATTTTCTCTCCTTCCCCATACCATATATGGTATGTAACAAATAAATTTAGGGTGATTTGGAGGGAAGAGATTAACAACTAAAAGGATTAAGAAAGATGTCATGTGGAAGGTGGCACTTGAGCCTAACCCCAAAGACCATGACTACTGCTAAAAGAAATCCACATACTTTTGAGGAGGGGCTTACTCACTGAACCCAAGGCAAGCCCTGATGGTTTGCTCCTGAAGTTTAATGACTACATTCTTTGCTCATTTGATCCTTGGTAATGTCAGAATGACATCCTCCTGTGGTGAATGAGTATGAAAAGATCCCCCCAAATAGGTTTGAAGGATAGACTGCAAAGAGAAGCGGTCACTTCCACGAAAGATAAGAATGGAGAAATGGAATATTTGAAATTCACCACACATGGTTTCACTTTCCATGAGTTTGAGAGATGAAAAATATTATTTTGTCATAACTTTTATGGGGACCAAGTGATATATTGAAGTTTTTGGTGCCCTCCCCCAGCCACAAGGTCATACTTAACATAGTAATAGACTACAGAAAAGCATAAAACAAAGACACAGACCATTGTGGAGGAAAATCAACTGCCGAACACATTGATTTTTAATGTTATAAAGCAGAAAGATAAATGCAGGTTACCACGGAGCCAGCTGATGAAATATGTCTTGGAAGAGGAATCTGTGAATTAAGGAGTTTGTATCATCATCATTTCTTTTTATATTCTGACCCCTCCCTCCCCGAAAGCCTTCCATCTCCTGTGCAATCAGCAGTAGCTCTGTCAAAGTCTACTTTGTATAAATATTAACTCATCTAGCAATCTTCAAAAAGCATGCAAGCCCGAAAATTAAATCTCTTTTACAAGGCTCAGGAGCTGACACACAGCAATATTTGATTCCTTGTCCCTGTAGCTCTCTAATCCTGCAGTAGAGACCACATAAAGCCGACCTGTAAGCATAATTTGTCACACACTCTGGAATTCACTTATTCCAACAATCATCTGTGAAGTGCCTACTATGTGCCAGGCACTTTTACACACTGACAATACAAAGACTAAGATAGAACAGTCTTTGTCCCCAAGGAGCTCATATTCTATTGGGTTAAAGAAACATGCAAATAGAAAATTAAATACAAAATACATCAAACTAATTTCATAGGGAGAGGATAAAGACACAGGTGTAATGCACAGGGCATTGCAGTAATAATAGAACGGGGCTTCCAGCGGGCACAATGGAAGGTAGGGTAGAGTAGTCAAGTGATACAAGACAGATGTGGCTAAGTGTGAGGAGTGCGAATAGAGGCCAGAAAAGGGTCGTTCAGACCTAGTTAGCATGAGACTTTGAATCAGAGGGATTCTGGGTAGACTAATGGGGCAGTAGTCTGTCAGGTCTTCTGGAGCAATAATAATATTGATTATCAGTACTTACACAAAAAGGGGAAACTGGTGAGTTAGAATACGGCCACAGGGCAGAGTAGATGGAGAGTCCTTGGTTCTGCCTGGCCTTGGGAAGAGAGAATCTAGGGGGGCCCTAAGGTAAGAGCTCACTGGTTTAGCACTAGGTCACTCCACTTCCGATCCTGCTTTAATTTTTCCCATAACAGGGACTTGTTTTCTTCACCAAGACTTGGCTTCACCTTGTAATGCAGTAACTAGCTCCTTGTCTTATCCCCCTTGACTTAATTTCCTTCTCTATTTTTCTGCAAAGTATTAATAATTTCTCTTAGGTTGGAATCCTGCCTTGCCCAAACCCTAGCCCTTCCTGGGAATAAAGTATTGCCCCTAGACTTGTGGGTCCTCTCAATCTGCTACCATTTCAATAGTGAGCAGTAAGTATAGCATTTACATGCATCTATATGTGTGCACGTGTGCGTGTGTGTGCATGTGTATGTGTATTTTCTTACATGGCTTCTGTGAAGTAACTCAACAGAAATCTTGAATATATTGTTGGTGGTCAGGATACAGCTCGGTCTACCTATTTCTCTTCAGCTAACGCATTATGTTTCTTGAGCTTTCTATAGAATTTATCCCCATCCTTATGGCTCTGGAGGAGAAAGTGAGGCTGGTGACCTTGCACAGCTCTCCCTCACTCAAATCCAAGTCAACTGCAAGTCATGTCATCGCTTCCCTGATGTCATGGTCCTCTTCGAAAACAAAGGACAAACACAGCAACAACACTAACTCCACTGGTGGGATTCAGCTGGTTTGTACCGGTTCAGTAGCACCAGTAGCTAATTTTAGGTTGAATTCCTCAGACTGGTTGTTAGCAGGGGCAGTGCCTTGGCTCAGTTCTGTGGAGAACCTGTTGTTAATTCATTTGAATCCCACCACAGACTAATTCCCACTTAACCTTCCCTTGGGATAGGAGCTAGACTTGCATACAGAGAACTTCCACATGAGGAAATTCCTTCCACCAGTGTAGGTTGACAAGTTCTCTGGAACTTAGGTAGTTACCTAGAAGACTAAGGTATTAACTGACTTGCTCAGGGTAACACAGTGAGGGTTTTAACCCAGGTTGTCCTGGTTCTGAAGCCGGTAAGCTATCTACTCCACCAAGCTATGTCTCCCATTCTAATTTTTTTTTAATAACACTTTGTCTAGATCCAACTATCCCTATCAAATTTTTCTTTTTTTATATTTGCTTCTTTCTGTGTCATGTATCCCTCATACATACTAGTTGCTTAATAAATGTTTACTGCATAAAATTAAGAGTGTACATTTTATCTTTCAAAAAAGATTGCTGGATCTTATCTACAATATCTATAACAACACAGCCATGTTCCATTAAGTAGGATGAGAGTTAGGTAGGCATGCCTAGCTCTTTCCTCCCCAGCTCATAAAACAGTGGTGGTCTCTATCTGCTGAGCTAAGCAAGTAGCTGTTGGTCATTCTGAATTGGCATACTTCCCTGGTTTATGGCTGTGACCCTGTTTTTCAGACCCCACTGTTTCATCCCTTTCCTTTGAACTCTGTTTGGTTTTTGATTTTATGACCTCTGTTTTTGATATGCGGATAGACCTCAGCTCTAGCCTGTCAGAAATTGTTTACTCATCTAGTGACCAGCTAGTCCCATTTCTAACAACACCTCAGTTACCTAATCCCCTGGAAATCTCTCAGCTTCCTTACCTCCTGGGCTCTGACCTTGGCCCCACTACCAACTAATGACACCTACCAGCTCCTCTGGTGGGGGATGGGGGGCAGGGTGCGTACCACCTCCACAGTGCTTTGCTCACAGTAGGGACTCAAGGAATGTATTTTGATTGATTGAATTCTCTGACCCGAAACCTTCCCTATCTTGGCAAGACTCCTTACTCAAGCTTCTTGAGGAGATCTTTAAAAACAGAAAAAAACCAGAATCTCAGAGGTAGAAGGGACCTCAGAGGCCAGTTAGTCAAACCCATTAGAACAAGAATCTCTCTTATAACATCCCTGACAAATGGTCATCTGGTTTCTACTTTCAAACCCTTCAGTGAGGAGAAACCCAATACTTCACCAGACAATCCATTATACTTTTGGACAGCTCTAATTGTTGAGAAGATTTCCCTTAAATCAAGCTGAAATGTGCCTCTCTGTAATTTCCACCCATTGTTTCTAGTTCTATCCTCTGGGGCCAAGCAGACTAGAGTGTCATGATCCTGAGTAGCACTTACGCAGTATTTAATCAATATTTATTGAGTTCCTTTTATTTACCCAATGCTGTAAGGAATTCAAAAGATATATAGGATAAGGTTCCTGACCTCAAAAAGCTTACCAACTTGTTGGGAATACAAGGCTTATAGACATGAAAAAACCTAGAGAACAATCATGCCTGCAAGGTTAATGCTCTAAGAGTCAGAGAATACAGAGATCAGTGCAGAAATCTGTAGTCAGAGAAGGATATAAAATACACAAAATAAGCCTGTAATCAATATATACAAGGTAATTTTGGGCAGGGGAGGGGAGTGATAATAGGAACAAAGTAGCTGTTTGGCATATATCCATACACACACACATATACATGTGTGTATATATACACATATATACACACATACATAATTTTATATATGTGTATATACATACATACATATATATGTGTATGTATAGATATAGATGTATAGATATAGATATACTCATCCTTCTTTACCTTGGAGAGTCAAAGGGAGATGTTATATGGGTTAGAAAATTAGAATAATAAGTGAGAAAAATGATTCCTATTCCAACCCACACCCTGCCCTCCCCCCAACTGGTTGTGACACTGAATGAACAATTCACCCTTTCTGAACTGAGAAGGAGGGGTCCAATGCTTTATACCCTAACACCTAAACCCAGGAGAAGATTGGCTAATATGTCAATCAGTCAGTCAACAAGCATTAACTATTTTGCTTAAAATGTGCCAAGCACTGTGCTAACCCCTAGAGATACAAAGGAAGGCAAACAAACAAACAAAAAATAGCCTCTGCTCTTGAGAATCTCACAAATCAAATGGGATCCAAAGAGCTTGCTAGGACGGACATTGCCCAAGCACAAGAATACAACTTTCTGAGAATACTTTTATTGCTAGCATCCGAGCTCCTTGCCACCAACTTCTTAATCAGTCCCTTTCATGGGCTTGCAGTGGAAGCACTAGTGTGAGCCTAAGAACTGCAGTGGGGAATAAAGATGGAAGGAAAAGCATCAAGAAGAGGATAGAGATGACCAAGTGAAGGCTTTTCACTCATGGTGAAAAGAAAAGGTAGTCTTCCCATAGTTTTACTCCAAGGCAAATCCTAGGTCATTTTCATTAAAAAAAAAAATCAAGTAGGAACATGGGAAGACCTTCTGGAACCAAGCTTCTTTTCTTGGCATACAAAGCATCCTACAAGGCATTCCATCTGCTTCTCTAGCTTTCAGTTATTGCCCACTCCTTTACCTGTTCCTCATTGTAATTCTGCAGAGATGATTCTATTTTCCATGCCATACATATGTATATATATGCACACATATATGTATGTACATGTGTATATATATATATGCATGTATATTTGTGTATATGTATATATATATGCATATGTATGTATACACACATATATGGCATGGAAAATAGAACAATATATAGGTATATATGTGTGTATATATGTATGTATATATGTATGTGTATGCATATATGTACATGTGTGTGTATATATGTATGTGTGCATATATATGCATATATATATATCTATATTCAAAACAATCATGTTGATCTGGGCCCTTATTGCTCCTACGAAGAAGTATTTCCTTTATTCTCAGGTGCTCACAGCACAGCAGGAAGGTTTCAGGAGTGTAATGCATTCAGACACCACATTAGTTACACATTAAAAATCTGAGCATACATTTTTATCTGAGATAGAATTCACACACAAAGCCAAATGATTCAAATCAGATTCCAGCATCCTACGCTTTTCATTGAACAGTACTTGAAATTAAATTACCTTGCTTTAGCCTAAAGCACAGCCTGGCTCTGAGCGATTCCTTTAAAAGGCCACCTCTAATGTATGGAGATGTTCTAATTTCCCCTTTATAGATGCTGCTTGTCATCGCCAATGTGCTCTCCCCAAGCAGTAGAATTGCCGGGGTGCTAGACAGGGTCAGCCTTCCACGGAGCAGGTGGTGAAGTATTTGTTGATTGTTGGGAAGCCACACTAGGGCTTATTTTTCAAAACCTGATCTAATGAAACGGATGGGTCATTTCGAGGTCTTTCAATTATTAATGGGCAAAATGATTAGATAAGTTCTAGTCATTGTTGTGTCTCTCATACCAGGAGTGGCTTTTTAAAAAATATTGTTTCTTAATACTAGAAATGGCAATGAGGAGTCATATAAGGAAAGGACTTAAAATATACCTTGTGGATGTCGGTCTATTTTCCTTTTGTGTCTGTACTGTTTAGATGTGAATTTTGAATTTAGCTTATTGTTCACCGGGCCTTATTTTCCATGAATGCTATAGCTAGTAGAGGTTGAATGGGGCTTTGCTCCAGGGCTATAAATTTAGAAGCTACTGTCAGCACTTTCAGTCCTTTAGCAGAATAGAATCAACTGAAATAACATCTGAATAAAAAGGATAATTAGTTAACTAAGAGGTGAGCAGATTTTCCTAAAGCACAAGTCTGACCATTTCACATTTCTTCCTCGTTCCCCAATAAATAAACTCCAGTGATTCCCTATCAGGGTCAAATACAAAATCCTCTGTTTGGCATTTCAGGCCTTCATAGACTACCCTACCCTCTTTGGCAGTCTCCTTATACCTTATAATTTTTTCCATCTGTAGACATGGCTCTCTTTACTATTCATTGAACAAGACATTCTATCTCTTGGTTCTGAGTATTTGTTTTAGCTGTTCTCCCCTCCTGGAATGCTCTCCCTCTTTATCCCCACCTCCTGGGTTCCCTGACTTCTTTCAAGTCCCAGCTAGAATCGCATTATTTACAGGAAGTCTTTCCCAGCCTCTCAATTTTAGTACCTTCCCTCTGTTGATTATTTTCATTTTATCCTGCATAGAGCTTGCTTGTACCTGTTTGCATGTTGTTTCTTCCACTAGATTGTGAGCTCCTTTAAGGTAAGAATTGCCTTTTCCTTTCTTTGTATCCCCATTGCTTAACATTATGCACATAATGGGTGTTGACTGATGGTAGGTGGGAGTACATATCTCCCTTTGCCCTCTCCTGTTCCTTCTCTCCAACCAAGAGCATGTTTCACACCACTTGTCCTAGGCACAGTTAATGGTGTTTGCCCCAGATACAAAAACTCCTAATTTTAGCTCTTTAGGTAGGTAGGGAAAAAGGTAAGCATTTATAACTCAAAAAAGTCTCTTGTTAACAGACTTGTAAGTCCAGTCACATGAGGATAATTTCAAGAGTAAAATTTAAATTCCGCTAAAACTGTTAATTTGAGCATAGACAGTCTCCATTTTACTCAATTGAATTGTACTTGGCAAATTGTGTGAAACATTCCTAAGGATGTTTCTGAATAAACCATCCATCTGAGATAGAACACCAAGACATATTGTAGGCTACGTATGACATTAGCCCTAAAGCATTAAATGAGAAAAAGGAATTAGTCTGGTTTGGATGACTGAACCAAATCCAATTTTTATATTGGTCTGAGAACAGAGGATCACCACAGGTTAGTTTTGAAGACTTCATATGCTTTTCCAGTTGCAATCATATGACCAGGCAATATCATACACTGTGAGATAACAAGGCTGGAAAGGAAAATCCATCTTACATGTGAAATTGATCTGGGTATTTACAACAGATCTGAAGCGGCAAAATCTTTTTTGTCAACTTTAGAGGCCATTTGAGGTTGACTGGGATGCTGGGAATAGATATGTCTTCTTAAAATCACAACTAGCATCATAACTGTAGACTCCTAGAGCTGGAAGGGGCCTTAAATAGCATCCAGCCCAGCCCTAGCAAGAAGCATTTTACCCTCCCCAAAATTATTGATGATGCCAAAGAGCTGTTGTTTCTGTGGATTAGATCTATTGATATTTGGCATTAAAAAGTTAAAATGTCAGTATTTTATGAAAATAATTTTGACCTTGTGGACCCCTGAAAGGCTCTCAGGGACCCCAGGGGTCCTCAGATCAACCTTTGAAAACCACTGATGCAGTCTGATATCCTCTTTTTTATAAATGATGTGAAAATATGCTTAAAAAGAAATCAAGGAACCAGCCTTGGAATCAGGAAGATCTTCGTTTAAATCTGGCCTCAGACACTTACTGGCTGTGTGAATCTGGGCAAGTGACTTAATCCCAATTGATGAAAGAAAGAAAGAAAGAAAGAAAGAAAGAAAGAAAGAAAGAAAGAAAGAAAGAAAGAAAGAAAGAAAGAAAGAAAGAAAGAAAGAAAAGAAAGAAGGAAAGAAAGAAAGAAAGAAAGGCAAGAAGAAAGGAAAGAAGGAAAGAAAGAAAAGAAAAGAAAGAAAAAGAAAGAAAGAAAAGGAAAGAATGAAAGAAAGAAAGAGAGAAAGAAAGAGAGGAAGGAAGGAAGGAAGGAAGGAAGGAAGGAAGGAAGGAAGGAAGGAAGGAAGGAAGGAAGGAAGGAAGGAAGGAAAGAAGGAAAGAAGGAAAGAAGGAAAGAAAGAAATCAAGTTATGCCTTCAACATGTATTATAAATTCATATTTTTTTCCAATGTGGTCCCTGGCTGTGAGAAGTAGCATTATTTAGTGGATGGAGCTGGCTTAAGAGTCAGGAAGAACTGGTTTCAGTCTTGCCTCTGACACATATTGGCTATGTGACCCTGGGAAAGTCACTTAACATCCTTGTGCTTCAAGGCAACACTCTAAGACTGTAAGTTGTAGAAAATTGCCAGTCTCCATAGGCAGGAGGAGTTTCATCCCTTGAAGTTCTGTACAGTGATAAAAGCCCAGCTCCAGATTTCTCCACCCACACCCACTCCAAAAGATCCCTTTGTTTATAGAGCAATTAGTCTCACACAAATCTCTTATAGTCAATACTGAGTGTGTAAAAACAGAAGTTATTCTCTTAAGTCAAAAAACCTGCTTGAGCTCTATTTCTTGAAAGACATATGCTATAATAGAAAGAACAATAGGTTTGAAATTTTTTAAAAATCACAAAATCTAGAAGTTTGAAAAACCAAATACTTAAACTCACTTTGGAAAGTATAGCCCGCTGCTGATCCTTTCGATTTGATGTTATGTAACAGACTGTTGGGGTGTCACAGTCATGGGTGTGCTTTCCCTTCATCATTGTCATGGAGCATGTCCAATGGGGATACTTTCAAAATCCGAAGGAAGAAGAAAATGCTCTAGAGGAGTCCAAGTGATGACATCCCTACACAAAAGAAAGGAATTTACCATAAGCCTTAAACCATTACCCTGAAACCCAAATCTGTAGAACCCAAGGTGTCTTTTCTAAAAATTCTGTCATGGACCCTTTTGACAGTCTGATGAAGCCCATGGACTCCTCAGAATACTGTTTTTAAATGCATAAAATGGAGTATATAAAATTGTATTGAAATAACGATATATTTTTCCCATCCAAGTTCAAAAACCCTCTGAAATCTATCCATGAAGCCCAAGTTGAGAATTCCTAGATCTCCAGTGTAGACAGTGCCAGAATCCTGTTATCTATGAAATGTGGAGCCCACTTCTGACCCATGACATTGTCCAGCATCTGCTGCCACATTTGAGCTGCTGTGAATGCTACTCCAAGCAGCAGTTTCTGAATATGGAGCAAAGTCCTAGACCAAGTAGAGCATATTTTTTAAAATAGGCCTCAACAGGGGGGCGGAGCCAAGATGGCGACTGGAAAGCAGTAACTGGCGTGAGCTCTCCACCAAGTCCCTCCAAAAACCTATAAAAAAATGGCTCTGAACCAATTCTAGAACTGCAGAACCCACAAAGTGGCAGAGGGAAGCAGGGCTCCAGCCCAGGACAGCCTGGATGGTCTTGGGGTAAGGTCTGTCCCGCACGGAACTCTCAGCTCCCAGCTGAGGGGAGCAGAGCTGAGCCAAGCAGAGCCCAGCGCGCGGTGCGGCAGACCGCGGACCCACAAAACCAGGAGTGGAGCGAAGAGTGCCCTAGCATGCTGAATTACTGAGCTGTGGCATGTACCAGACCTCACAACCCACAAACAGCAAAGACAACAGAGAAGGTTAGTGGGAAAAGCGGCGGGACAAGACAGAGTTTGCGGTTTGGCTACCACCCCTGGGGCACCGGAGGTGGGGCAGCTTTAGATATTCAGCTGCAGTTGCTTCTGGCCCCAGGCCCACCTGGTGGGAGGAATTAAGTGGCTGATCAGAGCAGGAGTGCAGAGCCTGCTGAAGATTTAAGCCCAGTCTGGGTAGGGGGTTATTGGGGAAGGAGGAGTG
>CM053626.1:92571125-92592034 GCA_028646595.1 Phalanger gymnotis
CATCCAGGCAGACCTGGGCTGGAGTCCTGCTTCCCTCTGCCCCTTTGTGCGTTCTGTAGTTCTAGAATTGGTTCAGAGCCATTTTTTCATAGGTTTTTGGAGGGACTTGGTGGGGAGCTCACACCAGTTACTGCTTTCCAGTCGCCATCTTGGCTCCGCCCCCCGTACATCACTATTTATAGCAGCTCTTTTTGTGGTGGCTAAGAATTAGAAATCAAAGGGATCCCTGTCAATTGGGGAATGGCTAAACAAGCTGTGGTATATGATTATAAAGAAATATTATTGTGTTGTAAGAAATGACAAACCTGGAAAGAGTTACATGAACTGATGCATAGTGAAGTGAGTAGAACCAGGAGAATGTTGTACCCAGTAATGGCAATATTTTTCAATGAAGAATTGTGACTGACTTAGCTATTCCCAGCCATTAAACAATCCATGACAATCCCAAAGGACTAATAGTGAAGCATGCTATCTGCCCCCAGAGAAAGAATTGATATTGACTGAATAGAGACTGAAGCATACTAATTTCTACTCTTTCATTTTTTTTCTTTTATATAAGTCTTCTTGTACAAAATGACTAATATGGAAATATTTTACATAATTTCACATGTATAAACTATATCTGATTGCCTACAGTCTCAGAGAAGGGGAAAGGGAAGGAAGGAATAGATTTTGGAACTCAAAATAATAAAGATGTTAACAATGATGGTGGGGGGAGAATGTAACTGTCTGGGCCTGGAGGCCACATGCGGCCCTCTAGGTCCTTGAGTGTGGCCTTTTAATTGAGTCCAAGTTTTACCCAACAAAGGATTTGTTCTGTGAAGTTTAGATTCAGTCAAAGAACCACACTTGAAGACCTAGAGGGCCACAAAAATCGCCACCCTTGCCTTGGCTCCTTATTATTCCCCTTCCCTAGCCTCCAGGTGTTTTGACTTCCTCCATTTGAGTATAAGCTTCTTAAGGGTAGAGACTGTCTTGCTTGCTTATATTTTTATCCCCAGGACTTAGACAGCACATAATAAATATTCTATCTATCTATGATCTCCATATACAAATATCCAAAGTTTAATCAGCAAGTAAGAAGAATTAGAAATCTTAACACAAGGAAGCAAATTTGACTTCACAGATTTAAGTGAGTTTTGGTAGGATGAACCTAAGGACTGGAATGAGATTCTGGATAGGTATGCCTCATTCAAAAGAAACATGACTAAAAAGGAGAGTAGGGTTGAATTGTAAATAGGAAGATATACTCATGCATCTACTCATTCAGCTCTCACTGATTCTGCCTTCATAACATCTCTCATATTTTATTTCCTTCGTGATATTTCACCGGACTACTGTGAGGTTATTCAGTCATTTTTAGTCATGTCTGACTCTTCATGAGAAGAGTCTTCCTGACCCCATTTGAGGTATTCTTGGCAAAGACACTGGAGGGGTTTGCCATTTCTTTCTTCCTCTCGTTTTACAGATGAGGAAACTAAGGCAAACGGGGGTAAGGGATTGCCCAGAGTCACACAGCCAATAAGTGTCTGAGGCTGGATTTGAACTCAGGAAGATGAGCCTTTGTGATTCCAGGCCTGGTTCTCTATCCACTGCGCCACTTAGCTGCTCAAAGATACTGGAGTGGTTTGCAATTTTCTTTTCTAGTGGGTTAAGGCAAACAGAGATTAAACGACCTGCTGAGGGCCACACAGCTAGTAAGTGTTAGAATTTAGATTTGAACTTAGGTCTTCCTGACTCAAAGCCCAGCACTCTATCCACTGAGCCATCTCTCTGTGGAGTATTGTAAAAACCAGCAAATGGCTCTCATTAACCTCAAGATTCTCCCTTCTCTAATACAGCTTCCATGCAACTGCCAAAATGATATTCCTGAAGCATGTATAAAACCATGTTATTTTCCCACCCAATAAACTCCAGTGGCACACTGTAACCTCTGGGAAAACATACAAAATATTCTGTTAGGCCTTTAAAAGTAATGTGAAGCTACCAGGGTTTATTGAGCAAGGGAATGGTAATATTAGACCCATACATTAAAAAAAATCATTTTGGTAAAGATATTTAAGATGTATTGGAACAGGGAGAAACTTGAGGCATGAAAATTAATTAAGAAGCTATTATAATGGTACAGGGAGAAGTAAACAGGACCTGACTGAGGTGCTGGCTACATAAGTGGAGAGAAAGCGATAGATGTGAAAGATATTCTAGAGGCAGTAATAGCAGTCTGACGACCAATTGGATATGTGAGATGAGTCAAAATGAGGTATCTGGAAGGATGGTGGTCCCCTTGACAGAAATAGAGGAGTTCGGAAGAGAGCTGGGTTTGGGGGGTTGAGATAATGAATCCCATTTTAAATACATTGAGTTTGAGATGTCTACAGGACCTTCAGTTTGAAATATCCAACAGATAGTTGATGAGTTAAAGCCAGAATTCTGAAGAAAGTTTGGGCCTGAATATGTAGGTTTTAAAATAGGTGAAAACTGCACTAAGAATTTGAAGATTCTATGTAAAGATCTGGGAGTAGTCGGCATAAAAATAAAAATTAAACACACGAGAACTGATGAAGTCACCGAGAGAGAGTAGAAAGCGAAGGAAAGGCCTAGGACAGAGACTTGTGATACTCCTATAATTAAAGTGTGTCTATGTATGATGAGCCAACAAAAGAGACTTAGAAGGAACAAAATAAATAGGAGAAGGAATTACAGAAAGCAGGGCCACAATAACCTAGAGAAAATAAAATACTTAGGAGTAATGTGGGGTCCATGGGAGTCAAATGCTATAGAGAGGTCAAGAAGGACAAGGATTGGGAAAAGTCTATTAGATTTTGGATAAGAGATTATTAGGAATTTTGGAGAGAGCAATTTTAGTCTAGTGCTGAGGCTGGAAGGCAGATTAGAAAGGGAAAATAAACTTTTCACTGGAAATAACAATAAAAATGGCCAAAATGAAGTTCCTTCTCAAAGATAAGTAAATCTTCCCGCTAACAGAAGAGGCTGAGGCTGGTCCATGTCTTAAGTTCAAGAGGTCTGTGCTGCCACAGGGCTAAAGCCTTAGACTGTTGGGCACAATTACGGTGAACCTTTGGGATGGGAAAAAACTAGGTTATCTAAGGAGGGGCATGCCAACCCATATTAGAAAGAGAACAGATCACGGCGTCCTTCGGCAGTGGAGATAGGCCTGTTGAGTTGTTGCTGTTGCACTTCTTGTTTGAGCAAGACAGGGAAACCTAGTGTGTGTGTGTGGCAGGGGAGGTGGGCAGATATACAGACTAAGAGAAAGAGAGAGACAGAAACAGAGATAGAGAGACAGAATATCATCTGTAAACTGCAGGTCAATAACTTGACTTTGATTCCTTAAAAAATTCTGTAGTGATCATAAAAGCAAAAATTAGTGCTAGACTAATCTTATTTCCCTAAGTAATCAGGAAAATGCCAAAACACGGTTTACCTAAATTTTAGCAAAGTTATTTAACAACATATAACATACTATTCTTATTGTATGGAAAATAGAAATGTAGATTAGACAGTAACTCAAGTAGATGGATTCTGAACTGGTTTAATGTTTGGACCCAAAGAGTGACTATTAATGGTTCCAAATCAACATGACAGGAAGTCTCCAAGCGAATGATCCAGAGACCTTTGCTTTGTTCTGGAATGTTTACTATCTTAAAAAAAAAAATCAGTGACTTAAATAAAGGCATAGCTAGAATGCTGATTGAATTTCCAGATAAGAAAAAGCTAGGAGAGATAACTAACATACTGATGACCCACCTAGACTGTGTGAGTTGAAAAATGATCAAACTTTGTTGATGGATATGCCTTACAATCATATGATTAGCCTTTCAAGCTGTTTCTAAAGCTCATATCCTTGTCAGCATTTATGAAATTTCTTTGTGGTCACTTCTATCTTTATGTCAAAATTCCGCATTCTCTGAATACATTTGAGTGATTTAGTAATCAATGAATCTAAATAAGTAAGATTACTCAGTACTTTGTGTATATTTTAATCAGGGCTTAGTTGACTGCACAATGATCCAATTTGAGGGGAGTGGGGAAGGCCAGGACCCTAAGATCAAACAGATGCTTATATATGGGTTGGGCAGGGGGAACAGGAGGGAGTCAGAAATTTGCTCATTAGGCATCCTGGGACAGAAAAAGTCAGAGGGATCTGTCAGCAGGTAGCAGAAAATGCTCCCAGTGACTGGGGTTCAAAGACAGAATTCTAGTCAAACAGGAAGCTTTTATTAAGTGTATGCCTTGCCCAGGTTCTAGGGATACAAAAACAAATGATGAAATAATCCCTTCTTTCAAGCAGCTTGCATTCTAATAGTCTCCTGAAAGGTACCTTGGAAGGTAAGAGAGGAACTAAATCTCAAAGAAATTATAGCACCAGGCAGACAACCAAGGCATCAGATATGAGGGGACAAGACTGATGTCCAGTTATTAAAATCACAGTACATAGTTAGGGACAGATCACGGAGGGAAAACACAAAATCCTGGGTAATGGAACACAAGGTCAGAATAGGACTAAGGCTATCTCATCGCTGAACTCTGACTGGGTGTTAAGCTGTTGATTGAGGTTTCTTCTATTGCTCCTGCCCAAGGAAAGTTCCTGGAAGCTAACAGGTAGAGATTAAGTGGCTACAGCTGTGAAGCTTAGAGGACTAGAAGCCAAACAGATTATTACAGGAGATATCACTAGGAAGATAAGTAGGGCCAGGTTGGAGGGAGAGAGGTTAAGCCATTAGAGGTTTGTAAACAGGAAACAACACCCTAGGACCACTCTTTTTCTAAGGATTAACCTGTTGGCACTGGGCAGAATAAATACAGTAGATAAATAACAGCATAAAACATAATAGGTCCTGGATTCTCCGTGTCATGTTCATTAGCAGCTTATACAAGCAGGCACTGCTTCATTTACATAGTCAGAAAGCACAAACTGAAAAACGAAAACAAAAAAAACCCAAACTCCTGGCTTACTGTTGCCCAAAAAGCGAGGAGCACAGTGAAGAGAAACCAGGAACTGCCAGGGAGGTGGGGTGATGGTGATGGTGGTGGTAGTGGTAGTGGTGGCTAGTATGGCTGTGAGACCCTCTGCTTGATGAATATTCTCTTTTTTTTTTTTAAATTAGCCAATTAAAAAAAAACAGAAAAAAAAATGAGGGAGAAAAAAAAGAGGAACTCAAAATTTATTATTTTTTAGTTCTTAAGAGATGCCTGATTTCCACTAATGGAAACTTTGGGGGTCTAGAATTTAAATAAGTAAAATATTCTTAATAATTAGTATTATTATAAAAATTAAATAAAGGTTAAAAAAACTAAAGATAATGTTCCCTTTTTTTCTTCCAGAAAGCTCTTGATTCTAAGGAGAGAAGACCATATAAGTTATAAAGACAAATCAAACTAAAAAAAATTAATGGTTTTGCCTTTTCTGTCTTTAGGTAAAGAAACCTGAGCTTAACTGTTCTGTGACACTTCCAGATGCATCATTGGAATTGATCTTTAACCTAATACAGTACAGGAATTGCCTTAGATACTGTAGTTTTCTCTTACATTTTAATTATATCAGAGTTCCCAGACTTCTTTTACTGAAGAAGGTCACCCTGTCACACATATAATCATCTGCTTAAAAAACCTTCAGTTCAAGTGTTATAAGTACAGTATTTTTATCTTCTAATGGGATGACTTGAGATGGATACATGAAGTATTTTTTAAACTGCCACTTAATCTTTTGCAGCTAATAAGCAACCATTCCACAGGATCACTGGTGAACACACACAAGGCCATGCAATTCATCTTAAAGCCATGTAGCATTTGTTTTTGCTTCAGTAGGAGTTAAGTGATGCAAACTAAATGCAGAAAGCTCAAATGTTTAGAATACAACAACATCAGACCTTAACTGCAATTAATTTAAGGCTACAAACAAAGGCTTTAAGGACACTCTCCAATTTGCTTTTAAATAAATAAAACCAAACATTTCTATATAGCCAACCGACATTTGCCCTAGGCTTTGGATTTGTTTGTTTGTTTGTTGTTGTTTGGTAAACAGGTCATATTTTATTGCTTTTGGCCAAAGACAAAATTAACAGAAAGAGTAGTGATTAAGTGCCACATGGTATCTAGATCGATTGATAGACTTAGAATTTTTGGGCTCAAAACCGGATAATATTTCAGAGGCCATTTCAAAAATGTAATCATTGGACCAATACATGACCATGTCAACTTAACTGTGCTCTCCAAAGTATATCTTCCTTTAATATCTGGGACAGCTGGTCTAAAAAGACATTTTAAAATTACAGTCTTTATCAGACAATAAGTAGCTTAGTTTTTTTTTTTCAAGACTGTAAACTATTCAGAAGACTCTCATCTATTTTTCACAAATGCTTTCTTCCAGATGTCAGGATGCTGATCTTTGAGTCAATCAATCAATTACCTCACCCGAATTCTAGTAAGTGATAAGACACCATGCCCTGATACTTTAACCTGTTGAGAGACTGTATCGATTGATCAAATACTTTAGCCTCAGTGTGAAAAGATGATGATCAACTTAGATGACTTTAAATGCCATGAATAAACTGGAGTTAGGTTACACAGAAGTGTGATTGGATTGGTTGAGGAAATTCAGTTGTGCCCTGTGGGTCATTCCATAAAGTGTTGAGTCAGTTTGGTACCAAAGTATTTAAGCAAGTGTTGAGCCATATGGAAGCCTTCCAGTCAAGTTTCTGAGAAGAAATTGCTTGAGGAGTGGGAAAGAAGGGGGAAGAAGAAGAAGAAATCCAACATCAGCCAAAGCATCAGTCTCCTTCCCCCTCCTGCTTCCCCATTCTACCTTAGACAGAGGAGCATCATTTGAACTTCAGAGGAGCTGCAGTATTTAGACTTTTCATCTTACAAACAGCATTCCTGAGATAACAGCAGCTGGTAGCAGCATCTCCATCAGGAGCCAAAAATAGATGGAGCACAATGAGGAAAGGCAGATTCAAGGTATATAGCAGAAAAGCTACAATATTCCCCAGGGACATTGTCTAAGGACCACCCTTGAGAAGAGGACAAAAGAATTTCCAGCAACCAGAATTTGTGAGTTACTTCTTTGTTGCATCATGTTCTCTTTAATTTTGAATTCATTTTCCCCTAAACTCCATATTTACTTGTAGGAAAGTGTGGTCATAGTTTAGGGAGATTTTTTTTGTTACATATTATATCACCTCAGTAAATTTTCATTTTTAATAGTTAATGTCTAACTGATTACCATGGGGAAGTGCATCACTGGGGACTTGAGCCCCTAGTTGATATTAGAAAACCACTTCTATGTGTAGAAATTTACATATATATATATGTATATATGTATACACACATATATATGTGTATATACACACATATATACACATATATTTGTATCTACTGATAGCCATCTCTAGGGTAGGGTGGAGGAGGGAAGGAAAAACAAAGAAGAAACAAAAAGAAATTTACATGATAAGTTTATTATATATTTAAAAGGAATAGCAAGTTGTACATAATAGATTTGCAATTTTACATGCATCTTTTTTTATTATGCTATTATGGAAATGCTTGTTTTATTCCATAAATTAAAAATAAATAAATATAAATTTGAAGGAAAAAACACTCCTGGGGCTACCCCTGAAATTCTGAGGAAAGAAATAGGTGGCTACCTTCTGACAACCTGAACTAATAAATAGTTAAATAGGATTGGGAGAGTAAGTCCAGAGCATGTGCTGCCCAGAAACAAGCCAAAAGGACCTAGACACAGTGAGCACTAAACAACATCACTAAAAATGAAATTGACTAAAAATTAATAAAAAAAGAAATTACTGGTTTGTGGTGTGAGAATCACATTGGAAACAGCTGTTTCTGTCTAGTCAGACCTTCAACTATATAGAACAAAGGTCAAAATCAATGCACAATTTTAAAGAAAGGATAAAGATGAAGAGATACTATGAACAATGGTAATATCTTCAACCTGGTAGATTCAAGTAAGCCATTAATAGTAAAAATTTGAAATTTAAAAAAGTAAAAATTTTCATCTTGATAATTGTCATTTCTTAAAAATGTTTAATCAATGTAAACAGCGTCTGTGATGAAAAGACTAAAGAAGCTCAGGACCTACCTTATTCAACAAACACTTGATTTTTTTCTTCACCAAGTAGGAAGATGTGACAGTCAAGGGAAGTGCCTATTTAGAATACAAACTCATTGGTGAAAAACTAAAATGGAAGAGGCTGGCAGAAGATTGTGAACAGTATCATGTTTAAAAAAGTGGAAAGCAAGAGAAGTTCAAACAAGTTTACCTAAAAGCTTCATGAGAGACCCAAATGAGGAAAACCTTCCTAACAGAATTTGAAGGTTAAAGGTAGGATCATAGATTTAGAGCTGAGATAGGTGAAGAATATTAAAAAGAAGATTTTGAGATACTATTTTAAGAAAATTTTATTTCTGCTTTCTAGAATTGTCATTAAATTTACCCCTCCCCCCAAAAACTTTAAAATTCAAATAAAATTTCAATAATTAAAAAATGGCACTTTAAGGAAACCCATGCTGAAAGTGAGACATCTTAAAAGCGCTGTTACTGAGCAACTGCTTCACAAGTTATTTCAAAGAGAGGAAGATGTCAAAAGGCTCCTCTCTAAAATATCCAGCAAATAATCATCCATCCTTTTCTTGACAACATCTAGTGAGAGGGAACTTCCTAAGACAGTCCAGCTAAATCAAGGACTTCTCTGGACTTTGCGGACTGGAAAAATAAGTAACTCAGAGTTTCTATTTTCCTTTAGTTGTAGTTGTAACAATTAATGGGCTTCTCAATCAGTTCATACCAGTGACCCAGGAAGGTAAGCATCTATGAGAACAAGCAGACAAAATAACAAGCCTAAATAAAGCCTAGGACCCCTAGCTTTAGTGGGCTGGATCATTGATGAAGTCAAAGGCAATATTTCTGAAAGAGTTCCTGGATAAGAACACAAAAAAGAGGTTAATCTAGTTTTCTACTCTCCCTGTAGGAGTCTCAGTGTTATTCATTAAAATGCAAGAGCCCTGAATACTAGGGACCAGTATCCCTTATACATCTGATTCGAATGCAAACTGATCTAAGTCACTTTGCAAGAGTGGCAATATTCAAAAGAATGGATTTCTGAGTCACATACAATCTAGTCCAGATCTGAAAGAAAGAAAAACAGCTTTCTAGACATTTTTTGTGACCTTTATGTTTACTAGGCCATGACATTTTGGTTGAATGGTGTTCCAACGGTTTTTCAGAGGTTCACAAATTCAGTGTTTCAAGATTTACTGAATTAGCAAAGGGTAGTATTTAGATAATTATACACTAATCTGTTCCTCGGATTCTCCCCAGCACATCAAATTGGTCCAAACCATCCTCAAGTAGCTACATGAGCAATAGCTATTTACCAAATTAAAGATCTGAAGAGGTCCTGGAAGAACTTTGGAGACAATTGTATTCCTGCATCCTTGCCCCATCATCACAGGACCCAGCCAACTGTGATTTTTGTTGTTGTTGAGTCATTTTCAGTTGTGTTCAACTGTTTGTGACCCTATTTATTTTTATTTTTTTGTTTTGAGCGGGTTCTTTTGTGTTTTGGCAAAGGTGCTGGAGTGGTCTATCATTTCCTCCTTTGGCTCTTTTTAAAAGAAAACTGAGGCAAACATGGTTAAGTGACTTGCCCAGGGTCACACAGCTAATAAGTATCTGAGGCCATATTTGAATTAATGAAGATGACTCTCTCTGATTCCAAACCCAGTGCTCTATCCATTACTCCACCAACTGCCCACCAACTGTGATTTATCTCTGAATAAATGTCTTGGCATATATAAATTCTGTGAATGCGTTATAGTTCCATTTCTCTAGTATGTTGGCAATATTACCACATAACCACCCATTCAGAGGGCATCTGCTACTAGATGATAGGGAACATATCTATAACGATAGATATAGCTATAGATACAAATATAGATGTAGATGAGCCGTGCCCTGGTTCCCTCTGACTCAACCACTTCTAGGTATAAATCAGAGACCTGCATTTATCCATTATTAATGAGGTTCTAATATGCAATTTCATTTAGCTAGAGGAATGCGTTGGCATCTGCCTTTGATCACCGCGGGTCATGGTCCAAAAATGTATTGGCATAAAGGTTTATTTCAGCTTTGAAATGTAGCTATGGGAACAGGCATCTATTATGGTCTCCTTTAATTTAATTATCTTAAACTACCTGCAAATATTTGCATATAACACAACCAGCCTACTGGACAGAACATTTTGATCAAAAGTCCAAATGCAGAGACTATGCTTATTGATATAAGAGACTATCATCCGTAATAGAAGAGGGAAAAATTAGTCACAGTAGTTATATATCAGTTTTATAGGTCTGTAGTTGGACATAGAAGAATTTCCACAAGTATTTCTCAGAAATATCAGGATTTTTAAAATATCTAATCATAGTCATATTGTTAGCACAGAGTAATGGCTTTTGGAAGAGCGAAAAAGAATGAAAGTGGGGCTTACTGTTGGAAATAGCCTATCTGGAGTTGGATCAGGAAGTATGGTTAAGCAAAGAAAGTATTAAAGAACACAATGGGCATACTCTTATACTTAAAGAAAAACTCGTAAAGGCGATTAATCAAAGTCGAGATAGAATATTAGCTCCTTGAGAACAGGATTTGCTTCATATTTCTTTGTCTTTGTACTTCACCGTTACCAAGCACAATGCCTGGCACACTAATTAATGCTTAATAAATAACTGTTTCAATCAATTAACGTTTATTAAATGCATACTACAGGCTGAGCACTGAGAAAGGCACTGGAGGTACAAGTAGGAAGAATGAAATCATCCCTACCCCCTCTAATGAGGGAGGCAACAATTATAAAAAATAATCGATTTTTAACCCCTTACAATCTGGTTTCTTACCCCATTATTCTCTTGAAAATGCTCTCTCCAAAGTTACTAACGATCTCTTAGTTGCCAGATCCAATAGGCAGTGTCCCAATGGGACACTGTTGATCACTCTCTCCTCCTTGATACTGTCTTCCCTCTACGTTTTTGGGAAACTACCTTCTCCTAGTTTTACTCTTACTTATGTAAATGTTCCTTCTCTGTCTCCTCTGCTGGATACTCTTATAGATCATGCCCACAAAAAGTGGGTGTTCCCCAGGGACTCTCTTCTCTTCTCCCTCTGTACTACTTCACTTGGTGACCTCATCAGCTCCCATAGATTTAATTATAATCTTTATGCTGATGATTCTCAAATCTACCTTTCCTGACCCAATCGCTTTGCTGACCTCCAATCTCACATCTCCAAGTGCCTTTCGAACATCTCTAAATGGATGTCCAGTAGACATCTTAAACACAACTGATTGTCTTTCCCCCTAAACCTTCTCCCACTCCTACCTTCTCTATGACTATATAGGGCAAAACCATTCTTCCAGTCCCCCAGGCTCACAACCTAGGAGTCATCCTGGATTCAAAAGAGGAAATAGACTATCTAAACAGAGCTATTTTAGAAAAAGAAATTGAATAGGCCATAAATGAGCTTCCAAAGAAAAAAAGCACCATGACCAGATGGATTTATGGGGGAATTTTATCAAACATTTAAAGATCAACTCATTATAACATTAAATAAATTATTGGGAATAATAGGCAAAGAAGGGATCCTACCAAACTCCTTTTATGAAATAAATATGATAATGATGCCTAAACCAAGAGGAGTAAAAACAGAGAAAGAAAATTATAGACCAATTCATTAATGAATATGGATGCAAAAATCCTAAATAAAATACTAGCTAAAAGATTACAACACTATATTACAAGGATTATACATTATATATTATACATTATATACTAAGTGGGATTTATGCCAAGAATGCTGGGATGGTTTAAAATAATGAAAACTATTAACATAATTGATTATATCAATAATAAAAGTTTAAAAATCATATGATTATGTCAACGTATTCCTCTTTGTCTCTTACCACCCTTCTCCCTGCCCCCCCCCAATATCCAAGCTATTGCCAAGACCTGCCAATTTCACCTTTACAAGGTGTTTGAGTATGCCTCCTTCTCTCCTCTGACATTGCCACCACTAGAGTGGCTTTCTTCACTTTTATCCTTAGTTGCTGCAATAGCCTGCTGGTAGGTCTGACTTCTTCAAGTCTTTCCCCACTCCAATCCATTCTCCATTCAGCCAGTATAGTCTTTATCTTAAAACACAGGTCTGATCACGTGTCCCTCTACACACTGAGCTCCATTGGCTTTCCATTTCCTTCAAGAGCAAATACAAAATGCCTTGTGTGGCATTCACAGCCCTTTATAACCTAGCCCTATCCTACCTTTCTAGGATTCTTGCTCCACGCTTCTTACAACTACTCTGATTCATTGACACTGGCTTTCTGGCTACTTCACAAACAAGATGCTCTCCCTCTTGGCTCTGGGCATTTTTTCTGTCTGTCACCGATACTTGGCGCATCTTCCTCCTCCACTCTGACTACTGACCTCCCTGGTTTCCTTTAAGACCCAACTAAAATTCTGCCTTCTACAGGAAGCTTTCCCTAACCCCTCTTCATTCCAGTGCTTTCTCTCTGTCAATTATTTCCTGCTAACCCTGCATATAATTTGCTTTGCATATATTTGTTTGCATGTTATCTCCCCCATTAGACTGTGAGCTCCTTGAGGGTAGGGTCAGTCTTTTGCCCTTTTTCTGTATCCCCAGAACTTAGCCCAGTGCCTAGCATATGGTTGGCATTTAATAAATATTTATTGATTAATTCATACAGAATAAATATGAGGAGAATAAATACAAATAAAATTAAGGTAGCGAAATGCAAGGTAGATTTTGTGAAAGGAGCTAGCAGTTGAGAAGATCAGAAAAGATATCAGGGCTCTGCGTTCAAGGAAGAGGAGTCTATGAGATGGAGGTGTTGAGAGAATGAATTCCAGAAGCCCATTTGACTAGATTACAGATTGTGGGAGGAGGAGTAATATTTGATGAATTTGGAATGAGTTTGGAGCCAGTTTGTAAAGGCCCTTAGATGCTAAACAGGGGAATTTATATTTCATTGAGTAAAGGAGTGTCAGGGTCAAGTCTGCACATAAGGAAAATCATTTTGACAGCAGTGTGGAGGATAAACCAGACTAGTGAAAGACTTGAGACAGGGAGATTAGTCATAAGGCTATTGCAATAATACAGACAAGGGGTGATGAGGGTCTGAACTAAGGTGCTAACTGGAGAGAAGTGGTCAGATGGAAGAGAGGCAGAAATGGCAAGATTTGGCAACCATTGGACATGTGGACTAAAGGTATTAATTCCAAGGTTATGGACCTGTCATACTGGGGGCATGATGGTGCTTTTGACCGAAACAGGGAAATTTCAAAGAGGGGAAGGTTGAAGGTATAGGAAGATAATGAGTTCAGTTTTGTACATGTTGAATTTGAGATGTCTCCAGGACATCCAGTTTGAATTGTCCAATGGCTATTTGGCAATACAGAACTGAAGTTCAGGTTAGAAATGGGGGCTGTATATGTAGATCTCTAATTCATCTGCATAAAGATGATAGTTAAACCCATAGGAGACAATGAGGTTACAAGAGAGTGTGTAAAGGCAGAAGCAAAGAACCTTGAGGGAACACTCGAAGTTGGGAGACATAATACAGACGAGGCAGCAAATAAGACTGAGAATGAACCCTGATGCATGTAGGAGGATAACCAGTTAAGAGATAATTGGTAAGTGCCGTTTTAGTTGAGTAGTGAGATCAGAAGCCAAATTGTGAAGTATTAAGGAGTGATAGAGAGGCACAGAGATGGAAGCAGAAAATGTAGACAACTTTTTTCAAGGAGTTTGGCTGAAAAAATTAAAAAGAAGAGATAGAGGATGATTGCTGAGAGGATGGAAAGATTGACTGAAGAGTTTGTTGGTTTTTTTTTTATTTTCTAGTGCAGGGGGAACTTGGACATGTTTGAAGGCAGTAGGGAACAAATGAGTTGGCTAGGGAGAGACTGAAGATTCAAGTAGGATTGTGCTTGCAACTTGCTGGGGAAGATGGGAGGGCGGGGATCAAGCACACATGTAGAAGCACTGGCCTTCACAAGGAGAAGGGTCACCTATTAATCAGAGACTCAAGGAAATAAGGAGGATGCAAAGAACGACATCAAGTGGTTTTGAGATGAAAAGAGGGAGGAAAGAGACCTCAGCTCCAAAGGCCTCAATTTTCTCAAGAAAGTAAAAGGCAAGTCCCTAGCTGAGGAGACAGGCATGGGGCCAGGGAAGGGGAGGAGGGGTGGGAAAAAAGGGAAGGGGCTTCTAGGTGGTGCAATGGATAGAGTGTCAGGCTTGGAGGCTGTCAGGCTTATATGTATATATATTTGTTTGTGTATACACACACACCCATATATAAAATAAACAGTGATAGGACAAGGGGGCAAAGTATTTAATCCCTGATTGATTTGTAATCAGGTGAAGCTCTCAAGAACCACATGGTAGCATGGACGTGGAGATCTGGGATTCTTGGTTATTTCCCTTTTTGCTTTGGGTAGTACATGTGTATTTCCTCCTTTTATATTTGTATGGGTCTGTGCTTATTCAGCTCTAGAGGCTGAGCACAGATGTCATCAAAAGTGAAGATGAGCCATGTCCCAGATTCAGTCTAAGAGTCACATGTCTGATTTGCCAGCTAAATTCACTCCCCTTTCCCTGGAGAGAAGAACTCTCCTGCAGGCACTGGGAGATCACACAGAGGAACATGCACATTACTTTAGGAAAGTCCAATTTATGCCTGCATCAGAGCTGCCAGGGTAATGGAATGCAAAAAGGAGAGGATGTTTTAGAAAAAGAAAGAAAAAAAACATTTTGTAAGGTTTCCGGCTTTGTAATACTTTTATATCGTTGCGGCCTTAGTTGCTTTATGGGAAGTAAGATTTCAGAGCACAGCCAATGTAGTTTCCATATCCTGGCTATATTAATAGTAGCATTCAATTCTTGTTCTGCTTGATAAAAATAATGTCTCAATTTTATTCTATTCTTTTGTTGCTTAGAATGCTCAGTCCTATCAGTTGTACTTCTTCACCAGAGTCTGAATCCACATTTCAACTCTAATAGTGCTATGGGGAAATGTTCTGTAGTAAGTGGTCCAAAAAACCTGCACAGTGAAAAGCAGCAAGATGGCAAGTATTATAGTCTGCTTTTTTAATACAGCTTTTCTTCCCATGTTTTTCAACTTCTTCAGATGGGAAAGAGAACATTAAACATTAAACTCAGGACCAATTCTTCACATTTGATACCACTGTTAAAACGAAGACAACAGATTGTTAGTGCCTAGAAAAATCTGAAATTAAATAGAGAGCCAGACATGGAGGTACTTGCCTGTAATCTCTGCTGTTGGAGGAGGCCGAGCCTTCTGAGTCACTTGAGTTTTGAGGTCTGAGCAGTAGCAGGCAGGGGCGTTATGAAGGTCAAATGAAATAATGTATGAAAAGCACTTCGCAAACCTTAAAGTGCTATATAAAAGCCAGTTATTATTATTATTAGCCCACATTATATGTACACATATATATTTTTAGGCCTTCAGTCTGATGATGACTTCATTCCCACAGTCTTCTGTGGCATTCCTGCTGACCTCAAGGGATGTTTATAGAGCGATGCAGGGGGTGTGCTGGTAACTGGTTTAACAACCAGCTCTCTAGGGGCAAAAATGTATGTAGATATACTTTTAAGCTTCATCTCTATTATTAAACACTTTCTGAAGTCTAGAAAATCAACCAAACAATAAACCAAGACATGATTTTTAGCAGGGCCAATTTCTAAAACGTCACTACCCACACTAAAAATTTTAACAATGGCTCTCTCAAGCTCTGGAGATCTGACATGCCCCTGATAGTAGCAATCAAGTGTCTTTGCTAAGTCTGGTATGAATTTGGTGAGTCTCTAGGAGAAGAGGTGTGTACCAGACAGCCAAAGGAGAGATATAACAGTCCAGGTCAGAAAAAAAACTGATCAGTTAAAGCTTTCTTTGGATTAGTATCAGAATCAGGTCAAGTGGTCCAATTGGATGCTGCACTTCCAGCTTGGGCAATCTAGACCCATTTTAAGAGAAAAGGAGGGATAGAGGAAGGCAAGGAAAGAAGGAAGGAAAGAAGAGAGGGAGGGAGGAAAGGAGGAAGGAAAGAAGAGAGGGAGAAAAATAGGGGAAAATTAGTTATACTTACTTCATTCAGAGATATGATAATTTATTGTTAACATATAAAGCAAAACCCCTTTACAATGGAAAATACCCCTGCCACAAATTATTTTTAAATGTTTCAAAATTATACAGATATTTCTAAAACACAGGTATTCCGTGTCCTTCCCTTCTCAATAAATCCCAATGGCTCCCTGATACCTGTAGAGCCCCATATTAACTCCTAAATATTAACTATATCAAGTCCTATATTAACTCCTGGCACTTAAAGCCCTTCACACCTGGGCTCCAACCTAACTTTCCAGTCTTCTCATTCATTACTCCCTCTACCATCCAGTGCATGTTGCTCTTGACCTTCCTACACAAACAAATCTCCCATCTTCTTGTCTTCTTACAGGTTCCTCCTTCCTCCCCCATGCCAGAACACATTCCCTTTTCACCTGTGCTTCTTACAATCCCTCCTTTCCTTCAAGCTCAGCCCAGGTACCACCTTCTAGGCGAAGCCTTTCCTAATCCCTCAGCTACTACTAGTGCCTTCTCTCTGTAATTATTTCATATTTATTTCCTCTATACTTATGTATGTACATGTTGCTCCCCCAAGCAGAATATAAGTAAGCTCCCTGGGGGCAGGGGGATATTTTGTTTTTGCCTTGGCATCTCCAACGCCCAGTACATTACCCAGCCCATAATAGGTACTTATTAACGATTGCTGAGTAATTGATGGTAGCACCCAAATAGTGGATTTATCGCTTTATTCCAAGGGGCTTTAAGGCACATAGGTAAGTATCCTCTTTTTCCCTTTTCCTTAGCACACATTCTCCTGCATTCAAGGATACTGGATTTAAAATCAAAAAGACTGAGTTTGAATTCTGATTCTGCCACTTATTAGCTGAAGAAGAAACCTGCTATAGGAAAGAAAGTTCTGGACTTACATTCAGGGATGACCAGGTTTCAGATCCTGCCTCTGACCTTTAAATTGTGTGATCATGTACATGTGTCACACTTAAATTGTATAACCATGGATGAGTCACTTAAACTAATTTATCCTCAGTGTCCTCATCTATAAAACAGGATCACAGTTCTTCCAGTCCCTCCCCTTGTAGGTTGCTGTAAGGAAAGTGCTTTGTAAATCTTAAGGCATTATATAAATGTGACTTTTGTATGGCCTTGGCTTCTCTCACCTTTAGTATTCTTCTCTAGAAATTGAGACTCTAAGGTTCCTCTCTGAAAAATAGACCTAGGAAGGAGCCTATGCTCTTATAATCCTGTGGTCTATTTGGTCAATGCAGTATTTAATATGAGCCAGATTACACATTTTAGCCAGAGTACATATAAAACAGATTAGGAAAGTTTACCTTACTTGTACAGTGAACTACGACTCAAGGCATATTTCCACCTTACTCAACCAGGGCTGGCCTGCCAATCGACTATCTGCTACACACCACCCTGACTAATTCCATTGGGTTGTGATCTATTTACTGGCATGCTACCATTATGGCTATAATCAAAACAGCGTATATCAGTAGTAGAGAGTCAAAATAAGTACTGGACCTTCTCTCACACTCAAGTGTTTTACGATAGACACATAATCTACACAAACACAGAGGAGTCCCCGGAACAACTACCCTGCGCTTGGCCCAATTTATGAAGACCAAACTAAATGGTTTGTAGATTTAAAACTGAAAGGAACCTCAGAGGCCATCTAGTCCCACCCCTTCATTTTACAGATAAGGAAACTTAGTCATGGAGAGGTTAAACGCTTTACCTGTGGCCACACAACTAGTAGATGTGAGCTTTGAACTGAAGCCTTATGCTATTGATTTTCACACAATTACAATTAGTAAATGTTAAGAAATAAGTTAATCAGATTAAAAAAAACCACATACACATACATACTTTAATACCTATATCCAAACCACGCCAGTAAAATTTATAATGGCTTCCATGGCCCATAAGCACACAAGCCAGTGGAATCATAGGTGGAATCTAGACTGACCAACCAACCTAACCCTTGAGAAAAGTTTTAATGATTAGCATTGCCCTAAGAGAATGAGGTCTTTATATGAAATCTTAATTCCTACTCTGACTCATACAGATTTTATCCAAGAACCAATAGTCTTAGGGTAAATATACCCTACAGGGTCAGACTAGCTAATGCACATTTAATTCTTTCCGAGGAAGGCTAGGTCTCCTGAGAAAACTATCCAATCATAAAATAACAAAGATTTGCAGCAAGAGCCTGACACTGAATATAGAATAAGAGGAGAATGAGATAGGCAGGGTATGATCATAGCACTTAAGGAAATCCTATCACCTCTGGGATTTTTGGTTAACTAAAGCTCATCACTTCTAATCCTGGGCAATTCAGGGGGCCCTGGGGCCCAAGAAAGAGAAAGCTGTTTGACCAGCATGGTAAATAAGTCCCTAAATAAAGAGGTGTCTTTATTCAGAAGGATAAGGACTTTTGAAAACAAATGATGGTGTATAGAAGCCAACCAGCCCTTCCCACCCCCCACCATGATGATATCTTAAAGGGGAAGAATGCTTATTGTTTTTCCTCACTGAATTCACACACACTCTTCCATCCACTTATAGGTCAAGCAGAAAAGGATGTAGAAAACTTCGGGCCAAAGAAATCTGCAGTGCAGTGGGCTTTTTAAGTGCCTAGCAAGGCTTATAGGGCAAGATGAATGTTCTATGATGGGGATCCATCATTCACTGAGGAAGTCGATTGCTTTTTCTTCTGGAAAAAATCTCACTAAAGTTACAAGGATATAACTGTACTGGGGAATGGGGGGGGGGGTCTCTGCTCCACTCGAAGATGCCAACTAGAAGTCTCTCAGCACCACCAGCTCTGACTAGTTATTTACAACTCTTTGGGCCATCTTTGGGCAGCAAGGTGGTGCAGTAGATAGAGTACTGGGCCTGAAGTCAAGAAGACCCAAGTTCAAATCTAGCCTCAGTCACTTGCTAGCTGGATGACCCTTGGTAAGTCATTTAACTCTGTTTGCCTCAGTTTCCTCATCTGTAAAATGAGCTAGAGAAGGAAATGGTGAACCACTCCAGCATCTTTCCCAAGAAAACCCAAAATGAGGTCATGAAGAGTCAGACACAACTGAAATAACTGAACAACAGTAACCATGTGATACTGGCTCTGGAGTCAGAAGACCTAGATTCAAATCCTACCTTAACACTGCTACCTCTATGACCCTACCAAATCAACATGATTTGGCTGAGTCTTAGTTTCTTCACATATAAAACGAAAGGGATGAGATCTGTTCTCACTAGAACGTCTAGTTCTAGATATATGATTCTATTTCTAAGGCCCGATTACTACCTAATTCCTCTATTTGGTTCTGATTAAGTATCAAATATTCTCGCAAAAGATGGTAGTCAATCAGGGATGCATTTGTTGTTTTCTAAATGTCGGAATTTAGAAAATTTGTTTCAAGGCCCACACAAAAGGTTTTGCCATCAAAAATGAGCACTTTGACACCTAGATGTACTTCATTGTTCCTCATAATCACAAATAAAAAGTAAAGACATGTTTAACTTAAGGATAGATGTAGTGTAACAACAATGGTGCTTGCTGTGGAGCTACTGTGGAGGTGTAAGGCCAATAACACTAACACACAGAAGGGCTGCTAGCACAGGTTCTTTGATCTGTTTTTCTAAGGAAAGCAACTTTAAGGGGTTAACAATCTTACTTTAATTAAACTTACATATACCATTCACTTAGTTCAGGAGGAAAAGCCAGCACCCTGAACTTCAGAAAGAATACAAACAGAAATTACAAGCACACATTACATAAACAGAGCAAATAAACACAAATCAGTCTATCCATAGCAATACATAGTTACCAGAGAGAAGCACCAACATCTGGGTTTTCAAAGCTGGGAGGTGAGGAGGGGTCCTGCTTCAATGGCTACCCAGAGTCTCATCACCAACACCCTTTCAATGAGTATGCCCCCAAAGGTAAAACGCTAACCTCTAAGTTTATATACACTTCTTCAGGGTCAAAGGGTGTCACAGCCACGCAGGTTGGGATTTTCTCTTCACTTTATAATCTCAGAGGGTAGCCTAGACCACTGAGAAGTTAAGTGACTTGCCTACAGTCAGATAGGCAGCATATGTCAGAGATGGGACTTGATACCAGATCTTCCTCACTTTGAGACCAACCCTCTCTCGGTTAAAATACCATATTGCTTCCCTTGTTTAGCTTAATAGAATTCATTTTTTCTCTGCTTGGGCAAGCTAGGCTGCATAAACTTGCACTGAATGGCAATCATGGATTGAAATGAGGGGGAAAATCTCAACTCCACACTCACCTAAATAGAAATGACTTTTCTGTGGTCTTTGTACAAGCCTGGAAAATCACACTGTTAGTCTCCCAGATATTAAGGGGAGAACTAAATTCAATGACATTTACACAACTCCTCCAATTTAGTAAAGTATCCAAAAGATTGATAGTACCTCCATTTATCTCAGCTACATTCAAGTTTTGGTTTTGTTTTGTTTTGTTTTGTTTTCCTAAGATTTGTTTCAATAGAACATGGCATATTCTTTTTTTTTTTTAATTTATTTTTGACATGTTTGGTTTTCAGCATTGATTTTCACAGGCGTTTGAATTACCAATTTTCTCCCCATTTCCTCCCCCCCCCACTCCAAGATGGCATACATTCTGGTTGCCCTGTTCCCCAGTCTGCCCTTCCCTCCGTC
>CM053626.1:92592534-92629891 GCA_028646595.1 Phalanger gymnotis
CTGTCCTGCGGTGGAGCCCTGCTTCCCTCTGCCACTTTGTGGGTTCTGCAGCTCTAAAATTGGTTCAGAGCCATTGTTTTATAGGTTTTTGGAGGAACTTGGTGGGGAGCTCACGCCAGTCACTGCTTCCCGGCCGCCATCTTGGTTCCGCCCCCCGAACATGGCATATTCTAATGGACTGGTCAAAGTATTTCCTCATGTCATTTATTTGCCCCAGGGGCAGTCTCCTACTTCACCCCCATTGCAGCCCAGGTGGCTCTTACGATCTGCCAAGATACTTGCCCCGGGTATGTATCTGCAAGGATATTCAATCATTTATTCATTTAGCCAATAAGTTACAGTCAATGGATACTCTCCTGGTTATTTTTAATTAGCGTTTTGTAATGTCTTCTGCATCAGACCAGATGACTGCTTTTGTGCAGGAAAAGATTGACATCGAATCCCTAAGAACTGTTCAATTGTCCAACAAAGGCAAGCAATTTCCCAAGTCTCTAAGATGCAAAATAATTTTCAAATCATAAATTCCATTCCGTTTAAGGAAACTGGAACAGCTTGGTGTGTTTATTCCCTAGAGTTCACTTTGTTTCTGTCAAAGGTAATGCATTTTTAATACACAATTAAATGTTATGATAAAAAATACATAAGCACATAATTCTGAACTTTCCTATTGCAGAATTCATTCTAACTCCATTTTAATAGATATTTCACTAATAATTGTAAAATTAAAGAAAGAGTCTATTGAAAATTACTAGATTATCTGTCCTCCATGATAAAGGAGTCACCAAAAAGTATATATTTACTTAATAATTATTTACATAACCAACATCTATTGCTAAAATCAAATGAAAATGCATAACTAAATTATTTGAATTCTGGCTTTGTTTAAGCCGGTTTAAATGAAGAGGAAAACATTGACTTAAGTGGGTCTTTTGAATGGATTCCTTAACTAAGCCAATATCTGTCTCACCCACAGATCAGAGGACAGATTCAAGTGAAACAACCTGTGGATGAGTAGAGTATTTGTGCAAGAGGTGGGGAGCAAGGTGTACATAAGCAAATACTTCTCTTTGAAGTCACTCAACTCATCTCTTCCCTAGGTGATGAGTCCCTGACTGGGTGAATTATTGACAAGTGTGCTCCCAGGCACCTCCTGGGGACCAGGCAATGGTTCTTGGGACATTGGTTCACTATTCTTTCATATCATTCCCAGAACAATGTATGGCAATGTCTTGGTGTGCACCTTGCCAGGAGCAGAATATAAGTTTCCCTTCAAATAAGGTTTAGGGTTCTTGCTTTAAAAAACAGTTATTAATATCTTTTGTTTTTATGTCACATTTATTTCCTAATACGTCCCTCCCTTTCTTAGACAGCATTCCCTTATAACTAAGAATAAAAAAGAAAGAGGAAAAAACATCTTTCAGCAAAATTAACCAACGTCCACCAGTGCCAACATGTCAACACTGTATGCAATGTTCCACACCCATAATCCCCCATCTCTGCAAAAAAAGAAGAGAGGTATATTCTTAAATTTTTCGTCTGGGACAAAGTTTGGTCAGGACAATTTCATGCTATTCAGTTTTTTGTTATTTTTGTTCTTTCCCTTTACTTTGCAGTCATTATGCATATTGTTTTTACAGTTCTGTTTATTTTATGTTGCATTAATTCAAATATGTTTTCTCACAGGCATATTTCAGAGACTGAATTGTTGAATGGACCCTAAGCTTTCCATGCACAGGTGGGAAGCAAAATGGTAGAATGGGAAGCCCATTGCCTGCAAGTTGGGAAACCTTGATTCAAGTGCCAGTTTTTACCAGGAAAAAGCTGGGCAAATTGAGCCGGTCATGAAAACTCTCTGCGTCTCAGTTTTCTACTCAAATTGGAGGGGTGTTGGATTCAATGATCCCTAGTCCCTTCTAGCTCTATGACCCAGTTTTGGTAAGTAAAAAGACTAAATGTTTACAGTTAATTTGAGGGAAAAATGACACATGGAATATGTACTACATTTGAAAAAACATTTCAAGAGATTCTGAGTATCAGTGTGGAGATTCTCTCCACTAATGCAGTTTTCAACCCCCCTCTAATATAGTAAATGGTCTTTAAGAGTTACTGTGGTCAAATTGTCAATGCCCCTCACCTACTTCAGTTAGAATTTGTCTGTTAAGAGCTAAAAAAACAGGGAAGAAACTAGAGACCAAACTCTGTGTGTGTGTATCTATATGTCTATATATTTATGCATATACATATGTATATGTGCATAAATTAATATATAAATTATACTTAGTATTACAATATTACATAATAAAATAACCAACATATTGTTATTGTAATTAATATACAGTATTGTCATATATTAAAATGTATGTGATACATATGTATGGAGGTAGAGATGTCCCCCATGTCTGAAACACTCTCCCTCTTCTACTCTGAATACTGACCTCCATGGCTTCCTTTAAGTCTCAACTAAAATCTCCCAGTGTACAGAAAGGCTTCCCTAATCTTTCTTCATTCCAGTGTTTGTCCTTTTTTAATTATATCATATTTATTCTATATATAGCTTGTTTTGTATATATTTCTTTGCATGTTGTCTCCCTCCACTAGGTTGTAAATTCCTTGAGGGCAGAGATTGCCTTTTGCTTCTTTTTGTATCCCTAGCACCTAGCACAGAGCCTAGCATAGTACACACTTAATAATTTTATTGAATGAATGAATGGATAGTGATAAATTATATAGATAGTGATAGAGGTGAGTAGTGAAAGTAAAAGTGGTAGCAGTAGTGAAAGTGATGGCAATGATAATAATGGTGAACACAATATTAGCTGTGTGACCATGGATAAGTTATTTATTCTCTTAGTTTCCCAGGAAATTCTCTCTAAGCTACAGGACAGGTGCTAATCTTCAGCTCTCTTACACTGATAAACTCCATCATGCCCACCCTAATCCCCATATATTTTTACATTCTCCATAAAAGGATGCCTCATCATGGCATGGAAAAGACCTTGGCCTCTCAAAGGTTATACCCACATGGCACAAGCTCTGGAATTTGTTACCAAGCTAGACAAGATTTGCTCTTCAAAGTCCAGTGGTTGACTACACATCTGCCCTATTGAGCCTGCCTTGGATTTCTCCTCTGGTGTAAACTTAAGGACTCACCAGACATTATAGTGACCCAGGCTCAGTGTTTCACAAAGAAACCAGAAATCCTTTGTTATTTTGACCAAGAAAATGTCACGATACAAGAAATTTTCTAAAAGGATATGGTGTGGGTATGCACTTGTGGAAGTGCCTAATAGATATACACATTTACATAAAACCAAACATCATTCAAAGTAAGTTTCCAGGATTATGGTCAAACATTATTGCTGAAATAATCCTATGTGATGGATTAAGTTTTTCTAAAGGGAAATGCTGACAGATACTCAAATAACAAGGGAGAGTTTTCATCATAAAGATGAACAGAATAGACAGAAAAACAACATAATTGTAGCTGGCCATTTACATGCACAAACTGCACCTGCCAAGGAGCAACATTAATTCCTGTTCTGGGCAAACAAAAACAATGACTTCTTTACAGACTCTTCTCTGTTTATCCTCCCTGGAATCTTTGCTTAATTTTCTTAGTCCCCTACCTTGGTTGCAAATGGACAAGGTTTCTCTTTGTCCCTGGCTAGATGCATACTTCATTATGAAAGAGAAATACAATGGGGCTTCTCTTTATTCCTCCTTTAAACCATTTTGGCCTGGTTATCTGGAATCTGTGCCAATGATCCAAGCACAGGGAAAGATAATGAGGTTATAACAAAAAGATTAACAGTCACATCAAGGATGAACAGAGACTTAACGTGTTGGAAATAATCAGAGGCTCTGACAAACAGAGCTGTAGGATAGATTCTGTGAAGAAAAAGAGATATTTAGCAGTCATTCAATTCTCAGTCTATTAATACTTATCACCCAAAGGGTGCATGGTACTTTATTAGGGTCTCTATGCTGTGAAATCAGAATAATAAAACGGGTGTTTTTATCACAAATAAACAAAAGAATGGAACACTCCCAAAACATGCACATACAGGTCACGAAAGAGAGAGGAGACTATAGAAACAGGAGAAATGGAACTTCATTATCAGAGCTAACCAGGACCTGGACTTGTTTTGAAATACATGGTAATCCAACAAAGAAAGATAACAGAAAAGTCAAGCAATAAGTTGCCATACAAGGTTAGCAAATAGAGGGGAAATAGGGTTCCAGGGGGAAATGTATGCGTTATGAGGAAATTAAAGTAATTGGATAATGAGTTATCAGAAATGTTTGCTTAATTACAGTTTTAATATTGCCTTAGGAAGCAGAAATGAGGGGGCTTGCTTAAATGTGTGAGGAGTATCATGCTACTCCAATGCCAAGTGTAGCATGGTATAGAGGCAAAAATAGACTCAAAGTCAGAATGACCAGTACTAAGTGCCACCACTGACACATTCTGACTGTGTAAACCTGGGTAAGACACTTTGAATTTCAACGTGCCAGGCAACACTTTAAGATTTCCATACGGAAATGTCTTACACGATTGCACATATATAACTTATATCAAATTGTTTACTCTCTTAGGGAAGATTGAGGGGAGAGAAGGAGAAAAAAATTGGAACTCAAAATCTTATGGAAAATGGACATTAAAAATTGGTTTTACATGTAATTGAAAAAAATAAAATACCATAAAAAAACAACAAAAAGACTGTAAATTGCAGAGTTAAAAAAATATTTCCATGATGTAGAGCAGATGCCAGTCTGAATTGGAAGGGGGCATTTCCTTACTGGGAGTTCCTTGTATGTGCCACCCTCTCATAGTTTCAAACCAAAAATCAAAATCAAAATAAAATAAATTCTCCCCCAAATACGAGGTTTATATGCAATGTTAGAGTTCATTTGAATGACAGGGATGTGTGACATTAACAAAGCAGCTGACCTAAATACTATCTAATTTCATACCTAGAAATCTGAAGAAACAACTTAGTAGAGATTTATTCATATTTATTCATTATTTTGTTAGGCATTTTAAAAGATGAATCCCAGCAGAGATGATATTCACAACTTTTTCCTAATCCAAAGTAGCTAAACCCAATGGAGGAAAAATTCTTTTAAAGGTAACATGTGTGGATGGTTTGCAGAAAAACCATGTCCCCTCATCTTCTGATTGTCCATACTTTATACCCTTCCATATCACCATGGCGCCATCCTTACGTCAGTCTCCAGGAGTGACATCAAAATATGCAGGCAAAGAAGACATCCATGAATGAGTGTCTCATTTCTCCTCTCTCCAAGACTATGTAGTATTCTGATTTTCCCCAAGGTGAGAACCCAGGAGCTACTGGACTTGTGTCCTACTATGGTCAAAACATAATAGTTAATCTCTGAAAACTCTTGTTGGTTCTACTGGAATCTCTCCTTCATGGCTCCATCTTATCTGTCATAAAGGAGCATGGTTCTCTCCTGCAGTTTTCTAGATATTCTCCTGATGATCCTGGCCTCCTTAGGGGCTTGCAACTCTAACCTATAAAGTGCTCCACAAACCTAGAAAGAAATTAGCTATGATTAAATAATGATGATAATAAAAATAATATAGTGAAAAGAACAAGACGAATGATAATAATGACAGCTATGATTTACAGAGCTCTTTAAGGTCTACAAGACACTCAAGAGACATCCCATTTGATCTCGTAACAACTCTGAAAATGAAGCTATTACTATTATCTCCATCATCTTTTTCTGGATGAAGAATCTGAGGCTCAGAAAGATTAAGTGATTTGCTTGGATTACAGTTAGGGGTCTGCTGTGAGATTCCAATCCAAGTCTTCCTGCCTCCAACTCCAATACTTCATCCACTATCCATACTCTTGATCTCAGCACTTGAGGAGGGCCTGGCAACATCTTGATTGACTTTTCTAATATCTTCCTTTGTTGAATGGTGACATAATACATATAAAGTTCATGTCCTGGTTATTTCTGAAACAGAAACAGATTTCCCATTCTCCCTTCACCCCCAAACTCCAGAGTATTGAAGCACGTGTGATGGATGTTAGAGAGAAAATTTCAGCTCAATATGAAGAAAAACATTCTGACATTTAGAGGGGTCTAAGAGTAGAATGGAATGTTTTAGAGACTGGTGAATTCCTCAGAGGACCATAGATTTTGAGCTAGAAAGGAAATTAGAGAGCCCCTAGCTCAGCCTCCAACATTTGAAACAGGTACAGATACAGGCAAATAATGAGACTTGCCCCAAATCGCACAGGTAGTAAATAGCAGAATGAAGATCTAAAAACTGGCACTACAATAATTAAAGATAATGAGGAAGAGGAGGGAGAGAAATTATAATAGCAATAACTGACATTTATAGATCACTGTGGAGTTTTCAAAACATTCTACCTATATTGTCTTTTTTGAGTTTTACAATAGCCATGTGAAGCAGAAAAAACAAATATTCTTATCCCTTTTCTTACAGGCATGGAAACAGGTTCAGTGAGCAAGATCAGGCAGCAAATGATAGGAATAGTCCTTTCCATTACATCATATTGCTTCTCCTCATTGTAGGTCATCAAGCAGACACAAGTTGAGCACTTATTGGCTATATTGCTACAATGATTCACACACACTCCAGTTAGGGTTGGACCAGATAATCAATGAGGTCCCGACCATCCCTGAGATCCCATGACTGATTCTAAATGTGATTTGGCTAGGCTGCAAACAAGATGGCCCCTCTCTGACTATCTTATTGCTTCATGGAGCTATCTCACAAAAGCACAAAGCCTAAATAATTATGCCACATAGTTTAATTTACTTCCACTTTTGAACCTGTATTTTATACAGTGGCAAGAAATATCCAATCAGACACCAGATCAAACCAAATGTGATCGTGTGACCTTGAACTCCAGAAGCCCAAACAACAAATCTATCTACATGTTGTGTTTAGTCAGGAGATGGTAAGTTACTCTATCTGCTATATAAATAGAGGATACCTTCCCTCCAAAGAGCTCAAGAGATAGTCCAAAAAGCTTGAAAAATTATATTTTAAAATATTTCTAAATCTTAAATTCCTAAATCCTTAAATTCCTAAAAAAAAAAATCCTAAACTTAAAGTAATCATAGAAATATTTGAGAGAATTGGGACAGTAGATAAGAAGGAAAGCAGAATGCAAAAGGAAGAGAAAGAACTCCTTTTTTGAAAACAGGCTTGTGAGATATGATAGAAGGCTACTAGTGGTATAGAAAGGGACAAGCTAAATGGATTTCTGGAGAAGATATATGGCGAGAGCTAGAATGGCACCAAATCTAGAAAGGAGGAGAAAAAAGGACTCCGACAGGTCTCTAAAATTTTAAGTAACAATACTTCAAAGAACAACTTGCGAGGGGAAAAAAAAAAATCAGTGAGGCTTTGGCCCATATCATCACACAAACAGACCACTTCAGATTTCATCTGGGAGGCACCAACTCTTGGACTTAGCGTACATATGTCACCATTTCCACTCTGATTCCCTGGCACTAGAATCCGAAAACCTTACATGCAAACATGCTCTAGGAAGAGGAGTGCCAAAAACTCTCAATCTGAAGCAAAAGATCATTTCATTTTGTTGTTTTCCTCACAATGTGGACATGTGGTAGTGGTAAAGAGAAAGTGTTGGGGGAAAGTCGGGGGAGAGTGGCATGGCCAATCAACTTCCATAAATGCCAAATGCTGACAAGATTAATGCATTCAAATCCTTTGGTTATCTGTATGAATCAAAAACAACTCATTTAAAATGTAATTTTGCATGTGATTAATCTATCTTCTGGTCTGATTGCCTGTGGTACTGTTTAAAATTATAAATTGAATGGAAAGTAGAGATAATTCAAATAATCTGATTGGCCAATGCACAGGGCATTAATTCAGTTTATAATAGCAATAATGACCTCAGCCCAGGACATTTCCAGGCAATTAATGACTGGTTGGGGTTAATGGCCCAAGGTACAGCCAAGGACCATCAACTCCTCCTAGCTGGCCATCAATCCTCAGAAAATGCCCAGTGCTTTTAACACAGGCAAATCCTTTACAGAGCTTCCCACTTATCCCAGACCTATTTCAAGGAAGGCTCATAACACTTTAGTTTGGGACTAAATACTTGTTTATGCTGTAAACCATGAGAAAATGATAGATACTGTTTCTGAATTATAAATAAATTTATTCATGAAACACAATAGGTCTAGCAACAAAATCTTACATTAACATTATACATTAAAGAACATGTAATATTGAAAAGGCAATACGGGCCCCGAATGAAGGAAAATTGCATTTTTCAATGAAACTAAGGGCCCCAAAGCAGCCATGTGGAGAGCCACAGATAAAGAGGCTGTCCGGGAAATACTGAATTTAGAGCTCCCTTTGTGATGAGCTCATTTCTACCCTCTCCAGTAACATCAAAGCAGATTTAACCAGGAAACACATTCCATTTGCTCACTAACAAGGATATGCTGTGCTGAGTTTGACTTTCCTATAACAGGGAAGAGTAGGAAGGAGGCAGAAAGAAAAGAAAGATATGGCACCTAATTTGCTGTCCAAAGGAAGGCAATGTAATGGTATCATCAGTCATTTCCAACTTCTCTAGAGTGCATACCATATTTTTTCTTCTCCCACAGGAGGCATATGAAACAGATGACCTGGAGCAACAGAATGGAAGACAGAAGCTCTTTGCAAGTCATTCAAGCGGAGAAAGGGAGTCAGGCCAACCAGCCTCTATCTCCTCAAAAGGTTGCAAGATCCAGGCCCTTTTGGAATTGCAGCCCTTGCAAGACGCCAGGGGGCACTAGAAAAACAACTGCATTTTTCACCAACTTTGCCTCCCACCAGTTTTCATTTCCCCCCTCCTTTGTTATTTAATCAGTGATAAAAAGTGAAAAAGCAAGAAAGTCACAGAAAGGCAGCATGTAAAATATTATATATGACTTGGGTCACCAGCTTGTCAAGACCAACCTTGGTTACTAATGGAGAAGCCGCACCCTTCAAGATTCAGGTTTTCATTGCTGCTGCCTTGGGCTGCTCATCCTAACTAAACCTTTGCCCTTCATCTGTTACCTAGTATAGACTCTGAAACATAGGGGCATTAGGGGCACCTAGGTGGCAGGCCTGGAGTCCAGGAAAACCTGAGTTCAAATCCAGCCTTAGATACTAGCTGTTTGACCCTAAGCAAGCCACTTATCCTCAGCTAGTTCTAGTTTTGTTATCTGTAAGATGGGGATAACAATAAAAGCAGTCACTTCCCAGGGTTGTTCTGAGTATCAAATGAGATAATATCTGTATAGCATGTAGCACAGTGCTTGTAAGTCATATGTAATTGTCAGCCATTATTATTTTTTCTTCACATTCAATAGGGCCTTTTTTCTGTTGGGAATTTATCTAAATTATTTATATTAGTGGATATTTGGTGAAACAGGCTTCACGTATGCTGTACTAAAGCATGGTAAATAGTCGTGTTTTTCTAAAATTCCAAGTTCTCCATTAGAAAACAAACTACCTCCTCTAAAGGAAGGCAATCTCCTTCCCAAGAGCAAACAAAGCTTGCTCATCCAGGAAGACCTGAGAGAAGCTCAGAGAATGAGAGGAATGAAGCCAACCACACATCTCATTGTTTGAGGGAAAGAGCCCTAGATAATATTCTGCTTATTCTAAGATAAGTTCTATTATTTAGCATTTCTCTTTGGCTTCTACCAAAGCAGTTTTCAATACAAACATATAAACAAAATCAATTTCAGTGACATTTGAAACTGTATACTATGAAAAACTAATCCTTTTCACACTTACTTTGACTGAAAGACCATTACCACATGTATGTCAAGTGCTTTGTGAATCTGAAGTCATTGCATAAATGTCAGTATTATTAGGATGGTAGAGAGTCAGTGGTGGGGTGCTCTGCTAAGGTACTGGGGAGTTGTCACTCTCGTCTCTAACTCTAGCAGGGGCCAAGCTATTTCTGTCCAGGTATTCACTACTCTCAATCTCTCCTCTCAGGCACGGCATTTTCTGCAGGCATTGAACCTCCATCAATGTGTCCCCCATTGATGATTAATTAGCCAGCCCAAGCTAATTAGTTTTCGAAAATAGGTGTTTACCAAGGTGTTATAATAAAAATAGTTGGTATAAAACATTCCCCCAAACTGAAAGCACACTTTCACACCAGTGACCAGGGGAAAATGAGCTTAAGCTTAGAAAGCTTTGTGACGAAGGGTAAATCCGCATCTCTGTATTATTAGATGTTGTTTCTTTTTTCATGGAGTCCTCATAATGTCCCCCTGAGGTATAGCTCTCTTCTGGGAACCAAAGTTTGTGCCTCTGTAGTCCATAGCTATGTTTCTTTCTACTACAAAGCAATCATGCTCCCTAAAGCTGTTTTCCCTTGGTGTATCTAGTTTACCTTCTCCCAGCTCCCAGCTGGACGCATTACTTGTTACCGTACCAGTCTCTTTGAAGACACAGTCAATAGCAGGGGTTTGGAGAGGAAAATATGACACTCCCTATAGGCTTATTGTTGCTCTTCCCCCCCCCCCCCAACTGATCTTTAGTACAGGCACAAGAGTTACAAGAGGTCTGCCTTCTCCAGAAGCCTGGCTACTTTCCTGTTCAGATCTCTTATATACCTAGGTCTAGAGATGGGCCTAATTGTGAAGATTATGAGTATTTGACACGGTGATATTCTTAAAGAAGTTGTTAATTTTTCTATGAATCAAGATGTTATTTCCTGATGATTATGGGCACTCACTCAGTTTGTGATAATCTAGTCATATTAGGGTTTATCAGTTAACTTCTCTAAAACATTTATTTATACCTGTATTTATAGCATGGACATTTGTCATCTGTCAGTCCATGAAAGATAACAAGCTTCTGGTGTAGAATTCTAGTCACCAAGTCACGTCTTCACAAGTATTCAGTAGGTGATAAAGTGTTACAGCCTGCAATGATGTGTTGCACTGTCTGCACCATTTCCTTGCATTAGCTACATTGATTACTAAGTCCAGGTTTCTTAAGGATAAGCCTTCCATGGTTTCTGGAAGCAAAGACTTGGTCCTGAATCACCACTATCAATCAATAAACCTCTCCATTTCCACTAACAAGTCTGTGTGACTCAACCGTTTGCAGGGAGCTTCTTTAGTGATATATGGTTGACTAAGTCGTTGTAGACAGTACCCATAAAAAGATTTTTGACCCCACTCTTGGATTGTAGTGATTTCATAGATTCCATCAGGATTCCACCTTCTATTTGACTGTTCTGGGGGGAGGGGGGCTACCTGTTATCAGCCTTTCCTGGTGCCTGTTTCATGATGTCTACTTCTTCCAAAAGTATTTTTGCAGATTTTTCATGATGGTCATTTGTTCTAAAAATGTCTATTCATCTTCTTCCTCCTTTTTGGCACGAGAGTGTTAATCTTTCTATTTTTGCCACTCAGATTTGTTAGTGTTGTTTGAGTTTTGATATAAAATGACATAAAAATCTCAATTCATTTTGAAAATGAGATGGAAAAGATTTGTATCAGCAGAGAGGATGTATAGAAGGGGCAAAGAATAGCATAAACAAAATCACGGGAATGGGAAGGGTAGTACATAGTGGTGAGACAGAAAGGACTTTACTTGATTCAAAATAGGATATTCATGTTACCAAATAGATATGATTGGAAAAGCTAAACTGGGGCCAATTAAGAGCTCTGATGAATCACTGAGATAGTGATATTGTAAAAAAATAATCTGGAAACCAAGTTTCCATCTGAGCAGAACGCACCATCATCCAGTCATGGCACAGGTATCAGGCCAGCAGGTGCCATAATTAAATATTCAAGTAAAGAGAATGGTCATGCAAGCAGATGGTGGTGATGTTTGATTAGAACAGAGGACTAGGCTAATGCTTGGTTTGGTGGCAAGGAAAAAGTCTGAGAAATACAAGCCAGATATAGGGAGAAGCCGAGTCAGGTGGCCTGAAGCAGGTACGTAAACCATGACCTCACAGCAGAGCCAGCAGACCAGATTGGGGGAAGGTCACCGGCAAGAGCTAAGATAGAGAAAGAAACAGCATAGGCAGGTGGTTAACAGACTGTGTTCAGAACTGGAAAAGCCAAGAAGATTGAGAGGAAATAACTGGGCCGAGGTCATAGGCAACAGCCAAGACTGCTCATAGATAGGCCAGGTTTGCTATGAGAGGCTTATTTTTGAGCAGCTCCACAATTCACTTGCTAAAGGTCCAGTACATTGGAAGAAACTAGATTCATGGAGGGGCAGGGGGGAAGGAAAAGGAGAATGCACCCTGTATCTCTTTAGCTCCTTTTAGCCCAAGAATTATTCTCTATCTCAATACTTTCTCAGAATAGCTGGGGACCTCAGCTTACTACTGCTAATCCATCCCAGGGCCCAGAAGGCTAAGGGGGTCTAGGGGTGCTTTTGTCTGTGGCTTTGACAGCAATAACAGAGCTTCAATATAAATCCACTACGGGTTAAAACACCCACAAAGTCCAAAATACACAATTTTGAAAATCTTTCCCAAAGAATATTTAAACATTAATGGTTCCTAGGACAAGAGTAACTTCTGCAAATAACCTAAGAGGTATGCAAACATTATTAAAAAGGTAAGAAGGTAAAGTTATAAGCTTAAACATTTTATTTCCATCAATTTGAGGCTGGGGGCAGGAAATTCAGTAGGCCTATGTGATCACATAAGCCTGATAGGTTTAAGGATTCTGCACTCTTAAGCACCCTAGACCTGAAGGGAGTTTAACAATGTATTTATCTTGCAAGTTCCTATATGTAATTTCCATTAAAATTAAATTGTGAGTGCTAATTAACTGACTTCCCCAAAACTAGTGGGAATATGATATGGAAGTGATCTCTACCAAAGATTCTAAGCAACAGACTCCAAGATTATTTTATGTTAAGGAAACAGATCTAAGAAACCTGTGAACTATGAGGTCCTACCATTTCAATTATCTAAGTTATATGAGTGATTCCCAAACGTGATTTCTCTCTCTCTCTCTCTCTCTCTCTCTCTCTCTCTCTCTCCCTCTCTCTCTCTCTCTCTCTCTCTCTCTCTCTTTCCTAAAATTAAGTGTTACAGGGAGTTCATGATAGAGGCTGCGTTAGTCTATTCCCAGTTTACCTGGCAAGCAGAAATAAAATGAACCTCCTGAGAAAGTGTCTAGAACCCTGACTTGATTCACATTCTAAAGAAGAGAGGTCATTCAAACACCATGATAACTTACCCTCATAGATTCTCTCTGAGGAGAAACTTCAACTTTGCTGTAGTTAGTCACATCATAGCATGCATAGACATTTCTGAGATATAGACAGACTGCTCACAGTTTGTTAGGTCTTGATAAGAAAAAAATGAATAAACAAAAGGTGTCTGAAAGTGCAGGCCATTAGTCTACCAGCTTACAAATGGATTGTGTTCCAAGAGTTGGATGAAAATTGAAAAACATTTTGTCTCAGAAATATTATTATAAATAGTAGACTTCTCAATTTAGCCTAACTCACAAATGTCTATCTAACCTGTAATGTAACTGAACTAGATGGCTAGTATAGCAACCCCACTCCCCCATTCACCACTGAAATTGTTGGCCAGGTTCCCAGTGGGTGGCTAGCACTCTCTCTCTCTCTCTCTCTCTCTCTCTCTCTTTCTCTCTCTCTCTCTCTCTCTCTCGGTGTTTTAAAGGTAACCTTCGGTAGCTGAGTTTCCGTTGCAGGGAATTAACCCAAGTCAGCAGTTCTCAAGTGTCATTTGGAGACCCCTGGGTGTTCCATGAGACATTTTTAGTGGATTCAAGAGGTTAAAACTATTTTCAAAATCATACTTAGGAGTTTTAATGTCTAATAAAGTAAATATCAGTAATCGCAATCCAACATAAACAAAAGTTCTTTCTGGGGTCCTTAATGATTTTTAAAGGTATAAGAGGATCTTGAGACCAAAAAGTTAGAGAGCTGCCAACCCAAGAAGAATTTCATAGGGACACCACAAGTTAGCCTGGATGGCTTCCGATCTCGCTCAACTCTGAGATTCTGTGTCATTGTGTACATTAAAAATAAATGGCCCAAATTGGCCTCAGATGGTACCCCAAGTGGTGGTGAGCCTGTACTGTACTGTGCTCATGGAGGAGCACTGAGCCCCAAAGGCAGGGTGGAAAGAATGCTGGATTTGAAAGTAATTCATCAAAAGCCTTTGATTCATCACTCACTCTACGTGGAACTAGGGGGCAGGAGAGAAAATAATAATCATTATTGCTAATAATTCTAAATGTTAGAGTGCTTCAAGGTATGCCAAGCTTCATTCCTCACAACAGCCCCAGGAGGTAAGCAGTAAAAGGAATATAAAGCTGCATTTTGTTGATGAGGAAACTGAAGCTCTGAGAAGTTAGATATCTTGCCTGGGTCTGAAAGATGATTTCAAACAAGTCTCTAAGTCAAAGGCTTTATTCAAAATTTTGTTAAAATTCCAATGTCCTTTAATACTGTGGTAATTAGGGCCAAATATCTCTTAATTTCTACTTCAACCTGCTAAATGAGAAAGGACTTAATCCTTCCTTCTGCATCTTGGGACTGTCAAATACAGATTCACAGGTTTTATAGAGTTTGCGGCAGAACAGATGAGAGAATGTTGCTTAGCCCAATTCTCTTATTTTATATTGGGGAAAACCAGAGCCAAGAAATTTCTTTTTCAGGTACTATAGGTAGTAAACAGCTGAGATAGGGGAGTCAAATTCTAGTTCTCTGACCAGGCTATCTCAAGACCCTCTTTGCACCAGATTTCTGTGCCAGGAACAGTGGATTTCATAAACAATAAATCTTTACCATGTGAAGATCACTATGCTAAATGCTAGAGAAGAGAAAAAGCATTAGCCTTTGCAGGCCTCTCAAAATAGTAAGTGGCACAACCTAGAATGGGAGAAAAAAAGCTTCCTTGGCTTCCCACATCTCCTAAAAGCTTATTAGAAGCAGAGCAGATGATAATGACAAATGAGATAATGGTTGTGATTGGCTTAGCAAAGTGCCTGTCCCATAGTAGGGGCTTAATAAATGCTTATTTCCTTCCCCTTCCCTTCCTTCTCCTCCCTTCATTGTGTGTTTGCATTAGGTAGGAGTATTGCAGCATGCCTACTAGAAGGCTGGTCATGAATTCTCATAGAGAGATGAGATTCAGACCATCTGCCGTAAGAGAGAAAAAAAATGTATGTGGGAGCCAAGTAGTTGTCGAGTAACAGTGTCTAACACATGATGGGGCTACCAGGAAGCTTTGGATCCTCAGTGCTAGGAAATGATGACAGCAGAGGTCCTCCCAGATAAAGTTCTTATCCTGAGCAGATACAATTTCAAGGCTTCCATTCTTCAGAAATCTGGTATGAAGATGCACTGCCTAGCCCTGAAGCTCCAAGGTTTGCTTTTGGGGTATGTTACTAAAACTCTTTTCCCCTTTCCTGGATTGTGTCAATGTGTTGCCATCTGAGATGGGGGATGGGGAGTTGGCAGAAAAGAATAGACTTGCATAGCTCTTTTTCTTGTCTTACTAGCTTATGGTGCCAGGCCAATAAGTCATCTCAAGAAACAGAGCTCAACCTACATTATCTGAAAGTTTAGAAAATTGAAGTTTGCTTGATTCATTTTTCCTGCTAAATACTTCACATTCTATTTTGAGTAAATGCAATTTTCTATAACAAAATAAGAAGGAAAGAAAAAAGGAAAAAGAGAGCAGAGAGAGAGAGAGAGAGACAGAGAGAGAGAGAGAAAGAGAGAGAGAGAGAGAGAGAGAGAGACACAGAGAGAGAGAGAAATCCAAAATGTATTGACTTTTTTGGGGGATGAGTGGCAATTTTGCATCCAACTCATATTAGGTCAAAAACAGAGGTAAATATTAGGGGAAGACATACACAAAGGTAAGTATTAGAAGAAGACACACAAAGAGTAAAGGATTTCTTCTTTATTTTCTTGTAGCCAGGTCAGGGGTTTCACCATCCCTCTCTTATGTGTCAAGAGAGGATCTAATATTTCATCTAATTCCATCATCTTTGCAAGAATATATAGATCTATACCTTCAGAGTTATTGCTTAAAATCACTCTAATTCAGCGCTTCTTAACCTGGGGCCCATCAACCACCCATAATGAGTCAATGGAGAGATTTCAGGAGGTCTGTGAACTGGGATGGAAAATAAATTAAAGATTACATCTTTATTTGCATGAACTTCTAACTGAAATTTAGTAGTTCTTTTGATTATAAATTAAAAAAGAAAAAAACCAACCTTATCCTGAGTAGGTTCGATTAACTTCGTCAGATCGCCAAAAAGGTCCATGACTCTAAAAAGGTTAAGAACCACTGCTGTAACTATATAGAATTAAGTTTTAATAGATTTACATATTCGTATTGAACTAAAAAATTTCCCCAAAGGCCATGTTCTTGCCAGGATATATCAAAACCTTGCCCCCAGAGTGACACGGTAGAAGGAGTTACCAGGGGGTCACCTAATATTAATCAAATGTTGTCCAAAATGTGAGCAGAGATAGTAGGAAATCTAAGTCCCAAAAAGGTGAATCTCAGATATTAAAAGATCACAGGATTAGAATCACAGGTTTGGTAGAGAAAAGCTGCATCTAGAAGAAGATTATACAGTAAAAAGACATAATCAACCCAAGGATTGCTAGCAGGCAGCTGTAGCAAAGTAGAGCTGACCTCAGGGACAGAAAGACCTTGATTTGAGACCCATCTCTCATACAGTTCCTGGCACACAGTAAGCACTTAATAAATGTTTATCGATTCACTCATCGACATTCTAGCTGTGTAACCTGGGGCAAGTTATTCAACCTCTCATTGCACTAGAGCAGTGATATCAAACTCAAATAGAAATGGGGGCCATTAGATTGTGCATAAGGATCCCTGTGGGCTACATATTAATGATTTAAAATTTAATATTATCTATGTTTTATTGTATTTTATTTATTTTGTTAAATATTTCCAATTGCATTTTATCTGGTTTGGACCCCTCAGGAGTGTTATGGTCCACATGTGGCCCACTGGGCTTGTGTTTGATACCGCTGCTGAAAAGCTCAAGGTCTCCCACTGCATTCGGGGCCATCGCCAGTTGTCTTGACCTATGTCTTGCCACTTGGACTCTGATGATTCTGAAGGAGACAGTGAGGCAGGTAACTTTGCACAGCCCTGCCTCACTTAAATCCAATTCATTTGCAAGTCAAGACATCACTCTCCTTATGTCATTGGTCCTCTTCTAGAAAAAAGGACGAACGATAACGCTTCTGCTCTAGAGAGCTCTCTCCCCTTGTTAAGGAGTTCCCTATATCACTAATGTCAGAAGTCCAGTCCATATCTTCTCCAAGTAAGAAGTGATACCACAATAAAAAGTTTAGAAGGCAAGAGATTACTTTCTTTAACCTGATTGAATTTCTCTTCTGAATTCTCTCCTTTCCATCTTTTTTTTTAGGTATTCTCTTCTTGAGGAGGCTCTGTCTGTGGCCTCCTCTGATTCTAACCCCATGATCTTTCAATATTTAAAATCCATTCTTTGTAGGCTTGGACACTCTGATTTTTCTATTGACACTTTTGACAACGCTTGATTTATTTCAACATCTGATAACTTGTTGTGATATGTCACTCAGGTACAAAGTATTAAGCTACCTAAACCATGTGGACTTATGGCGAAATTTTCCAATTCAATGTAAATGTGTAAATCTATCAAAGGACCACTAGAATCTGAGATGGGATAGCCAGTGGTGGCAGCTAGAGACTAGGAGACAATCCATCAGCAGCTTTAGTGAGTACATTTTCCTCTGAGGATCTGCTGCCTGTGAGAAATTATGATCTACAAGCAGGCTGGCTATCCCTGAGGTGCTCACCGGAATCTTGCCGAACTGGGTTGGGGAGTGTTCGTGAGACAGAGCGGGCCATTGGCAGATTTTTTTCACCTTCTATTCTCCTTCGTGTTGTCTGTGCAGTAAACCTACCTTAAGTAAGGTAGGGCTAGTGTGGTGACATAGAGGTGATTGTGGTGTAACCGTAGCAGATTGCCTCATGATTTCTAGGTGAGGTCACTGAGCCCAAAGCAAGGAAATCCCATCCTCTCCCTACCCAGAAAAAAAAAATCTTGGCCTTTTATGCAATACAGGACCTCACATCAAGGCGTTCAGGTCTGTGAATCACTAAGCCAAACATTTCTGGTGAAATTTCAGAAAGTATAACAAATTAAAGTAAAAAGACTTAAAAAAGGGGGAGGAATTTTGGGGGAGGAGAGACACTATGGGCAAATCCACCGAACCAGAAATCAATTCCTTCCTTTCATTAAAAAGCTCGTTTTGGCTCCCAGGACAAAGGTGGCAGAGAAGCCTCCATGTTAGGGTGGAGATAGAGGGGCACATGTCCTTACTGAAAGGTTTGGGTTGTTTCTGAGAACAGGACCACCTTCCAGTATCTATCTTATGTAAGGGATCAACCTGAGTGACTTATTGACCCCAGAATTTCCATTCCTAAAAAAATGGTTACAGCCTGAAGTCTCTCTTATCTGGGAATAGACCAGGCTATTTTCCTCTAGAGATAAATGGCACATAGCCTAAGTCTGACATTTTAAGAAGCATGAGTGATTTTAAACCACAAAACTTGCGTTAGAACCCATTTTGAACCGATAAAAAACGAAAGGCTATTCGAAATGGCACATAAGGAAGCCTGCCGCAGGAAGGTCAGAGGGACAAAGGCTCTCACTGGATTTGAGAATGGACTAGATAACGTTCTGGTCACTAAATGTATTTATAGCCCTTCATCATGAGATAATGATAAGGACAATAGGGTCCCGTGCCTCAGGACAATAAGAGACTGACCACAGGAATGATACACGTTTTCTCCTTGCTGCATCATCTTGCTGTTTTCCATATGGACAGTACAATCTGCCTCTCTATAGTGGGATTCATGGGGAGTACTAACAAAACTAAGAAATCAATTAATAAGCATTTATTAAACATTGATCATGTGCCAGGTATCACGCTAGGTGCTAGAGATATAAAGACGAAATTTGAAATATATACTGCATTCAGGGATCTAACTTTCTCTGAGGGTACATAACAGATACATTATATAAATGAATACAGAACAGAAATGCAAAATAAATACAAAGTAGTTTAATACAAGGATGTTGAAGAGGGAGTACTAACCCTTGAGGGGGAATAAGGAAAGGTGTTACTTGAACTGCATCATAGAATAAGGATCTTTGAGGTAGAGGTTAGAAAGGAAAACATTCCAAGAATGGCCAGTTCCAAGCCACAGGGGCCAGATGAATGCTACACATAAAAGGAACTTCATAAAAGGACGTCTAATGCAGGAGACATTAGTTAACTCTTTGTCACACACCTTTTCTTCATTGTCTCACTACCTTTGTACTCCAAGTTTATATTTCCCCTTCCAACAGACTCCATGTGTATTTGCAGAAGAATGAAACCCAGGATTTCAAGCAGAATTTTTTTTATCAACTGTTCTTACCATATCTTCTGGGGTCACTCCACCCCCCTGGCTCTTACCCTCACAGATTGGGTCCCCAGAAGGGGATCCCCAGAACTGACCTCAAAGCCAAGAAGATTTGAGTTTTAGTCCTATTCCCTGGTTGTGTTACCCTAAGCAAGTCACTTAACCTCTCAGTGCTCTGTTGCAAAGTGCCTATCTATGTTGCTAGAGTGAGGTTCCTTAGCTGGGAGCTCCTTTAAAAATGAAGTGACAGGTCCAGTCCCTATCTATGTACATATATGTAAAGAAAGACATAAATATAGACATGTAGATAAAGATGTGTGTACATACATATACATATACTTGTACATATAGCTACATATACATATATATATGAATGTGTGTATGAAACATAGGGTAGCTAGATGGCACAAATAGAAAGAGTGCCAGGCCTGGAGTAAAAATGACCTGAGTTCAAATCCAGCCTCAGATACTTACTAGCTTTATGAACCGAGGCAAGTCACTTAACCCTGTTTGCTTCAGTTTCCTCATCTGTAAAACAAGCTAGAGAAAGATATGGCAAACCACTCCAATATCTTTGCCAAGAAAACCCCAAATGGGGTCATGATGAGTCAGACATGACTGAACAACAATAAAATGTAAACATATATATATATGTGTGTATACATACATACATATACATACATATATATATACATACACACATATATACACATACATATGTGTGTGTCTATGTATATGTGTATGTTATATAAATATAGACACACATACACACACACACATTTCTTTCTGCAGTACACTCTCCATGACCCTATTTGGAGTTTTTTTGGCAAAGGCACTGGAGTGGTTTGCCATTTTCTTCTCCAGTTCATCCAGATGAGGAAACTGAGGCAAACATTACTGAACAACATTAAATATAAACATATATACAGCGATATATATATATATATATATATGTATATATATACATATATATACAGAGAGAGAGAGACGTGTATGGATAGATGATTAAACAGACAGACAAATAGTGCTTCTGTATATAAACATATGTGAGGCAGGGTGGCTTAGTGGATATAAAGCTGGCTTGGACTCTGAGACATATTGGCTATGTGACTTTCCACTAAGTCATTTAATCCCTTAGTGTGCCCAGGCAACTCCTTACGACTATAAATTGCAAAGCAGGTGCCAATGTGCACCAGGAATAGTTATCATTTATATGGTGCTTTGAGACTTGAGGACTGTGCATATGTTATCTTATAACAACCCTATGCAGGTGGGTGCTATTATATTTTACAGATGAGGAAACTGAGGCTGTAAAATTAAGATTCTATCCATGATGCAGCCAAGCCCTACACTAAGACTCTTCACTGAGAGTTTCCTAATCCAACAAAATAAATCAGATTTCATCCAAAATTTTTGAAGACATGAAAACTGTGTATCACCTGCACACATAATTTTTCTAACAGTTTTCTAAATTTTTCTAACAATTCTGCACCTGTAGCCTTGATTAATCCCACTTTGGCTTGGCTTATACCTCAACATGCATGTATAAGAAACTTTGTGACCAAGTCAGAGGCAATCTTGCTCAACTCCCTGCCCCCCACTGCAGCCAAGGCTGCTTATTTGGGGCCCTGACTCACTATTCAGGATCTGCCCCTTCCTGGTTTATCACTGCCTCCTTAGCTTTTGAATTACTCTTTCACCATTTCCCAGCTCCTGTCTCTTCCTGACTCTTGACTCCTGCCTTGACCTCTGCCTTCCCTTCTCTTTCAATGCTTGTACGTCTCTTGGATTCCTACCTGGGACTGCCTGATCTATACCCATTGTCTTGCTTGTGCTCCCTAACTGTCCAGGGAACAACTGGTCCAGAATGCCAGTTTGCTGTTACTTCCCCAAACCCCATGCACTCTTCTGTGTCTATACTCAGACAGTGAGTTGATAAATATTTATCCAGTGCCTTCTTGTGCCAGGCACTCTGCTAAGAACTAGAGATAGAGAGAAAGGCAAACAGCAGTCCCTGCTCTCAGGAAGCTCACAGTTTAATGGGGGAAGACAACAAGCAAGCAACTATGGATGAACAAGATGTATACAGGATTAATTGGAGATATTCAAGAGAAGGAAGGGTCAGTAGAGGTTTCCTATGGAAGTCCAGTTTTACTTGGGACTTGAAGGAAGCCAGAAAAGCCAGGAGGCAAAGATGAGGAGAAAGAGAATTTCAGGCATAGAGGATAGCCCATGAAAATGCCTCAAGTCAGGAGATGGAGTATTTTGTGCAAGGAAGAGCAAGAAAGCCAGCATCACTGTATGGAAGAGAGGGGAAAGGTCAGGAAGGGTTTTGAATGGCAGACAGAGGATTTTATATCTGTTCCTGGAGGTGATGGGGAGCCACTGAATTTTATTGAATAGAGAGGTGACATGGTCAGAGATGTACTTCAGGAACATTATTTGGGTGGACTAGAATGGGGAGTGATGTGTGGCAGGCAGATTAACCAGCAGTCTATTTTCCCTTTGGAGTACCTAACTGCATTGGTTCTTCCTATGCAATGAAGCAGGTGTACTCTGTTTCCCTTTGACCTAGTGCTGCATACATAGAGAACTTTTAAATTGCAAATTAGAGAATAAAGACCCTGCCCTCCCCCCAACTCTCTTATCTGTATCAAAGCCTATAAATGGTGTGTTCACAAATGAGGGAGGAATTAGAATCCTCTTGTTTTTGTTAGACCATAATTGTTAATTTAATGGTTTTCTGTAATTGGTTTCCTTCTTTGTTACCGTAGGATGGGAAATTTTTGTAAAAGTCTAAAAAATGCATATTTCTGGGAATGGCTAATACTCTCCAAGTAAATGTCTATCTGAAGTGGTAAATTCAGCTAAGTACAATATGTCACTGGGAGATTAAGGGAAACATTCGAATCTAACCTAACAAACTGAAGCCTTTCACACACTAATTCAATGCAATTCACTTCAACATTTATTAAACACCTACTGTATGCATGGCATGATGAATAAATAACACTGCACACAAAAAACAGCAGGCAACAAATTGAATTTGTTAACATTTCTAAATCTAGTATTCCTGTCCTTCTGCCTCTCTTTAACTTACATTTCTGAAGGTTTTTTTTTTAATTACAAATGATCTGAATGAATATTGCAAATCTGATTTTAACATTGGCTATCTTGTCTAAATAATTTATATTAGCTATGATATCTTGGTTATCTATGAGTTTGAAATTTCAGACACATTTTATATTCTTGACTATATAATAGTTACTTAAGGGTTGCTCTCTTCCACCAAACTTTCCATCGGTGGGACATAATCATGGAAATGAAAAATAAATTTCAATTCCTCTGAATTCTGGATGAGATTCTAACCAATTTATTGATCTCTCCTCTCTGGTGCTGCATCCATGTTTTGTTGAATTTAAATTTATGGAAAAGATTTTGCAGAAGACAAGCATGAAATTAAAAAATGTAAAATGATCTGAGGTCTCTCCTCTATCATTTTAAAAAACACAGGAGGTCTCCAATTATCCAATAGAATAGAATTAATAAAAGCCATATATAATGTCATAATAGATTTTGTCCCAATAGGACAACATTATTACATCAAGACATAAATCACATGAACACTTTCTGGCAACCAAAAATCATCGGGGGAGGAAGAAAATGGCATGGTTTTTAGTATTGCATGGTTTCTCAAACACCAAAATGTATGAATGGTATATGTTTCGTGTGTCATTAAAATCTTATTACATTATAATGTAGAAATCTAATTCCTCTAAGTGCCTCATTATTTCTCATTTCAACTGCCAAATGCACATATATTTTATTTTGTTAGTGAATTAAGCAGAGCCATGCCAGATTGATATTCAGGATTCACTCTGTGACTTAAATCTACTGATTATGGTATAAAATAAGACAAGGAAAAATATGCCTTTTACTGTAGGTCACACCCTGCAGTTTATAATAAAGACTCCATAATAATATCTCTTCTATGTTGAGAAATTTATTGTATGCAAACAGCTTGCATTTCAAATAATGTTATTTCAAATGGGTATGGATTTTTTGCTTGAGCCAAAGGCTAACACCAAAAGATAACAACTTCCAGGAAAGAACAAACTATGGTTCTTTTTTTTTTTAAACTGAGGCCACCACTATGACCTTTCAACCTCTAAATATTTATTTTCTGATTAGGGGTAGGGAGAGGCCAGAATGATATTTTCTAGGTCCCAGCAACATTTTCTGAAGCAACAGAATAATAATAATTCACAACACAATGCATTCATGTTAACAAAAGGCTTTCCTTACAACAACCTGGAAGGTAAGTAAAGCAAACATTCCAAATCTCATTTACAGAGAAGAGAGCTGAGGCTCTTGACTTGCCATTAGGGCCCACAGCTAGTAAGTGCCAGCCCAACCCAGAATTCTTGCCTGAGTTTCCTGATTCCGGTCCTAGTTTTTTTGTCTTCCATACCACATTCTCATTATACAACCCATTGAAATAATATTATTTGAAGAGGCGATAAAAAATTGTCACATCAGCCACTTCAGATCATATACCATTGAAGGTGTTTTCAAGGTGTAAAGCAGATGGCTAGCCAAATTTTGAAATAATTTTGAAAATCAGCTTGTCATTTGGGTGCAAATAAGCTCTTCTTTCCTATAGAATATAAATTCCCTGTGGGCAGGAACTGTTTCATCTATTTCCTGAAACACAAATGCTTAATAAATTAATATGCTCAATAAATTCTTTGGATTGATCACATTGCTGACTTTTTCCACTCTTTTTTATATAACATATCAAACTGTCATTAGTTTCATGTTGTCAAACTCCCGAATTTGGTTGAAGAAAGACAAACAGAATTAGGCTGTATGCTTGTTTATTTCCTTCAAAGTGGGAGGACATGCTTGCATGGGTGATGCAGTCAGTAACTGAGCTCACTTTGAGGTTAGGCTGCACAGTTTATGTACCCTTTCAACAGGAGTTGATGTCACTCTATCATCATTTCACCCCTGGACAGAGAAAATATCTCCATACCAGACCATTCCCAGCTATACCAGGCCACTACCTTGGGCTTGGGCTTGGGCTATCTAGACCACGGATGGGGAACCTGCAGCTTCCAGGCCACATGTGGCCCTCTAGGTCCTCAAATGTGGCCCTTTGATTGAATCTAAACTTCATCTCCTTAATAAAAGGATCAGGTTCCCCACTCCAGATCTAGACAAAAGAATCTGTCTCCACCCAAGCTTAAGTAGAACACAATGGGTTTCCCCATTTTAGATTAAATTCCTTGCAAGACTGGGTGGGATCTAACCAGGATGAGGAGAGTTGATACAATCTCATTGTTAGTAATGTCCTTCTGAATAAAAACTGAACTTAAAGTCAGGACTTTGGAAGAAGGGGTGGGGAGAAGAGTTCTGAACCTTCCCAAGATATTGGTTATTAATAATCATTTTTCACATTTTTACAACATATACTACAAATATTCTTGGTATAATAACTTGTGTTTATAGTACTTGAACGTTTTTCGAAGTATTTTCCTCTCAACAACGCTAAGAGATAAGTATTGATAGTGATGCAATCTATCAGTGCTAGGAACCCTGAAATGCAAAGGCACAGGGTGGGTCTGCCTCAAAAGAATTCAACCACTCAAGCCTTCTTTCAGTCAAGAGACAAGGTTTATTGTATCACCAATAAATGTAGGCAAGATTCTAGGAATCTACACAATTTAATGGGAATGAGATTGGTACTTATATACAGAAAAAGACTGTAAGAAAATTAGGATGGCATTAAGGAGGAGCAAGTAGCCTGGGGTGGGCCACCACAATGACAGGAGTTAAATGGCTTTAGAGCCATAGTGAAAGGTCAGTTAAAAGGATTATTTAGTATCTAGGTAGGCCAAATGTTATTCCCAGTATACAGATGAGTAAACTGAGACTCAGAGAAGCATCAGAGCTAGGATTTGAACCCAGATCTTAACTGATTCCAAGCCCAGCCCTCTTTCCATGATACCACACTGCCTGCCAAAGGTAGTAAAAAAAAAAAAAGGTGCTGAATATGGAGGCAGGAGACATTAGTTCAAATCTTGGCTTTGACGAAAACAACCAAATTCTTCAATCTAGCTACTAATTCACATATATTTCATAGGGCATCATGGTAACTAGGAATCAAGGTGAATTTTACTTCTTTTCCTATTGCTAAGGAATAATTTATATGCTTCTCCCAAGTTCAGATTCCTCATCTGGTGATACCATAATTCAGTGGGAAAAGTACTAAATTTGGACTTGGAAGAAGATAGGATAAAGGCCTGGCTCTGTCACTTATTTGCTTTGTAACACTGGGATAGAGGGCTGGCTTTAGTTTCCTTATTTGAGAATACCAGTGCTTGCATTACCTAGTTTATCGGTTGGTTGTGAACATTAAACAATGTATCTGAAAGAGCCAACAGTATTAATAATTTAAAATTCCGGAAGCTTTCTTCAGTTGCATACTTTGCCCATTGATGCAGGTCATATCTCCTCTAAACAGAAATAAAGAATCTTCACTAATTGCCCATCCAACCCCAAATCTTAAATCATCACCTGATATCCATACCTCTGGTAATGCGCCTCTCTGTCCTCAGTCCAGAACTTGGCAACATATTCAAAGCTCTTTCAGTGGGCTAGGACTCAAATTATGTTGCTATCAATGTGACTTTGGACCAGGTCAGTCAACAAACTTTATTTAAATGCTTACAACATGATAGGTGCTGCAACCCTGGGGATACAAATGCAAGCAAAAAGATAGTCCTTGCCTTCAAGGAACTGACCTTCTAATCAGAGAAGAAGGTACACAAAAGGGAATGAATATATAAAAAAAGAAGTCATAGAACCCCTCTGAGCTGTGTGACATACAGAAAGTTCAAGAGACATAATTTCTACATAATTAATCATTTTATTAATTATGGCTAGCAAATAATGAATGAAAGGATCATCATTTGGCCATTTCTTGCAAACCAAAAATGGATTATGGTGGCCTATTGATGCTTATATGCCCTTGGAGGAGTGGGTGTCCCCAACAGATAGCAATCAACTCTGATTGGCTAATAATTAATGAGAAGAATGAATATTATAATGAAAGGTGGGCTTATTCTAATGAGGGGCTGGGGGAACCTGATTCTAATCACTCAGATACATCTAACTAAGAACACAATGGGTTGGGATTCACCTAGATTAAAATTCCTTTTGATCAGATCCACCAGTTTTACTTACTATTCAAACATATGAATGTCATATACAGATATATCTTTTTTTCTTTTGTTAACATTCTAATAGTAGAAGCATAGGTGAAAAATTATGAACAATGTCATAACTCTTATTATACACTGGCTATCATTCTTTAAAATGAACTTATCAATTCACAGCTCTACCAACAATGCAATAGCATGCCTATTTTCCCATAGACCCACAATCATTCAGTCTTATAGTTTTTAGTTAGCCTTGCTAATTTCATGAGTCCAAATTGCTATAATTTGGATTTCTCTTGTTATTAGAATTTTGAAAAGTTTTGAGATAATAATTTTTCTTATCTCTGATCATAATAATCTTTTCCCCCTTTCCTCTAAAATTTGATTTTTTTTTCGTTTATTTCTTTATATGCACAGTCAACTCATCAAATTTGACTTTTTCTCTTGTTATCTTTATTAAGAGCTATAAATTTGCATCTGGGTACTCCTCTGGTAGCAGCCTACAAATTTTAAAACATTTATACTTTCATTATCATTATATATAATAGAGATAGACAGACAGACAGAGATGGACTATATCATTATACATCATGATATACATAAAAAGAGATATTTGCATTTTGCAAACCTTAAAGTGCTACATAAGTACTAGCTATATCACTATTATTAATATTACTATTATTTGATTATAAGGTTATTTTTTTAGATTCCTTTAAGCCAGGCATTATTCAATAATTTGTTTTTAAAAATTTTAAGTAGGCTTGTAGCTTTCCATCATTTTGATAAATCAATCAAGAAGCATTTATTAAGCACATATTATGTGAGAAGAATTATACTTTGTGGTGGGAATACAAAGGGAAAAAAGATGAAGTGATCCCTTCTGTCAAAGAGCTTGCATTCTATTGAAAGAGACAATATGTACATATATAAGCATATGCAAAACAAATAAATGAATACATTTTATCATTGTTAATATCTAATTTTACTGTAATGGTCATTAAATGTAGTATCTAAAATCACGGCCTTTTAATACTTATTTAAGATTCTTTATGACCTAGAACATTATCTATTTTTGTGAAAGTTCCATGTGTATTTAGAAATCAAAAGTACATTTCCTACTTTTTCCAGTAAGTTCTTTTCATATATCTATTACATTTAGCTTCTTAAACACTCAACTTTTTATGTCCTTTTTAAAAATTTCTCATATACTGATAGAGAATTAATAGATTTCAAAACTGTACTATCTATCTCTTATGCAATTGTGGACTTTCTCTTTACATAGTCAACTGCTTTATAATTTGGTACATACATATTTAAAATCGATAAGCTGTCATTACTAATGGTGCATTTAAGCATGATATAATTTCCTTATTTATCTCTCTTAATGGCTCCTGGTTTGAATTTGAGTTAGATATCATCACTGAAGCTTCAGATTTTCTTGATTTAGCTGTAACTCCATCTAAATCTCTGCACATTTGCACAGGTTTGATGTATTTCTTATAGACAGTATATTTTTTTGGATTTCGTTTAATCCGTTCCATAATTATTTTTCATTTTTTGGAAGGAGTTCAGTCACTTCACATGGGATAGTAGCTGGGTTCTGCTACTGACTAGTGGGGTGACCATGAGCCAATCATTAGATTCTCTAAGGTTAACTTACTCTCTTTACCATTTAACCTCTTCCTCATCTATAAAATAGAGATAATAACTTTTGTACTATGTACTACTTGTAAGATGTATTATAAGGTTGTTGTGGAAAAAAGGAAACCTGAAGATCCTATATAAATGTGATAATGATTAAATTTCAATTTATCAAATATTTATTAGGCTCCCTTTGTGTATAAGGATCTATGAAAGATTCTGGAGACACAAAGACAAAAATGAAATAGTCTCTTGTCTAAAGGAATTTGTAGTTTACTGAGCAAATACAGTATTTGCACAACTGTGAAAGTCAATGAATGATAATTTGTTTAAGCTTTCCTGTTATATTGTGTATTTTAACCATCAACAAACACAAACATTTGAATGTGCAAATAAAAATAATATGATTGTAGAAGAAACTGAACTTCTTTTTATGAAATTTATCTCAAGAAGAGCAACTAAGTGATAGAGTATAGAGTGCTAGACCTGGAGCCAAGAATGAATGAATGAATGAATGAATGAATGAATGAATGAGTGAATGAGTGAATGAATGAAAAAACCTTTGTATTGATGCTTTTTCCTACATATCTATCACTATCCACTAACCCTATGCCCTCCCTGGTAACAAATATGTATAGTAAAGCAAAATAGTCTAATACATTGACCTTGTCTGAGAATGCATGATCATTTAAGATTAGGATATCTATTCCAGGCATGGTGAAGAGCTTAAGCTAAGGAACAGATTTGGTTTGTCAAAATGGAACACATTTTCTTATTTAAATATTTCTGTTCCTTTTCTAAATTTAAAAGGATATTAAATATAACTGAGAAATTTAGTTAAATTTCTATTACCTCTATCTAAAAATTTCCCTGCCTTTTAATAAAGAGTTTTGTGCTAGAATCACTCCATGCCCCTTCTCTTTACCTGTCTTCCTCCTTGTCTTTATTTATCTTCAATTCCCTTTAATTATGCATTCTTTTTTCTTTTTGCCTTTCTAAACCTGTGTCATTCAATGATTAGCCAATACAAAACTAGAGTTATTTTTGTCATCACTGTATGGTGATTACATTAAGATAAAAACTAGTTAACCACAGTTGAAAAGAATCTATTGTTATAAAGATTTAACTCTCTTGTGTATTCTTCCAGGTCAGGTGTTTCTGAAGCTTCATTTTTCTTTCAATTAAATTTTTTAATGTGCTCTTACTTTCACAGGATTATAACACTGAGCCCCTGAAATATCAGAGAACTTGGGCTATGGAGTATCTGGCTACTTTTCACACATTCCAGTGAGTTTGTTTTCAGTAAGTAATTATGCAAAACACAGCCCAAGCCCCTATCCAGTTCTGACACTTTTTATAAGCTTATCATGCAAAAGGCTCCAACAAGGGAAAAAAAAAAACTAATTTAGAAGTAAAGGCAATGTAAATAACAAATGAGTCAAATATTAGTTGTCCTTCATTCCCTTATTTCTGTACCCTTTCCGTGGAGTGCACCTTCTTTCCAAGTTCTGATAATCCTTGTATCCATGATCCAGGTCCCATGGGAATCAAACATTCTGAAACTTTCCAAAGCAAATAGCATCTCTTCAGCTTCATGACTGCAAGAAGCAAAAGCTCCACTTGAAAGCTTAATTAGTGGCAGGTAATACCTACCCTTATTGCAAGGTCATTGACTTTTCAGAAACTGGAAAGGAACTCTAAGGGTATGCCTCAGGTGCCTCATCTTTCTTATTAAGAAATTACCACTCTTAGTGGTAAAATGGTAAGACCCGAGGTCACAGTAGGTAAAAGAACTGTGTTTCTTAAGTCTGTAGTTTGCAAAGGAAAAGCCAGAAATTTCTCTGAAAAGAATGCCCCATTTTTATTCTTACCTGACATGACTGTGATTGTATTCAAGACAGATTACGAGGAATAAGCCAAGAAGCTGGTACAATTAATGGAAAAGCTGGGCTCACCTGCTCAAAATCCACCATTCTTTCCACTACATCATGTCCATATCTTGTTTTAAAACAGAATCCTTAGATTCCTAAGCAAAACTGATTCCAGAACCAAGGCTCATGTTTCAAAATTTTATCATGTCATATTCTACATAATTGAACAATTTTTGAATTTTGTAGTAAAGTCTTAGGAGACTCCAAACTAATTTTTTGTGTGTATAGGTAATGTCTTTCTTCCTTCTGGCAGCTTGAAAGATTATTTTTTCCCTTGTTGTAGCTCTGATATTAATGTTGATGACATACCTGAGTGAGTTGAATTTTGAGTTTCTTTTTGCTGGCATTCTAATAACTCTATTTGTGGGATGATACTTGTTTTTAATATTCCTGGGGAGTTATCTTATAACATTTCCTGAAATAGTGAGCAGATTGTTTTCTTGTCCAATATTTTCCAGGTCCCCAATAATCCTGGGGTTTCTTTTCACTGATTTATCCACCAAATTCCTCACTTTTCATTAATATTCCTTATATTCTTTAATGCAACATGTTTTCCTATTTCTACTGTTCCTTGCAGCTTTCTGACTTCTATTAATTCTGCTATTAACTGTTTCCATTGGTATTTTTATGAGAAGCCGAGGCTGGATTGGAGCGCAGTCTATGGAGTGTTTAAGAAATGCTTTTCCATTCATTCTTTAATTTGTTACTTCACTTCCCTGATGTACATCTTCATTTCACCTCAGCTACACGCAAAAATGGGTGTACACTTCGATCTGCTCCTTTTGTCTTATATTGCTTGGTGCTTCCTTGAGTTATATATCTCACAGTAAGGTCTCTAGATCTAACAATGTGGACATTTTGGCATCTTAGTTTTTGGTGTAATTCAAAATTTTCTTTCAGAGCGGTTGGACCTATTCACAACTCCACCAATGGTGCATGTGTCCCTTTCTTTACATGCCTCTCGTAATATTGACTATTTCTGTTTTTTGTCTTCTTTGTCAATTTTATGGATATGAGACAGCAAGATTAATTAAGAGACTATTATAACAGTCAATGTGAGGGGTGATGAAGGCATAAACTAGGGTAGTGATCATATGATGGCAGAGAAGGGAACAGATGTGAGAGACACTGTGGAAATAGAATTGGCAAGGTTTGGCAACAATTAGATGCCAGGAGGGAAGAGTTGAGGAAAACTTTTGCATTGCCAAACTGGGTAACCAGAAGAATGGTGCTGCCCTAAAAAGAAAAAGGGAAGTTAAGAGGAATAGTAGGGTTGGAAGAGGGAAGATAATGAGTCTGTTTTAGACATATTAAGTATGAGATATCTGAGGGGCGTCCAAGTAGAGATTTTAAGCAGGTAATTGGAAAGATTAAACTCAGGAGATATGGGGGAGGGAAATGTAAATTTGGGAACCACTGGTCTAGAGATGATAGGAATGAACTGAGAGCAACTAATAAGATCACTGAAAGAGAAATAAATAAAGAAGAAAAAATGGCTTAGGTTAGAGATTTAGATACTACCTCCATAGTTAAGAACAGAACCATGAATACTTAATGTACATAGAAGACAGAGAAGGTTTTGTTGGGGAAAGAGGAAAGAACCACATCTGAGAAATACAAAAGCTCGGAAGAGAGACCATAGCCAAAAGAAAGAAGTGGACAGCAGATTTGGAGTTGGAAGGAACCTTAGAGGTCACCTAGTCCAATATCTTTATTTTCTAGATGAGGAAACTGAGGCTCAGAAAACTTAAGTGCTTTTTCTAAGGTCATAGAGGTAGTGAATAGCAGAACTAAAATTTGAACTCAGATTCTCTTTCTACTGATTTAGCACTCTATAAAATGAATTAATTTACTCTCAGGTCACTCAACAAAGTTAGGCGGCAGTTTTTCTGTTTGATGAACCGTGGCAGGCTTTTCTGTCACATCTATGCTATATACCTTAGGAACTCTTCATTTGTGCAGGTAATACATACCCATATTGCAGGATCATCAAATTTTCAGAAACTGGAAAGGAACTCCAAGGGTATCAAGAAATTACTCCTCTTAGGGGTAAAATGGTAAGGCCCAAGGTCACATAGGTAGTAGATAAAAGAACTATATTGCTCAAAACTATAGTTGGCAAAAGAAAAGCCAGAAACCTCTCTGAAAGGAATACCTCATTTTTATACTTACCTGACATGAATGTGATTGTATTCGAGACAGATTATGATAAGCCAAGAAGCTGGTAGAATTAATGTAAAACTAGGTTCACCTGCTCAGAATTCATTGTTTCTTCCATTATGTCATGTCTATGTCTTGTTTCAAAACAGAATCCTAATCCAGTCTCAGAAACTTGACACTTACTAGCTGTGTGACCCTGGTCACCTACATGACCCCGATTGCCTTGCCCAAAACAGAACAAAACACAGAATCCTTAGATTATTAGGGAAAAATGATTCCAGGACCAAGACTTATGTTTTAAAATTTATCATGGTATAGTCTACATAATTTAATAATTTTTGGATTTTGTAGTAAAGTCTTAGGAGACTCCAAACTGATTTTGTGTGTGTGTGTGTGTGTGTGTGTGTGTGTGTGTGTGTGTGTGTAGGTAATGTCTTTCTTCCTTCTGGAAGCTTGAAAGATTATTTTTTTTCCCTTGTTGTAGTTCTGATATTAACATTGCTGACATGCCTGGGTGAGTTGAATTTTGAGTTTCTTCTTGCTTGCATTCTAATAACCCTTTCTATTTGTAGGATGTTACTTGTTTTTAATATTTCTGAGACTTTCTCCTAGAACATTTCCTGAAATAGTGATCATATTTATTTCTTGTCCAATATTTTCCAGGACCCCAATAATCCTAAGATTTCTTTTCATTGACTTACCTCAAATTCTAACCTTTTCCTGGGAATGCCACCTTAATGTTGCCTTCTTCTACACTCATTTCCAGGTGATCCTGGGAAGCCAGTAGCTGCCCCCAGGAGGTATCTGGTACTTGGCTAATCTGCTGCCCAGTGTTAGCAATCACCAAAGTGATAATGACTCAGTCTTGGAATTCATACAACAGAATCTCTCCTACCCCTTATCGCTACTCTTCCCCACATTAATAGTTTAAGAACTGTTCTTCTCTTTCCCAAGTTGAGTCCTTACCTGTTTCCTGGTGACCTTTATCATACTATTAAGGGGCAGGCACTATTCCATATGGAAATCTTTGCACTCCACCTTTTTCTATCACTCATACTAGCTATTATCTTTGGTTACCTGAGTCAAATATAAATCAAGTTACCTTCTCATTTTCGTATTCTTTTTTTCTTTTCTGATGGGGCATGAGCTCTCCTTGGTATAGGAGTTCCCAGAGAGGAGCTTCCTCTTTCAAATCACATAAACATCTTCTCTTTAGAGTCTAAGAGAGTTGCCTGGGGGCACTGAGAGGTTATCTATCTGGGGTCATGATGCCAGTAGGGCAGCTAGGTGGTGTGGTGGATAGAGTCAGGAGAACTTGAATTCAAACTTGTTCTCAGACACTTACTAGCTATGTGACCCTAGGCAAGTCATTTAACCCTGTTTGCCTCATTTTCCACATCTGCAAAATGATTTGGAGAAGGAAATAGCAAACCACTCCAGTATCTGCACTGCTCCTGGAGTCGGGAGGACCTGAATTCAAATCTGGCCACAGATACTTACTAACTTGGTGACCCTGGGCAAGTCACTTAACCCTCAGTTTCCTTATCTGCTAAATGAGCTGGAGAAAGAAATAGCAAACTACTCCAGTATCTTTGCCAAGAAAACCCCAAATGGGGTCACAGAGAGTTGAACACCACTAAAATGACTCAACAACAACACAATGCCAGTATGTGTGAGATGAGGGACTTGAACCCAGGACTTATCAACTTTGAGGCTAGTTCTTTATCCACTAGTGCCTTATTGGCTGCTTTGATATTTATGTTTATTACAAATAAGATAATCTGTTTGATTTATAGCCTCTTTTTTCCCCTGCCTTTTTTTCTCCTCTATTTTCTTTTTCCATTTCTCTTTTAATTATCAAGCTTATTTAAGTGGCTTTTTACATTCCCCAAAAAACTCTCCACAAGGGAACTCATCTGCTGTCCTATACATTAGACTTAGAGAGTATTTGTGGCTGACACATGAAAAATAAAATGCCGCCTATTAATATTTAGGGATTTTTCTCATCACGACTTTGATTTCCATTATGTAATCAAGGCGTTGAGTTGTGTGACAACTTGTGATATTTCCCCCCTTCCTTTAAGTCACCTATCTCCCTTTCAACAAAGGACCCACATCAATAAAAGTGAATTCCATTTTCATTTATAGGACATCACTCTTTAAGCATTAGAGGCATTCATTTATCTCAAGCCCTTTTTTTCCCTCTCATGTCAGGTGATTGACCATTTGCAAAGAACTGATAGTTTCTCAGTTAGGAAGAGAATGGCAAATAGGTTTTGCTCCTCACAGAGACCGTAAAAGCACATCTATCCCTCATACATGGGCATTTAGCACAGCTGAAAGTCCTATTTGAAAGATGCATATACTATCAACTATTCAATATTATCTTTATTCACATTGCACTCAGACGTTTCTCAGGAAAAATGATTTCAGTGTTGACTTTTAAACCAAATGATAAAAATGTATTATAATTTCAAAGTATGCATAATGTGTCACTGCATTCAAATTCATCTCCATTTACAAATATTATAAATGTTTAGTGAATATAAATGGTATAATAAATATCAAACAAATGTGAAAAGTGTTTTGCCTTTACAACAAGGTTTAAATCAGGTAGGAACTCACTGAATTTTTTAGATTCACTACCTTTGGTAAGAGAAATACCTCAATCTGACATAAAAATGATGGGGAATTGATACCTTTAGCTGTATAAATATATTTTTAACTAATCTAACTCTGCCTCATACACCTAAATTGGAATATTTTTTCGTAGTAGTCTATTGCACAGGCTCCATTATTAAGGCTGGGTCTTTTTTTTAAAGACACATTTCCCAGCAATCCTGTGTTGTTCCTACTTAGAGCCTCAGACTGTAATAAATGAGGTAATGTATTTGGCTCTTCGAAAAAGTATGAAGTACCATATAAATGTGAAGCATTATTAAGAACGATGACTATGGGTGGCCCCACAGCTCCAGGCTAGATTCAGTCAGACATTTCATCTCAGGGTCAAGGTAGACCAGGTGAAAATGAACCTAACTAAGCATGATTTCTGACTACTTCTGGAAAGTCTTTGGATATGGGCCAAGCAATGGATGGCTATTCCATTGACCAGACTCTGTTTTAAGAGACTCATCATCAAGCTGGCCATCATACCTCTGGAAACCTGGCTAACAGAGAGCTGGATCGCAATAAAAGAAAAAAAAACATGTATAGTTTGCAAAATGTTTTACAACCATCTTGTGAAATACTGTAGGAATTTATCATCTCCATTTTAAAGATTATGAAATTGGGATTCATAGACTAATTTGCCAATGGTCAGGTAGGGGCAGAGGCAGAATTTAAATCTAGGTCTTCCTGATCCCAAGTTCAGCCTTCTATCCAGTCCACCATCTTACCCATGCATGCCTCTATCGTCCCCATTTTAAAGATTATAAAACTTAAGTTCAGAGATGTTAGGTGGGAAAGGGGAAAGGAAAGAAAGGGAGGAACTATCTGAATAGTGTGTCTGGCACTGTGCTAAGTCCTTTTTAAAAATATTATTTCCTTTGATCCTCACAATAACCCTTCAGGGTAAGTGCTTTTATTATCTCTGTTTTATAGTTGAGGAAAATGAAACAAACAAAGGTTAAGAGATTTGCACAGAGTCACACAGCTACTAAGCATCTGAGATCAAATTTGGACTCTGGTCTTCCTTACTTCAGGCCCAGCACTCTACCCACTGTACCACCAGCTGTATGTTAAGTCATTTGTCCATGGTCAGTCAGAGGCAGAGGGAGGATTCAAATCCAGGTCTTCCTAACCCCAGGCACAATCTTCTATTCAGTACACCGTGTCACCTCTGCATAAGTAGCTGGAGTCCCTACACTAATGAAAATATAGATTTTTTGCAGTATTGATGTATATATTTTCTCTTCCCAGTAGAATATTAGCTCTTTGAAGGTAGGTGTAGCTTTGTTTCTGTCTTTGAACCTATAAACGGAAGCTCAAAGATCATAGATTTCCATGTAGAAAGGATCTCAGATCCTAGTCCAAGCCCCTCATTTATAAATGTCTTGTACCTAGTGGGTGCTTAGTTTGCTGAAATATTAAGTGTACCTCATGACAATTTGGAAATATGGGGGGGGAGGGGAAGGAGAGCAAATTTACAGAGGATCAAGCCCTATTATAATAACTTGTATTTTATATACTAGATATTTGGTCAATAAATAAAAATTTATTAAGCATTTCCAAAGGTCTAGGAACTGTACTAAGTGCGAGGGAAACCAAAAAAGGCAAAAAAACATGGTCTGCTCTCAAGAAAATTACATTCCACTGAGGGAAATAATATAGAAATAATTCTGAATATTATATATATATATATATTATTCTGTATATTATATTGTTGTTATATGTCATATATGCAGGATAGATGGAAGGTAATTTCAAAGGCGAAGGCACTGGGTTTGGGGTGGGAGTTAGGGGGCTGGAAAAACATCTTCTGTAGACAGATTTGAGCTAAGTCATGAAGGAAGCCAGGAAAGCTAAGAGGTGAAAGGAAAGAGGGAGACAATTCCAGCAGTGGGGTAGAATCAAGGTGTGCGGGAGCCAGTACAAACTGGCTTTTAAGCCAATTGTTAAATTTTCAATGCAAGTATTTGTACCTTAGAAATCAGCAAAAGCTACAAATCAAGGCTTAATTTCTAGTTCTGATGATTGTCTAGACTTTAGAAAATGATGGAGATAATGTTAATGATACAGATTAAACTTTAAAAGGGTGTTAAGTGTACGTGTTGTTTCGTTTTGGTGAGCCAATTGTTAATCAGCACACTACAGGAACAGTTAGTACAAAGTATATAGATTTAGAAGATGAAGGAAGCATCATGGGTGAGGAACAGCAAGCAGTCCGGCATAAATGGGTTGTAAA
>CM053626.1:92629991-92640213 GCA_028646595.1 Phalanger gymnotis
ATAATATAATATAATATAATATAATATAATATAATATAATATAATATAATATAATATAATATAATATAATATAATATAATATAATATAATATAATATAATATAATATATAATGGAGATACCATTATAATCTGGACCTAAGAAAGAAATATCCTGATTTGGGTTTTGGAACTCAATTATTCCCCTTCCCAAATGCACTTGATCAAATAAGCTTAGCTTTATGGCTGAGATGTAACATGGAGGGGAAAGAGAATGTGAAGCAGCCAAGTCAATTTCTTAACCAAGGGTAGAATAAAGGGGAGACAGGCACCTAGCAGACTGTAAAAAGTATATTAAAGCTGAATCCAAACCAATCATTCACACTACAAATAGATCCCCTCAAGGAACACTGCAAAACCAATAGCACAACTAAACTACAAAGGGCTAGAGCTAAGCAGAGTTCTGTGCCCAGATGTGTTGAAAATCTCACCAGGAGCAAGTTGCCCTGGGGAACCTGCTAAGGCACTCACTGAATTATGAAAATCTGATAGATCAGGGTCACAGAATTTCCAAGTTGGAAAAGATCTCAGTGGCCAACTAGTTCAACTTATTTCTGAAAAAGAATCCCCTCTCTACTATAACCCATTACCTCTCAAGGTAGCAGATTGCATGTCTGGCTAACTCTAATTATTCTATCTTCTAGGGCCAAGAAGAGCAAGTCCAGTCTCTCCTCAATGTAGCAGTCCTTCAGATACTTGAAGATAGCCTTCATGATCTTACCCCCACCTTCACTCCTTTCTTCTTAGTCCCAAAGGTGTCTTCAGGTACGTTGGTAAATGTATGTGTCCTGATTAGGTGAAACCTAAGGAGATAGGCAGACTTTATAAGTTCCTAAGGAAATACCTTTAAGGGATTGAAGGGCATAGGATATATAAGAACTGAAAGCTACAGAGCAGACCTTTATTGGGACTAGCCCCAGGGAGAGATAAGGAATAATATAGCCTTGCCCAGATCAACTAGCCCTGTATATATGGAGGGTAGGGGGAGGGAACAATCTTTAAATAAGATGTAGACTCATTCCTCTTCTCCTTGATGTTCTGTCATATCATTAAAAGGATGAATTTAAGGAGAAAAAAGTGGAATTTCCATGACATACTGAGCTAGCTTTTGACCATTTATCTCCTGGCAAAAGTCAATTTTCTTTCTTATGATTCACTATTATACAGAACTTTGCCTTCCTAAAATTCTTATGATAAATTACAGATCTCTCCACAATACCTTTGAAAAGTAATATATATGGTTGATGGGCTTAGCACAATGCCTAGCACATAGTAGGTGCTTAATATACATATGGCTGGCTTGCATGTGACTTGGACAGATACTGATTTGAGATCTGTCTCACACTTTCTCCAAGAGAGACTGTAATTTTCACCTTTGTGGAGAGAAGGGGTCATGTCTGTACCTCTAATAGCAGAGCAGGTGAGGAGCAGGAAATATCAAGGACAGTTGAACCACAGTTAAACAATCTCTCTTTCCTATCTCAAAGAGGAGCATCAGACTAGAATTATGATGATCTACCACATCTCAAATATTTGTAGTCTAATAGTAGGATAGATCCAGTCACTTTCCCTTACAATTCTCAAGAGGAGAGTAAGACTCAATTTACTAACACCAACCTAGGTCCTGCCCTCAAAATGCTGGTTACACAAAAGACCATCACAATTATCCAGTTAATCTCTTTATCAAAGGAAGCAATAAACAGAAATGGGGAAAGTTATAAAGTATAAAATAGAACAAAGAATACACAAGATTCAATATGCTCTTCAGTTGGGAATGAAAGTCCATGATTCACCCAAGGAAAGAAAGATCTCACTGAAGAGAGTCCACCCTTAGTAATCTCTATGGTTACAGATCCTTTGAATCAAAGGACATAGTAGGGAGGAGGAGAGTGGGCAGGTAGATTCCCTACATGTCTCCAGCTCCAAGAAGATTCCCTGTTTGCCATTCAAAGTCCATACCAGCTTTTTACTCTCCCTTTCTTGAACTCTACCAAAGTGTTTCTCTCTGTGTATCCATGTAGCACATAATGCCATGGAGCTGTCCCTCAGAAAATCACCAAATGTACCTGATATGAGGATAAGGCTAAAGAAACACCATAATTTTTCCTACCAAAAGATGCAACTTGAATTTCCATTTGGGGAATATTAAGAATATACTGACTCCTTTTCTCTCCCTTCAACACTTGACAAATTTGCATTTTTATATCTCTCTTTAATTTCAGTTGTCAGAATCATAAGCATCATGGCACCACAAAAAAAGTGAGATTATAAAATGTTATTCCAAGATTATGTCAAACAATTAGTTGATTTACTGAAAAGATTTATCTCATGGGCTATGTAAGGGCACATACCTGTCATTCCTGATATTGAAGGAATCTGAGACTTTTTAATTTTTTTTTTGATTGCTTGAGTTCCAGAGTACTGAGCTGCAGCAAGGTCAAAGTTGATTAGATGTCTGCATTAATTCTAATAACAATATAGTGAGCCCCATAGGATGGATGAACCCCCAGGAACAGAGGGCCACCAGGCTGCTTGGTAAGGCAGGGGTGAATTGACTTAGATAAGAAAAATAGAGCTAGTTAAAGTTTCCCTGCTGATCGGTATTGGTAATTAGGCTGTAAGCGGCCACTGGACTTCCAGCCTGGATGAGAGAGAGATAGAAAGAAGAGAGGGAGAGGGAGAAGGAAAGGGAGAAGAAGGACAAGAGAGAGGAATTGAAGAGAAAACAAAGGAAAGGAGGGAAGGGGAGGACAAGGGAGAGAACAGGAAAGGAGAGAGAGAGAGGAAGAAGGGAGGGGAGAAGAAAAGGAGGGAAGGAGAAGGAGAGGAGAAGGGAGAGGAACGGAGGACAGGGGAGGAGAGGGAAAGGAAAGTGGAAAATGGAAGACAAAGGAAGAGAAGGGAAAGAAGAACAGGGGAGAGGAGAGGAGAAGAGGATAAGGGAAGAAAGGGAAGGAGATTGGAAGGGAAAGGGGAAAAAGGAAGGAAGGAAGGAAGGAAGGAAGGAAGGAAGGAAGGAAGGGAGGGAGGGAGGGAGGGAGGGAGGGGGGAAGGAAGGAAGGGAGGGAGGGAGGGAGGAAGGAAGGAAGGAAGGGAGGGAGGGAGGGAGGAAGGAAGGGAGGGAGGGAGGGAGGAAGGAAGGAAGGAAGGAAAGATTTGTCACAAAATTCTTTGAATTGTCTAGTTGTTCACCCTTACTAACTATTCAGCCAAAGTATCTGTCTGTAAGCTACTACCCTCTTTTGTAGGGGTTGGGGTATAGGGAGCTATATCTGTGATTTCCTTGGGGTAAGGAAACTTCCTTCAAGAATACAATACCTATAACCTAAAGTCAAAGAGTTGTCTAGGGACATCAATATCATCAAAAAATTAAGTGACCTGCTTTTAGTCACAGAGTAAGAGTCAAGACTTGAACTTGGGTCCTTCTTACTCTAGTGCTGGTCTTCAACTCAGTACCCTGCACTTTGTCTATAAAATATCCTTAAAATACTGGTCTCTCTAAGATTAACGATGCAGGTGCTATAGTTGGCTCAAGATAATGCTGTGGCTGCCAACTTCTTCACCAGAACTTAATCATTTAAATAGAGCTACTTTGATAGAGGAACTGTACACTTCTTTTTTGCTTTCAAAGGTGGGGTTTCAAATGGGATTTCAAAATCTCATTGTCTTATTCTAAGAGTAGTAGGCAACTAAAAACATTTTTTTAAAGTCTCAAGCTTTTGCATGGAGACAGCAAAAAATGACCATGCTGAGACCTTTCACAGATATCATAAAATAAATGTTCTGTGTACAGGGAACCCAAGTAATTCATGTTATAACCTAACAATCAATGATGACATCCAAGCTTCCATGAACATTGTTTAAATGCTCATCCATTGAATCATTTTTCTCTAGGTCAATTAGCACGTCTCTCACAATGGGCTCTCCATCTCTCCCAGGAGAATGTCCTGACTTCAGTTGATTGATTGTGTTTTTAACTTTATTGGAAATAATGCTTTTTTATGGATGCCAAGCAACTAATTTCTTCAATTATTTCTATATCACTGTCATTCTTTTCTTGTGTAGCTGTCATTGTCAATACACTTACCAGTGCTCCTTATTACCAGTTCCAAGTGTTGTTAACTTGGGTTTCTACTACTTGATGAAAATTATATTGGCTTTAAATTATTGTACTTTTTCCCCCATGACTCAGAGCTAGTCGCTATTAGTCTTTTGAATTTGTATTGTAAGAGTCTGTCTTTTGCTATGCCACTTTGATTTTTCACATGTTTTATTTTTAGTCATGGATGGGTTCACTGTGTGACAATGGCAGCTTCCCTGTGTGTATGTACGGTATCAAATTATTTATTTTTCATAAGAGAAGCTCTATCTACTCATTTAGTACTGAGTGCAACGAGGCAGAAAATAATAAAGTACCAAGCCTGTTGCTCTCCCCTGTCCGAGCTAATGTTAATCTTTTCCTGCAAGGCCATTAGCTTTTCCAAATAACTCTACTAAGTTAGAGATCATATAATTTAGAGCTAAAACAGACCATAGAGATAATAGGATCATAGATTTAGAGCTGGAAGGGAATTGAAAGGTTAACAAGTCTAGCATACTCATTTTACAAATGAGGAATTGAGGTTAAATGGCTTGCCCAAGTCAACAGTTATATCTAAAATGTGGATTCATCTAGTGATTATGCCACATCTGGAAGTATATTTGATAGCATCAATGCTATGTAGAAACTCTGTTAAGTCTGAGCCCACTCTCCCCAGGGAGGTATGGGGGAGAGCATATCCCTATGACATTATGGGGGAGAAACATTTGTGCTTCTGTCTGTACTATATCTGTGAAGTAAATATTCCTTTGTTAATTGTGTTAACAGAATGGAAGAACACATCTGAATTAGGGCTAATGGCATTAGAAACACCCAATTCCTGAGACATATCTCTAGAATGCTAAGGGAAAGATGTAATTAATCTTGCTTTGGGATAATGAGTCTAAAGAAACATTACATTTTATTTAGAGTTTTCATTCAAATCTGATTATTTTCAGCTGTCTTTACTGAACTTCATATTAAACATGAGTGACTATAAATATTTAATGCACAAAATAGCATCAATGATTAGAACATAATCCACTTATCATCATTATCAACACCAGCACTACTATTCATCAACATCTTCTGTGCACACTCAGAATGAATAGCAGGCCATTGTCCTAAAGCCCCAGATATTCAAGAAATACATTTCAAAATTTGACACATCTATAAAACCATGATGTCATTCCAAGAGGTAAATGAACTTATACTAGTGAAAAGGGAAATGAAAATTATTATTAAACATATAAAATATTCAAATCACTATTAATAAGAGAAATTCAAATAATAACAACTGTGAAGTTTCACCTCTTATTTGCAAATCTGCAAAAATGATAAAAGAAATAAACAATGTTGAAGAGATTGTGGAAACAAGCATACTAACAAAGTGTTGGTGCAGCTGCGAATTTGTTCAACTTTTCTGAAACATAATTTAGAATTATCTGAGCAAAGTCACTAAATTGTGATTTTTGCTGGACGTAAAGATAGCAAGAAAGCTACCATATATTGCCAAAACATTAATAGCAGGACTTCATGCATTAGCAAAACCCTAGAAACAAAGTGGATGTCCATTAACTGTGGAATGACTGAGCAAATTGTGGTATGTGAATATAAGGAAATGATATTGTAACATAATGATGACAAATACAGGGTGTCCCACATAGTACAAATCTTAGTGCAAGTTTAAGCTACTGAACCTTTAGTACCTTCAAATCACACCAAGACTTTTGGGACAGTCTGCGTGTGCACAGATGTTGATGAGTGGTGGTACTGGTGGTGGTGGTGGTAATGCTGCTGCTGATGATGAGCAGATTATGTTCTAATCATTGGTGCTATTTTTGTGTACTGGGGCAGCTAGGTGGTACAGTGGAGAGAGCGCTGGGCCTGGAGTCAGGAAGACCTGAGTTCAAATCCAGCCTCAGAGACTTAGACAGAAGGAATTCAGAGAAAAAATGAGATTTGCTTGAATAAGCACAAACTGAAGGAATGGATGCACAATGTACACAATAACTTATGAATAAATTACCGCAGCACTATATGACTACTGAACTTAAGTTAATTGCAATGGCCATTCTTGGACTTGTAATATAGATGATAAACCTCACTTCCCTTTTCTTGATTAGGAAGGGAAATGTTGCCTGTGCCATCACTGTCTTGGTTGGTTTTGCTTCATTGGTTTTATTTAACTACTTTCTATGTTATAAAGAAGTGTTATGCTAGATCAAGGCTTCTTAAACTTTTCCCACTCACAACCTCTTTTCACCTGAGAAATTTTTACGCAACCCTGGGTATATAGATATGTAAAATAGCTATATAAATCAAATATTTACTGATAATAAATCATAAAAAATTTATTTTAAAACAATTATTTGGCATACATATAATTTTACCACTTATTGAAGAATGAAGCAAATTTGTGTACTAATAAGATGGATGTACTTTTTTATTTTTACATAAAGCATTAAATCTTGGTGGAATACTTCATACTGCAGGATGTAGAGCATCTTCAATATTTTTCGGAGTTGATAGATATTTTGATTTTATAATCATCAATGCACAGTACTCTGCATCACATAAGTACATAGTACAAAATGGCAGAAATACATTTAGGGCCATTTTAGAAATTATTGAAAATTCTGTCCTAATCTCAAGCCAAAATTCACTTGATGATTTTTTTTTAAAGGAAACTCAAGTTTTAAACCTGTGTCTCTTGATAGCTCTGCAAATTCTTCTTGAACTCTTAATGGCAGATGACTGATTTTTTAATTTCAATTGAGTATGGTTTATGAACCTAATTTAGTTTTTTTAGAATTGAATTTGAAGGAAAGTATTTCTGAAACTATGTTTCCAGGCACTTCAGAGGATCCATTATAACTCTTACAATTAAATCTTTGGGAAAGTTATTTTCAATTATAAAACCATTTGTAGCTGCAAACATTCCTAGAGAACCATTTTCCACCCTATTCTTCCATATGTTAAATTTTTAGTAAAACTCAATTTTATCTTTTAACATAAATATGTCACATTTTTTTCTTGAAGTGACATGCTTAAATCATTGAGTTTTTCAAAAATATCTGACAAATAACAAGTTTTAAAAGTCATAAGTCATTATGAAAAAAATCAACAAAATTGTATTTCTGCTGTCAAAATACAATTTCTTCTTTCAATTTCAATAATCGGTTTAAACTTTGCCCTCTTGAGAGCCACCTTACTTCCACATGTAGTAATAAGCTTTTGGAATCAGAGTCTATGTCTTTCTAGTGGTTTGAAAACAAGTGACTATTAAGGGCACAGCTTTTAATTAAGTTGATTTTGATAGTATTGTGAAACACAACATCTAACTCTCATGATATTTTTTTGGCTGAGTACCTCCTGAGGTATCATGCAGTGATAAAAAGTGATATGCTCATTGCCACCAGCTTTAACTTTTGCTACAAATACAACATTCTTGCCCATCATTGCTCCAGCACTGTCTGCACAGATGCCAATGCAATTTTTCCAATGTGAACCTTCATTTGTGAAAAATTATGTGACTTTAAGCTATATATCTTCCCCTCTTGTGTGCCCTTCAAAAAGGCAAAAAAAAAAAACCACAATAATTCCTCGTGTGTGCTTCCTTCATAAACATATCTGACATAAAGCAACAACTGTGTCAGTATTGGAATATCAGTTTTTTCACCTAGCTGAATTGTAAACTTTGGGCTGCCCTTAAACCTGGTAATAAGCTGCTGGAATTGGTCATTACTAATTTCAGAAATTCTTTTCAAAACTGTATCATTCAATAAAGGAATTTTATGGATTTTAATCTCCATACTGTTTCCCATGAACTATTTCTGACATTTTAATAGCAGCAGGTAACATGAGATCTCCTTTCATCACATAAGAAGTTTTGTAAGCTGCAAGTAAATACTTTTCCTTGACAGTAACACATTTCTCAAAACATTGTTTTTCCTTTTTTGAAGATTTTAAAAGTCATTCAAAATAATCATTTGGTTTATTGCAGTATGCTACATACTTAGTATTAAGATGTCATTTTAGTTTAGCTGGTTTCATGCTTTCTGCAGCAAAAACTTCATTACAAATTAAGCAAAAAAGTTTTTCCACACCATCATCATTATTAGAAGTAAATCCAAATTGCAAAAATGATTTGACATATTTTCTTTTTCTTGTAAATTTAGGTGTACTGCAGCCTGGCAGCAAAGATTCTACCACATTGTCACCATTATTTTTACCTCTCCTATCTAAATTTAGCCACATATTCATAGCCAAAAAGTATTTTGTCCTAAAATATAAATAAATATTGCTAATAAGTTCTCAAACAAATACTAGCATGAGTATATGAAATTACATTTGTTTGTGCTTAATTTTAAAAATTGATGTTCACACTTATACATACAGCAGTGATGATGGAGAAATATTATTAAAGGGCTCTTGTCTTTACTTGCTGCAATTAAGCACTGGTGTTTCTATGAAAGAAGGAGATAACAGCAATTTTTAAAAATCAAACATTCTAACACAATACAATCCAAAGATATACTAATTTGATACTTACATGCTGAGGAATGACAGTAGAAAAATATTAAAAGTCTCTATTTTCTGTAATTAAATTATTATGTTTCTATAAGACTAGAAAACTTTATTTGTAAAGTAAAAGCATTGCAATTCATAGCATACTCAAATCTGAGCCAAGGTGTTTCTGGCAGCATTTGTTGGCATTTCATGGTGTGACAATATGTGCAGGGCAAAGTGCACATGCTGTGTGTTCAGAACCAAGGCTGAAGTAAAGTCTGATGATGCAACACCAGCAAATGCTGGCAGAAACACCTCAGATTCATTACACATTTGATTTTGAATTCATTTTTGGTCATTGTGTGTTCAGAAACCTTTCTTTGTTGTGAAATTTTTCTTGACCCCACATTTAGTTATGCTACCCCAACCAAAGTTTAAGGAGTGCTGCACTAGAGGGTAGTATGCCAATAAAATGACTGTGGTGTCAAAAACAAAAGGTATCAATGAAACTTTTAAAAAATGTATCTGTCATTCCTGTAATGAATATCAGTTTTAATGATAGTGAAACTCTTCCTTTTTTATCTGTTTTTTTTATTTATTGCCTTTTGTTTTTGTACCTAAGTTGTAGGGCAAGCAACATCCTAACCTTCAAAATCCCTTGAGGGTTGATTTCATCACATCTGCCAAAAAATAATATATTGTCTCATTGTTATTATTCATTCTATATAGTTGCTAATTGTTTCTATGATTTGTTCTCTTACCTGTTCATTGTTAAGGATATAATTTAGTCTGTGATTTGATTCTGTATCTTTTACTTTCTTCCCTGTATTACTGACTAAATTTGTTGCATTATGGACTATAAAGGATGTGTTTGTTGCTTCCACCATTTTACTTTTATTTATGATTTCTTTAACCCCTAACACATAATCAATTTTAAAGGTATGTGATGCTGAGAAATTGGCATATTATTTCATATTCCTAATCAGAAAAAACTATGAGTTTTAAATACCTAGTTTTCCATGAGTCCAATTCTATTTTCTTGCTGTATGTTTTTGTGTCGATAAGGCAAAATGGGCTCCTTAGCACTCGTTCAACAAGTGCCCTTGAAGAGTTTGGCTTTTGTTCGCTTTGAGTGATTCAGCTATTTCATTGAATCTTGTTAAGTGCTAAGCCCCAGGCCCAAGATTTGGGTATCCTTGCTGCCTCCTTGCCTCAGGGGAGGGCTTAGTTTAGACAGGAGTTTGAGTGACATGTCTGGGACAGCCGGGGCTCTTGGACCACATGGGTTTGAGTCCGCCTCTTTGTGGCGATTTTGGGTCGCATGGGTGAGTCGCATGTGTGACTCACCCCTGATGCTGAAAAATATATAAAAATCAGGGGTTGGTCTCAGCTTCCTTGGAGCTCCTTGCTGCAGCAGTGGTGGTGTGTGTGACTCTGGGCCAGCCCTTGTTCTGAGCTCCCAGGGCTGAACCTAGATGTTGGTAACTATGAATTTTATTGGGTCTGTCTGTTTGTAATTTGTTTAAGGGCTCTTGAGATGGTATTGATGAAGAGACTCTGGGCAGCTGTAGCTAAGGAGCCCTCCAGCTTGTAAAC
>CM053626.1:92640313-92651168 GCA_028646595.1 Phalanger gymnotis
TGGCTTTTTCCCCTGAACAAAGTGAATGATATTTGTGTGCTGAATTAAAGTAAGCTTGCTGACCCCTTAACCTTGCTCTCCTTATTAAGGCAGATTAAAAGAACCTGGGCTTTCTGGCTGTCTGGCAGCTTTCTGGGTGCTGGCTGTGGGTGGATCTGGACCCCCCCACAGAAGCTGCTAGCCAGATTGTGGAAACAGTTTTTTAATTAGAATCATTTTAGGAGAAGTAAGGCACAGGGAAAGACCAAACAAAAGGGAGTAATGATCTGATATCTGAATTTTAGAATTTTTGATTATTAAAGCTAACTTGTGGATGATGGCAAAATTAAGGGTGTGACCATCTCTGGGTGTGGCTGAGGTGAAGTAGAATAAGTCATGTGAGTTGTTTGAAAAATTGATTTGTTAGAATATTTGAGGGGACTTCAATAGATGTAGGTGTTAGAATAGAGAGGAGGACCACAGGAAAGGAAGCTCTAATGACCATCTCCTCCTAGACATTCTCTTTTCTCTGAAATTTTTTAATATTCTTTTCTCTTTATTTTCTTCCTACTGGTTTGATCACCAGTTTTCATCCTCTATCATCATCCATATCTCATCCTTTAAGTGTAGGTGTACACCAAGGCTCTGTCCTAGGTCCTTTTCTCTCTCTACATTCTCTCACTTGGAGACCTCATCAGTTCTCATCATTTTATTTTTTTTTTTAGTTCTTTTTTTAGTTCTCATCATTTTAATTACCATCTCTATTCACATGACTCCCCAGACTACATATTTTAGCCCTACTCTATCTCTTGAGCTGTAACTGTGCATCTCAAACTAGTTAGTGGATATTTCAAACTGGATATCCTATAGATATCTAAAACCCAATATATCCCAAACAGAAATCATTATTCCCCCCGCCCCCAAATCACTTCCTTATTAGTGTTGATGGCAAAAATATCCTATAGTCGGTCATCCAGGTTTACAACTTTGGACTTATTCTTCACTCTTTGCTCTACTTCACATATACAGTTTCTAAAGCTTGTCAGGTCTATCTTCACTCATCTGGACTTCTCCAACCACCTCCTGTTTGGTGTCTTTGCTTCAAAATATCTTCCCATACAACTTCTACATAGCTGTGAAAGTTATTTTCCTAAAGTAATAGTCTGATCACATCACTTCCTTACCCCAAAACTCCAATGGTTCCATCTTGCCTCCAGGATCAAATGCAAATTCCTTTATTTAGCTTTTAAATCCCTTCACAATCTAGCCTCCACTGACATTTCCAACCTAAACAATAGTCATCATAATAAAAGATAGCATTTATATAGGGCAAAACGTTTTACACATGTGATCTCAGTTGATTCTCAAACATCCTTGTGACTTTGATGCTATTATAATTCTGCGGCCTTTCTAAAGAAAAGAGACTTGATTGAAGATAAGTGACCTCCCCTAGGGTCATATGGCTAGTAAGTTAATGGGGCAAGATTAAAGTTCAGTTCTTCCTAACTCCAAATCCAGTGCTCTGTCCACTTAACGCTGCACACTCTGCTCTAGTAAAACTAGATATCTTACTGTTTCTCACACATTATACTCCATCTCCCGTCTCTGCACTTTTATACTACCAATATGTTCTCTGTTCCTGAAATGACCTCCTGACTCACTTCTGTATCTTAGAATCATTTATTTCCTTAAAACTCTAATAGAGTTAAAATTTCTCCATACAAATGAAATCAGAGGTCCAAAAGCTATACAGTTCCTCTCCTTATCCTTTTTTATATACTTATGTATGTATTTTGGGGCACCTAGGTGGTGCAGTAGATAGAGCACTGGGTCAGCTGTCAGGAAGACTCTTCTTGCTGAATTCGAATCTGGACTCAAACACTTACTAGCTGTAAGTCATTTAACCCTGTTTGCCTCAGTTTCCTCATCTGTGAAATGAGCTGGAGAAGGAATAGGCAAACCACTCCAATATCTTTGCCAAGAGAACCCCAAATGGGGTCACAAAGAGTAGGGCACAACTGAAAAATGGCTCACAACAAATTTATATATTTATTGTTTCTACCTATAGAATTTATGTTCCTTGAAAACAGGCATTGTTTCATCTTTGTCCTTTTAATCCTACTTCCTAATGCAGTACAAATGGTTAATTAATATTTGAATGACTAATAAATGAATGAATACATCTGGGCAATTTTCTCATATTCGTTTCTGCTTTATGTTATTCGGCATGTTCTTCCAGAAACACTATGATTCTAAAATTGTGGTTTTGAATCCAATTCTCAAGATCAGATGCTTTGACTTATTTAGTACTCCTGTAATCTTCTAATGCAGCTATTCTTCTATTCTGATTTCTTTTTTTTTTTTGGAGGGGGAAAGGAAGGGCAATTGGGGTCAAGTGACTTGCCCAAGGTCACACAGCTAGTAAGTGTGTCAAGTGTCTGGATTTGAACTCAGGTCCTCCTGACTCCAGAGCCACTGCTCTACTCACTGTGCTGCCCAGCTGCCCCTACTCAGATTTGTAAAGTATGTTCCTATTTTTATTTGGAAGTTCCACATTTGCCACTCTTGTTCTCTTTGTTGCATCTTTTGAATATCCTATTCCCTCATTACTGAATTCTTTTTGGAGAATTATGACCTGCCATAATTTCAGCCCTAATTTACATCCTTATTTTATCTTTGAATTTTTCTATTTCTCTTTTGAACTGTTTCAGAGTTTTTCGCCATTGTTCTAATATTTTTTTCTGGAAAGTTGTAGAATTTAGCTTCTTTACTTCTTCACTGGGGGCATTCTGGTCATTTGGTCATTCTGGTCTTTTCATTGTGTCATGACCTTTTCTGATCTCTCTGCTTATTTTTGTTTAGCTTTCTTTACAAATGTCTTTAGCTTAGGAGCTAGCCTCATCTCTGGCTTTCCTTGTTGTTTTTCTTACAATTTTCTTTCTCTGTTCTGATCAATTAGCTTTGTATCAAACCTACACCTTTATCTGACACCTTCCTCAGACAGTTTCTTTTATCCAAATAACCAAGGCTGGGTGGTTTCAGATCTTTCTGCAGGTTGAAAATTGGAGGGCTCACTGAGATGTACAGAAACTGGGCAAAGTCCGCAGGTGAATCTGTATCTACCACTCTCTCCTTAGTACTGAAGGTCAGTTCTGCCATGTGGGGACTAGTCGACACAGTCTTTACTCTCTCAGGCTCAATTAGTATGGTGCACTTCCTGCTGTTAAGGTGTAGACAATTGTGTGGTTAGAGTTGGGAATCTACACTGGGTTGCTGCCACGATTCAAGGTGAGAGAAGTCACTATAGCCAAAGCTTGAAATGCAAGAAGAAAAATTGGTTGCTGCGGGTGATTGATACAAATTTAATTTTCCCTGAACTTTATACTATGATTTCAGATTAATTATATGGAAGTATTTCCCATTGTTTTCTCTTTTTGCTGCAATTTTAATTACTACCTATCTAGTTTACTACTTGTTGATTCTAGATATTGCCTGTGAGTTAAGCTAGGAATATGCTTATTCTTCTATACTCCATCATATGATTTTAATGAAACTTCTTAATGATCATTTCTTTAGGTTTAGTTCATGAAAACTGCCAGAGGAAATGCCACATGAAGACGATTTTCCATTAGGTATCTTTGAATAAGATTTATAAAAATAAACTTTGTGAAGGACAAAGGTAATACAGACTGAAAGGAATAATTAAGTTTCAAAGTATCTAACATTCATCTTGGTGTCTTGATATTTGAATCTGAAGTAATTATTTTTTTGTGTCATTTTACAAGAGAAAGAGCCAGATTATAGTCAAAGGAATGATAACTAGGCTAGTCATTCTACTTTCAATAGAACTGTAACTTTTCTAATTCATTATTTTCTAATCCAGACTCCTGTAGATCTATGTTTATTTTATGCCATTCTTTTCTTTTTAATTACTTTTCTTCTAGCCAGCTGTCTGATCTTAATGAACATTCACAGTCCCATTGTGAACATCTCTGTCTTTCCCAGAGCAATCTTGACCAAAGTTAAAAAAAAGAACATATTTAAAACAAACTAAGAATTGAATGCTAGAGGAATTTCAGAGTAGAAAAAATGAGATCTGTGCATGTTGTTAACACATTGACCCTGACATAGTACTATTCATAACTCACCGGGGCAGCTTCAATAATAAAATAATAAAGAAATTTAAGAGAGAACTATTTAGGATTATAGTGACATGGTTGACTTCTCACTAGTACTTCCCTTTTCTTCGATTAAATTTTCCAGATCTGTATCCCTTCTCTTTTCTATCATCAAAAGAGCCAATAAATTATTTGGAAGTGCTTGCTTCCTTTACCCAAAATAGTTTGTGGTGTCACAAAAATAGGACCTAACTGTTTAAAAAACCTCTCCCTCTAAGTAGAACATGGAACTTGGGACTCCCATTTCCTGAATCTAATCTAATGGCTAGAACCACAACAACAGCAAAGCAGGCAAGGCACTTGAATCTAGCTCGGAAAACTGGGAGGCAAAGAAATATATATAAAATACACATTTACTATCCCAAGTAAGCCAAGTCATTGGGAGTGGGGGAGGGGGAATGTTAAAATTTTATATTCTTGTCTCAAGTGCAAAATTACTGACCATGTTGTTCATGGAAACATTGTTTGAGTCAATGAAATTAGTCAACTGTCTCAACATACAAGTGGTTAACTTTACTAAAACATGAGGCTTTAACATAGTTATTTGCAAAATATAAATGCTCAAACTAAATTGTCAGAACCTATTACCGTTCTTTATTCTTTAAAAAAAAACATATATGATTGTGTGTCTTTGGGGGGTAGGAGTGGGTGGGAAGGGTGCCATGCATGGGTGGATGTGTTTTGTCACTCATTAGATTTACGATAGTTCCATGGGTCTTTCACCTAGAACAGCCACATGAAAGGAGACATTTCCTAATAGGAAATTCTTGAAAACAAAAACTCCTAAACCGTATTCTAAGTAGCAAGATGAAACTTCTTTCTATTGTTTAATATTCCAAAGGCTTATTTTTGTTTTCTTGAACAATAGAGACACTGCCTTTCATCACAAATCTCACCTCCATTTTATTACCTTGTTTCTAGCTGGACTGTCCTTGGACACGAATAGGGGAATGAAAGGGAGAAAGGAATCAGCATTTACATAACACCTACTATGGGCCATGCCAGCATTGTGCTAAATGCTTCTTACAAATGTCTCATTTGATTTGATTGGATAGGACTTTTATCCTGTCCCACCCCACCCTCAGTCTGGGATGGCATATTATCTGTTTTCTTCATTTTTGTGGACAAGAGCCATTATATAATTTCTGGCCAATCTCCTCTGAAACTGCTTTCCAGAAATTGTTGGAACTGGAACCTCCTGGCTGCATAAATCCTGGCTCCTTATCTCCCACACTCAAGAAGAGCAGATCTTGGATGTTGGTTGCAACATCTAACATGTTAGAACTGTTTAAAAGGGAAAGATTTTCAGTTCCAATAGCTCAGTCTGACCTCAAACTACATTTTTAAAGTATATAATATAATGGGGGGCTGTATAAAAGTCACAGTTTTAAAATGTAGCTTTATAGTTTTTTTTCTTTTTCCTTTTTTATTATTTTATTCTGTCCTCAACAAACACCAAATAAAATGAGCACGTCTCTTTTTTTAAAGCACAGAGACAGTTTTATTATTTTTTTCAGTTCCAAATTCTCCCCCCCTCCCCCCATCCAATATTCCGCAAGAAAAACAAAGCCCATTATAAATGTCTGAGATGTATATAGATATATACACATGTACATATATTTGCAAAAGAAGAAAAAGAAAAAATATCATTCAGTCTTACTCTGAGTCCATCAGTCCTCCATCTGGTGGCATATAGCATTTTTCATTTTGAATCCTTCAAAATTGTGGAGGGTTATTATGTCGATCATAATTACTAAATCTTTCAAAGCTGATTATTTTTACAACATTGCTGTTACCTTGTAGATTGTTCTTCTGATTCTGCTCACTTCACTTTGCATCACTTCATATAAGTCTTCCTAGACTTTTCTGAAACCATCCCCTTCATTTTTTACACTACAATAATATTTCATTGGGTGTAGCTAGATGGCTCAGTAGATAGAGCACTGGGCTTGAAATCAGTTTTATTTTCATGATTCCAAATCTGGCCTCAGACATTTACTAACTGTGCGACCCTAGGTAAGTCACTTAACCCTGTTTACCTAAGTTCCTCATTTGTAAAAATGAGCTGGAGAAGAAAATGCCAAACTACTATAGTATCTTTGCAAAAAAAAAAAAAAACCCAAAATGGGGTCTTGAAGGGTTGGACACCACTGAAATGATTCAACAGCAGTATTTCATCACATTCACATAGCACAACTTTTTCAGCTATTCTCCATTTGTTGGGTGAGCATCCCCTCAGTTTCCAATTCTTTGCCACCCCCCAAAATAGTTATTATTAAATACAGTTGTACATATGAGTCCTTTTCCTCTTTCTTTGATCTACTTGAGGAATGATCCTAGTAGCAGCATTGCTAGACCAAATGGTATGAATAGTTTAATAGCATTTTGGGTATACTTCCAAATTGCATTCCATGGTGATTGGACTAATTCATAGCTCCACCTATAGTGCCTTAGCGTATCTGCTTTCCCACATCCTCTGACATTTGACATTTGTCATTTTCCTTTTTTTGTCATCTTAGGCAGGCTAATATATGTAAAGTGTTACCTCAGAGTTGTTTTCATTTACATTTCTCTAACTATTAGTCATTTAGAGCATTCTTATATGGTTATTGCTAGCTTTGATTTCTTCCTCTGAAAACTGCCTATTGGCCATTTATCCATTGGAGAATGGCTTTAATCATTTTTCTTTCTGTTATCCTCAACTGTCCTTACATATGTCTGCTCTCTTATGTTCGAAACATGAACTTCCTCTATTGATTTGTGCCATAAATTAACATTAATTTTATACAATCCTTTGTTTTTAAATATGATGAAACAAATGTAATATGGCAAAATAGAGTGATGGATTTTGCAGTCCAAGGATCTGGTTTTGTTTCCCAACTCTACCAAGCATTAATGGTATGACCTTGGATAAGTCACATATCCTCTCTGGTTATTAAAGGTTTCTTCATCTGAAAAATGAGGATGTTGGATTACACAGCCTCTCAGATCCAATTCCATTCTAAATTTATGAACCATAGTTGTTAGGGTGATAGGGTTGTGATTGATATGCATAATTGTCCTCAGTGCCTCACTGGGGAATTTTGAAGTGCCTTTGAAACCACAGAAAACTAAGTTCTTTGAGGGAAAGGAATCTCTTCCTCTAAAAATAGTTGATAAGCCATCAGGATGAGGATTACATACTGGTTACAGACAATGACCCTAGTCATTCTCTTTACCAAATCAAAGTCAACAGAGTATGTAGTATGTCACTGTTGGAAGGCACACCAAGGTCCTATTCCTCATAATCTTCTGTGTTTTGTTAGATACAGTTGTGTGGGCCCTGAATATGGTTTATCTTTGACCTCACTCCTTCAGAAGTAACTGAGTAAACTGTGGAGTTTACTTTAGAAAAGAAATCTCCTAATCCAGCGTTTTTGTGGCAAGATCTATGCTTCTCTTTAAAAGAATCAGTGATTAACTAGAGAGCAGGCTGGAAACTTCTGGGCTTTTCTCCAGTAACAACAGCTCGCATTCATATGGAACTTTTTTTTTTAAAGAACTTTCCTCACAACTGACTCATCAGGTAGAAATTCAAGTATTATCCCCATCCTACAGGCATGGAAATTAAGGTTCAAAGACATTAAACAATTTTTCCAAGAACACACAACTAGCAAGTGGCAAAGCCAGGTCTTTTGATGTCAAACCCAAAGCATTTATCATTATTGTACATTGCCTAATAGAACTATAGCTCAAGGTGTGAAGAAGAAACTAGGCCATAGATTATGGAGTTCCGCCATCAAGCTTCAGAGTACTCTATTGGAGTAGCTAATATTACTATGAATATAGAGCAAACCATCTAAAGGAGCCCACGCCATTAGAAGTTGCTGAGTCAGCCATGTGGCCCCAAAAAGTGTTCTATCAACAAATATCAGTATGGAAGTCTGTAGATTCTGGTCTGAAATTGTAAATAACTTTATGAACCTTGGGGCAAAATCACTACGCTTGTATCAAATTTGACTTTGGATACTATTTGTTGGTATCTAATAACCATTGCACAAATTGTGAGGCATTAGGCTATGTGGTAGAGTGTATTTCTCAAGTTTCTACAGAATGACCTTGAATAGAGATGGTAAAAGACAGATTGAGGGAGGAGTGGTATCTGCTTCATAACTAGGAGCTGTGATTTCCATAGAAATGTTCAGAAAACATACTCAGAGCAAGCAGCATGAAATTCATCTTCGAATCACCTGTTGAGTCCTTTTTTAGCGGTATCCGATGCTTTGTGACCCCATTTGGGGGTTTTCTTGGCAAAGATACCGGAGTGGTTTGCCATTTCCTTCTTTGGCTCATTTTATGGGTGAGGAAACCGAGGCAAACAAGGTTCCACAATTTACACAGGGTTACACAGTTAGTAAGAATCCAATTTGAACTCATGCAAAGGAGTCTTCCTGACTCCAGGCTTAGCAGTCTATCCACTGGACCACCTAGCTGCCCATTAAATCACCTATTTAAGACAAATTTCATCGTGGGGAGGAAGAAGCACACTGGGACCATTACCTTGTTAGGAGAAGAAAGAGACCTTAAAAAATTGAAAAGCCACTGCTAGGAGGCCATTAGATTTGTCGTTGTTGTCATCACTGCTGTTGTTTGGGAGGGGATGCAGGGCAGTAGAGGGGGCTCTCAGGAAAGAACCTAACTAGTGTGTAGCCTTCAAGGTTGTGGGGGAGGGGAGGGAAAAAGAGTGAGGAAGCATACTATTTGGTATCTTCCTATTTTAACTAATTAATTATTCTTACTAACTAGGTGCTATTGTACTTATATTGCTGAAAGAGGAACAGCACTATACAGTCTGGTGCCCTGAGAAAAAGCCTACTTACCACTCCACCCTAATTACAACTCTAAGTCGAGTCAAACAGGAAAACAAAGAGATACAGCTTGGTATAGTGTGTATGTGGGGGGTGGGGTGCATTTAGAACCTGAGTACCTGACGCAGGCCTTAATACTAACTGTTTTACTTAGTGTCTATATGACATAAGGCAAATTATTTTATCTTCTTTCTCATCTATGAAATTAGAGAATTAAGCCACATGACCTCCAAATTCCCTTCCAGGACAAAATTCTATGCTCCTAAATTGGCATATTTCCAAAAAATAATGGAAGCCTTTTATGTCACAGGTATTTCTGGCATAATAATGATAATTATAAAAACAAAATTATAGTCATTCAAAAACAAACTGCTGTGGACATTTTTTTCACAGACTAGTGTGTTTCTCCCTAAGACCGTCTACTTCCATCATGCCTTGATTTTCAGTTCCTTGAATGAAAATAAGAAGTAAAACAAATTCTGCTAATAAACCAACACTACAACGACTTATGGCCACTCTAATCAATGCTTATTTTTTACTGTCTTCACTTCTGGAATTACAGAACTAGGGAAGTAAAGGAAGGGAGAGAAATGTAGATCTTTATGTAAAGAGAGTTTGTTTAATCTTGATTTAGTGCAGCACATAATAAAGCAAATAAAAAAAGGGGATCATGAGGCTGCCATGAGCCTGTCAAAATAAGGTACATTGCAACGTGCCTTCCTCTCATCATTATTCAAATTATTTCTGCTTTTGGCCTCTAAAGGATGTTTCAAGTAAAATTAGATTTTTCTTGATTTTGGAATAGTTGCATGGACTGGTAAGCCAATAAAAGAAGAGTAATACAGTGATAAATTTTTGAATTTGAAAAACATCATATAATGGCTTTGAAAAGTAGTGCCAAAACTCCTCGTCACCTCAGAAAAAAAAAAAAGGATGAGTGTAAGACTTGTTTGGGATAATATGGGTATTACAAAACCACCGTGAGCCATGAATTGAACTCTTTGTCTCTTCTTTGTGTAAGTGTCCAATGCCCATCTCATGTTATTTTCAGCATTTACTTCAAATTATAGAAGTCATTTTGTTAGAAGGATGAAGAAGAAAAAATACTCTTTCAGAAAAATGGCATAAATTTCAACATTATTATTTCTACATTACTTGTTGGATTCTATGCCTCTCCTGCAATAAATAATTTACTCTAATAAAAAATTTACTACACTAAAACTATCATTAGGGTCACTGAAAAAATAAATCATAATTTTTACAATGTGTGCCTTGCTAGCCAGCTTTATTGCCTGGAGTGTGTGTGTGTGTGTGTGTGTGTGTGTGTGTGTGCACACGTGTGCCTGTGTATGTGTGTCTGTGTGCATATTGAGGGAAAATCTGCATAAGAAAAGTAGGAAATAGCTGAATTAACAAAATTGAGAGAGTTACAAAGTCTATATAGAGAGAAAGAAAAGAAGGAAGGAAAGAGGGAGGAAGGGAATGAAGAAAAGAAAAAAGAGAGAGAGAAAAAGAGAGACAGAAAGAGAAAAGAAGGAAGGAAGGAAGGAAGGAAGGAAGGAAGGAAGGAAGGAAGGAAGGAAGGAAGGAAGGAAGGAAGGAAGGAAGGAAGGAAGGAAGAAAAAGAGAAAGAGAAGGCAGGAAGGCAGAAAGAAAGAAAGGAAGGAAGAATGAAAGAAAGAAAGAAAGAGAAAGAGAGAAAAGAAAGAAGGAGGAAGAAAGACAAAGAAAGGAAGGAAAGAAGGAAGAAAAAGAGAAAGAGAAGGCAGGAAGGCAGAAGGGAAAGAAAGAAAGAAAGAAAGAAAGAAAGAAAGAAAGAAAGAAAGAAAGAAAGAAAGAAAGAAAGAAAGA
>CM053626.1:92651668-92680756 GCA_028646595.1 Phalanger gymnotis
GAAGGAAGGAAGGAAGGAAGGAAGGAAGGAAGGAAGGAAGGAAGGAAGGAAGGAAGGAAGGAAGGAAGGAAGGAAGAAAAAGAGAAATAGAAGGCAGGAAGGAAGGAAGAAAGAAAGGAAGGAAGGAAGAAAGAAAGAAAGGAAGAAAGGAAGGAAGAAAAAGAAAGGAAGGAAGGAAGAAAGAAAAAGAGAAAGAGAAGACAGGAAGGCAGGAAGGAAGGCAGGAAGGAAAGAAGGAAGGAAGGCAGGAAGGAAAGAAGGAACGAAGGCAGGAAGGAAAGAAGGAAGGAAGGAAGGAAGGAAGGAAGGAAGGAAGGAAGGAAGGAAGGAAGGAAGGAAGGAAGGAAGGAAGGGAAGATGCTTCACCTTTGGTAAGAAATTCTTCCTGAGACATGCTTTCTGACTTGCTTACACACAAAACTTCAGTGATCTCCAGGAAAATATGATGACTGTTACAGATAAACAGCTCCTCTTATATCAACTTTCCAATTATCAAAATCCAAAATGAGATTCAATTTGAAATAACACCAAACATATAAGGGTCTATTATGTATGAAGCATGAACCTTATGAAATGTTAGTCACTGAACACAAAATATGCAAATATTCAAATGTTTAGGATTTTTTTAAGCTTCATAAATGAATTGGGATCATCATTCTTCAAAATGATTTCTTAAACTTTTCTTTTATCCATATTAAGATTATATCAAAAGCCTTCCATCTACCCCCCCAAAAAAAACCAACTTCAATTATTTAAAGTCCACTACTACAGTATTTCAAAATTTCGTAGCAGAACCTGATGATCTGGGTTTACATGGATTGGTTTCAATCTTCTGGACTTTTTACTAAATAAAATCTTTATGGTTCATGCCCAACTTTGAATTTACTCTGGAGATTTCCACATTTGAGTGGCATCTACATTTGCACAAATAGTAAAAGGTCCTCAACCTCAAATATCAAGTCCTCAAACACTGAAAGTAACAAACTATTAAATGTAAATAAATTGAAGGTAATAAACTATTAAATATAGAAAAGGATTGAGTAATTAATTTTTATAGCAGAATGTGATACTTGTATTTTATTACCACACTGGCTTTCTTTTTTTTAAAAAAATTATTTTGTTTTAAATTTATGGACTAAAACAAGCATTTCCATAACACAGAATAATAATAAAAATATGAAAATGAAAATAGGCTTTACTTAAACTGGCAAAATCAATCAACCAATCAGGAAGCACCATAGACCACTTGTCCTGCTTCCAGTCTTTCCATCATCAATGAAACAGTGTCAGATCAAAGTCTTCACTGGTAGAAACAGCAAGCACTCAAAGATAACGCCTTATCAAAGACAACTAAAGTTAAAATATATAATTTCCCTCCTTAGTCCTCTACCCCACTTCCTTTTCTAGTCTCCCTACAGATAACTTTTCATTTCTCATTTCATGCCTCTACATGGCCCACCTGTCCTCATCCTATACTTTCCATATCTAGACAACTCTCCTCCTCTTGTTGCAATAAATATCCTCAATAACTTTACTTCCAGGGCATGCATGTATGCATATGTGTATGTATGCATGCACACATGTATCCACACACATATGTTTTGATATATCTGTGTATGTATTAACATTTATTATTTATACACAAATATAGATATGCACATGTATTTATAACATCTATGTATAAATTTATGTGCACTGTATATGCATATATCTTTGTATAGCTAGATACAGACACCCACACAAAACACATGAATTCAAGTATGTAGCACTGCTAAAGGTGACATCATTATAGATTTTAGAGCTGCAAGGGATATCAAACATTGACTTATCATAGTCATGGAAGTTAAAAGAGGAAAAAAAAAACCTTAAAGGTCATCTAATCAAAGCCCCTCATTCTAGAGATGACAGAATAGAGGCATCACAGGCCAAAGAGGCTTGCCCAAAGTCAACTGTTGAATTGACGTCAGAGTCAGGACTATAGCCAGGTCTTCTGATAGTCTGATGATCCCTCACTATGCCACCAACTCCCTCATTTTTCAGATTAGGAAACTGACCCCTAAGTAAATATAATCAGAACTGGAATCCAGCATCATAAACAAAACATAGATTTGATATGTATGAGATTATACAGATTTTTGGTTTTTGAATCTTTTTAGGGCAAGTACATGGTGCTGTGGATAGAGAGCCAGGTCTGGAGTCAGGAAGACTCATCTTCCTGAATTCAAATCTGTACCCAGATACTTACTAGCTGTGCGAACCTGGGCAAATGACTTAACGCTGTTTGCCTCAGTTTCTTCATCGGTAAATTGAGTTGAAGAAGGAAATGTCAAATTACTTCAGTATTTTGCCATGAAAACCCCAAATGGGGTCACAAAAAGTTGGACATAACTGAAAAATGACTCAACAATAACAATAAAACAAATCTTTTAAAACATGGGAAAATTTACTTCAATTTTTTTTTTAAATGGACTATTACTTAATTACTAGTTTCTGTCCTCTACAGAAGTCTTACTCTGCTGCCTTGTCATGATTTAACCCTGGCTTCTCCAAGGCTGTGTCAATGGCTATTACAGGCCTTAGCATTCTGGAAAAACTGAGTATACATGCAGCAACAGACTGCATACCCCCTGGCTAAAGACCAACATAGCTAAATTCAACAAGGTTGGCTACCAGGTAATGAATTTTTCGGTCCCAACAACTAACCAAGAGCATCTATTAAGGTATGAAGGAACCAAGATCAGGTACCAGTAAAATAACAGATCCTATAAATCTCTACTTTCAAATGTTCATCTCAGCCTTTATGATAAAGGTATGCTAAATAATGCTTAAAATATGCTAAACATAGATGTTGCACTTCATTTTGTCTGCCTTCTCAGGCCTCATCTACGGCAGTAGGGTACAGGGGAATGAGTTCTATCTTTGGAGTAAAAAATCCTGGGCAACAATTCTTTCTCTAATGCTTACTACTTACATAACCTTGAGTGAATTAGTTCACCTCCAGAAGTTTCCATTTCCTTCTCTATAAGGGAAGGGTAAATTAGATGACTTTTAAGGCACCTTTCAAATCTCTAATCCTATGAACTTAAGTTGGAAGTTCCTAGGGCAGGAACCAGGAGGATGGATCGGTGAACTGTCTTGTAACGCTGGTCAAGCCACTTACTGCCTGTGAGCCTCAGTCTTCTTGCCTGCAAAAAAGGAATAATAATGATTATAAGAACTACCTGACAGGGTTGTCATATATAAAATGCTTTGTCAACTCTGAACTCTCATTCTGCTCATGTGCAGTGAAGAATTGTGGATTTACGGTCACAGAACACCTCTAAAAATAATCCTCAAAAAATTTCGATTTGTTTCACATCCTATCCAGCTCTCCACCCATAGTCTTTCAACCCTCCCTACTTCTCCACACTATGGGCCATTAGCCCTCTAGAGCCCGTGCACTGAGAGACTTCATCCACTCCATTTGGAGACTCCTTGATTCATTGACTTACTCATTTGATTTAATGTGAAATTGAAGTTATGTTTCCTACAGGCTTATAGAGTCACAGAATTAGAGTTAGAAAAGATCTCTAAGATCATCTAACACAACCCATATCCGTCCACCAAAAAAAAAAAAACAAAAAACACCTCTTTGATTAATCATTCAATCATTCAACCAATCAATTAATAGACTTTTATTTTGTACCTCCAGAGCCTGGGAATACAAGCACAAAAATACAAAAGACCTTGCCCTTAAGGAGCTACATTACTATGAAGACAATCTGTTGACGTATAACTATACATATATAAAACATACAGACAGGGACTGGATCTATGAATTCATTGGTATAGAGAACTCCCAAATGAAGAAATTCCCTCTACCGATGCAGGTCAGCATCTTTTTTTTTTTTTTTTTTTTGCAATTTAGAGTCTTTGAGAGTTACCTACAGTACGTAGTACAACGTTAAGTGACTTGTCCACTGTCATGCTTCCAATATAGTTCAGAGGCAGGACTTAAAACCAAGCTTTCCTTGCTTTGAGGCGACCTCTCATACAAAACAAGTTCAAGATGATATTGAGAGGTGGGGAGAGGAGAGGCCCTAGCACCTGTATGGACCTGGAAAGGCATGATGTACAAGTGGCACTGGAGGTCAATTTAAAAGGAAACCACAACATATCCAATATGGCATCATTTAACCTTTGCTCGAAGGCCTCCAATGAAGGTTTGGGTCCTGAGCCCACTAAGTCTTGAGACAGACCATTCCACTTTTGAATAGTTCTAATTGCTAGGAAGTTTTACCTAACGTCAGAGCCTAACTCTACCTCTGCAACTTAAACCCACTGTCTTCCAGGGCCTTTGATATTTGTTTCATTTTTAGAGTTTCTTCTTCTAATGAAAGTCTAGTCTTTTATGCATTCTAATTTGACCCCTAAAGATTACTCCTCCTTCCTATTCCTGAAAGTTAGGGGTGATGTAGGTAGATTTAACAGAAACTTTCTCTTCTGATGACAGGAATACATGGCCGGCACTTAAGTAAACACATGGGCCTTTCCGACACCTGATGATTGTAGTGTGGAAAATATTTTGCCAGCCACACTACATAAGTGTGTAGTAAAATGCTACACACTTATGGGCTGTTATTATTGTTCAGTCCACAACCTCTACTTTAAGGCCCCTTAAAACCAAAATAATTCCTGATGCTTAGTAAATACAACCACCACCAGCAGACTATCTAGTTTTTCAAAATTTCAGTTAAGCCAGGAAGCTATTGTTAGAGAAATTTAGAGAAAAATTAAAGCATTTGGAGAAAAAGACAGTTTTGAAGGCAATTCTCATAGGTAAAAAGCTGTTTGTATCAAAGTTGACTCTCTACTTAACATAATAAGGCTTGACTCTTTCTCTTTCTCTTTCTGCTATCAGAGTCCTGTTAAATGCCTTGCTCTTTCCCAAAGAACTGTCTGTTCAAAAGGAAGAGGTACAAATTTTAGGAACTCAAAACCCTAGACTCATTTTACAGCAACTTAAAATTAAGTAGCTTCAAAAAAACAAACATTTACACAACATAAAAAGGAAACACTGCATATTTTAATTACCCTAATTTTCTAAAACTATATTATTATTGCAATAATCCATTCCAAAGCAGCATATATTAATGAGATAAACACACTCCTTTGGTACTTAAAGGCTCTTGACCTTCACATAGCAGAGATGTGAGATTGTCTAATTAGGATTCACACCATCATGTGCTATTACATTTATCAAGACAGAGAATACATGTATGGCTCCTTCCTGAAAACAAAATGCTAAGAGCTCAAAGGCTACTAAGTCTCAATAGTGGAAATGAAGTCGAGTGTTGAGTAATTATGTAGCAAATTCAGTCTGTGTAGACAAAAATCACCAAGTCTAAAAACATTCATCTTGGGCAGAGAAATATCTAGGATGTCTGTTGAGATGCTCCAGTTACCCTTATGGAGACCTGTCAAGTTATATTGACTTGTTAAGGTTAAATAAAACATTTTTATCATTCTTTCCCCGCAATTAAATAAATTCATGCCAACTACTATACAAAGACACAAGAGTAACTGTGTAATGGGAAAAATCCATGAGCTAAACGGCAAGAAAGACATCCTGCAGCATTAACACTAGGTTTTCAATATAACTAAACAAACTTGGACAGTCTCAGTCGTACAGAAAGTCTACTTTATATCTTATTTTTGAAGTCATCCAACTTGACAAGCTTGCTAACCTAAGAAGTGCTTAATTTTCTAATATCTCTTGAAATACACCAACTGCCATTTTGACATTGAATCAAAGCAGGAGTGTACATGTTTTACATTGACCGTTCCTATAAATACTATTTTCCCTTTGCCTACTTCAGGAAGCACACCACCTGATCCCCAATTAACACCATGATTTACTTGAAATGAAAAACCTGATTATTCATTCCACCTTCATTCATCAGTAGTATTCACAGGCAAAGCAACATTTTTGACTAAAAAAAAATCATTTTGTCTATTCTAATTTTTCCAAGAGTTAACAGGCTTTCCTTATGAGGAATGTGGAGTAGCAAGGGAGAGGGACTAGCTACTTGCTTTTTCTGCATGATCTTCTACTTCTCATTTGAGTATATCCAGGTAGAAATGAGGACCAACCTCACTTTGGCCAGTTGGTGCCTTTTCAGTGCACCCCAGTGCCAGCTATACAGTCAATCGTTACATGGTAACCAACCAGAACCAATTACAGAATGTCTACATGTGTTCCAAAACAGGGAGCATGCTACTTCTGTTACATATTATCAAGCCTTTCTGGAAACAATTTCCCCAACCTCTTCCATGGGGCTATCGCCTCCGTTACAGAAGTAAAGCCAGAAGATTCTCGGATTCCCAGAAAATGGAGCAGTACCAGGATAAGCTATTCAGAGTACTGATTTAACCAGCTGAGATAGTTAATGTAACTTCCAAAAGATGTTAGAGAGATAGTTAATGAAACTTTCAAAGATGTCTGACCTACAAATAAATACTTTAGAGGAGGGTTAACATCTTAAAAGAGAGAACATGGTGTAGCAGATAGAACTTTGAACTCAGAATTGGCAGACCTGGATTTTGTCTAGTACAGTGTCCGGGGACTAACATTTAAAATGCCTGGCATATTTTTTAAATCCGATCTATGATTTCATTGGTATATGGGGCTGTCAGCAAGGAACCACCTTTCTCAATGAAGATTGGCACCTTCTTTGCAACATAAAGTCTTTTTGTATTGTACCTTAAACACAGTGGGTACTTAATAAATGTTTATCTAATGTTGGGTAGATTTAATTCAAATGCTGTCATTTACTAGCTGTGGGACTTTGAACAAGTCAGGTAATTTCTCTAAATGTCAATTTCCCCTTTGGCAAAATGAGGATAAGACTTGCATGACATAAATCTCAAAAAAATTGCAAGTCTATAACAATTGTAATAGCAATAGCAATAACAGCTAGCATTCATAGAGAATCTATTGTATGCCAAGCACTTTACAAATTATATGTCATCTAATCCTCAGAATAGGCAGGTGCTACTATTATCAAACTGAGGCAGACACAAGCTAAGTGACTTGCCCACAGCTAGTAAGTGTCTGAGGACACATTTGAACTCAAGTCTTCTGACTCCAGATCCAGTGCTCCATCCATTAAGCCACCTAGCTGCCTTTAAATGTCATGAATCTCTTATAAAAATCCCATTGAGTGTTTCTTGGCATTTCAAACTCAAGATGTCCAAAACAGAGCTAATCTTTTCCCCAAAATCTTCCCCTCTTCCCAAATTCCTTATTACTATGAAGGGCACAACCACAGTCACCCAGGTCCTCAACCTTGGTGCCATCCTTAAGTCTTCATTCCCACTAACTTCACATAGTCAATCAATTGTTATTGCTAAATAATTTTGTTGTCTAAAAATATCTTTATTAAGATATACCTTGGAACTCCTTTAAAACACTATTTTTTTTTGTAAAATGGACTAACAGCTACCTTAGAGCTAACTGTATGAATATGATATGTATATGTGTGTGTATGTATATATACATAGATATATATTAGACTTTGGCTACAATTCCTTGTCATATTTGGGGAGAAATAATTTCTTATGGGACTATATCCTGATGCATGCAATACTTTGTTCATTATCATCTATTATATTTTATCTATTATGAAATATGATAGATTGTAACATTTAATCCCTAGAAACTAAAAAAAAAAAAATCCTTTATTGAAGGAGCTATTTGAATTTGGAGAAGAAAGCCCTAGATTCACATTTCCATTTTTCCACTTGTTCGCTGTTACCTTTTGCAAAATACTTAACTTCTCTCCATTTCCTCATTTTAAAAAAATAGAGGTGACAATATCCCCTACTACCTATCTCACAGGGTTATAATTCACTTACAAGTCAAGACATCACCTTCGTGATGTCACTGGTCGTTTTCAAGAATGAAGGACAACCAACACAAAATCTCCTTAGAATTCAGTGAGGTCATGTATCTAAAGTTTGTTGTCAAGTCCCATATACTTACCACCTGTTGTCACTGTCATATATGTTAAAACATTTGAGAGTAACAAATAGTCGGCGCTTCTATTTATGTCTCTTGGCCCATTAAATCTGATGACATGTCAAAAAAAGAGTAACCAAAAGAAAATCTGGTGAGACAGAATCAGGAAGGGGAAATGATTTCCTTTTATAGCAAAGTCTAAGTGATTCAATGATCAGTGATGTTTCTAAAGTAAAGAGAACAGGTAGACCCTTCTCTCATGACCCAGGCTATTCGATATGTTTTCATGAAAAAGCCATTAATAGTAGTCTAAATCAAAGTGGGCAGTATGTATAATATCTCTCCAGTGTCATCATGATCTCTACACTGGCTTTTTATAAATCAATGAAGTCATGTACTATATAACTAGTACAAAACCAAAAGCCTACCACTCCTAGATAGTGCATGTAATAAGACCAGTGATTCTTCAACACTTTAATTGGTTCACCAGGAAATGGTTCACCAGAGGGCCATGAAATCCCACCCTCTGCTTCAAATAAGTACTCATTACCTTGGTTATTCACTGATAGCCCACTGTCAGTAACTTGACTTGCAGTTGATTCTGTGGCCTTTATTCTCTATTCTTTTGTGACGGACAGCCTGGAGTCCATATACATTTCTCTGGGAATCTCACTCCTCCTCTACCAATCATCTTTAAAACCTATTTCAAAATTAGAAATTGGGACTGAACTATGGTTTTCTCAGAATGAAGAAGATTGGCACCTTACCAACCATTTACATTCTTAGAGTTGCCTCAAGCATTGAAATTATGTACAAAGCCCAAGTATACAAGGATGTGTAGGAAGTATGTATCAGAGGTTGGATTAGACCCGCGTGTTGCTAGCTTCAAAAGTTGGCTCTCTATCCACCATGGTATTTTGTATCTGATAAAATCAGAGAAGACATGCCAATACCATTTTGCTTCAAGACTGCAGAGCAAGCCACAAATAATAATTGATATGTGTATAACATTTTGAAGTTTGAAGAGTGCTTTATATAAATAATTTATTTGAACTTCATGAACCTAGCCTACAGGGTAAAAATGCCAGGTACTGCTATCCCCAACTTATAGGAAGAGCCTCAAAGTAATGAGGTGTTATGACCAAAAAGTCACACAGTAAATAAGCATCAAAGGTAGGATTTGAACCCAGATCTTCTTGGTTCTAAGTCCAGAATTCTATTCACTTTATCTATATTGCTTCTCAAATTGAATTTGATTAAATTAAATTGTTGTTCAGTTGTTTCGGTCGTGTTTGACTCTTCATGGCCACATTTGGGGTTTTCTTAACTAAGATACTGAAGTGGTTTGCCATTTCCTTCTCCAGCTCATTTTACAGATGAGGAATCTGAGACAAACAGGATTAATGACTTGCCCAAGGCCACAAAGCTAGGAAGTGTCCAAGGCTAGATTTGAACTCAGATCTTCTCGACTCCAGGCCCAGTATTCTATCCCCTATACCACCTAGCTGCTCCCAAATTAAATAGAACACACGTTATTAAATTCTAATGATATATTAGATAGTCTGCTAGATGTTGGGGTTACAAAGATTAAAAGAGGAAGAAAAGAAACAATATCATTCCTGGCCTTCAGTAGCTTACATTTTACTTAACTGGGGGTAAAAGGGTAGAGTAGAACAATATGTACAAGAATATGAAATATACACAATATAATAATTATATTAAATCATAATGCAATGTAATTTTTAAAGTTTATTTTTATTTGTCAGTTAATAAACTTTCAGTAAACAAGGAAATCTCAAGGAGAGGGCAAAACTGTCATGGAAAAGGTGATAACTGTGTTATATTTTGAAAAAAAAGGCAGGGGTTCTACAAGGCAAGAATAAAATCCATCCATAAAGGCCATTTCTACAAAGGCCCAGAGGCCAGAGATGGAAGGCTATATATGGACTATAGGTAGCAGGTCAATTGGACCGCAATGGAGAGTGCAACTCAACAGTAAGAGGAATTAAGACTAGAAAGGTAGGAGGATCCAAACTTTGGAGGTCTTTGTTGGTCAGGCTGAATGAAGAATGTTATCCTAGCAGTTAACAGGAAACTATTGTGGATTTTTGATGGGAGGAGGGGAAGGGAGGTCCAGGGTACAGCGACTGTGCATCAGTAAGGCAAGATTCATGATACTGATGGCGGCCATGGATATGCTTGTATAGTTCAGAATTGCAAAGTATAAGAGACTCTCTGTATAGAAGGCAAAAGTAAAACATTTATTCAGACACCAGAGGAACAAATCCCAAAACCAATAACCCCAACTGGACATGGCAGTAATTGTATACCAAAACAAGTAAGTCCACCTAAGTGTAACAGCAAGGAGATTAAAACACAGTATCACAGGAAAGAGCCAAGCCATCCTAACCTTCCCCTCTGCTAGGACCTTCCTGTAAACATTCACTCATGTATCCTGTCTGCTTGCCTATGTCCTCTCCTCTCTCAGTTCTGAAAGTCTTTGCAGTTCTCAGAGTCCTTCCAGTTCTCTGTCTCTCATAGCTCTGTCTCTGCATCTCTTCCAGTTCTCTGTCTCTCATAGCTCTCTCTACTCTGCATCTTCTTCTTTTCCTCCTCCTCCTCCTCCTCCTCCTCCTCCTCCTCCTCCTTCTCCTCTTCCTCCTCCTCCTCCTCCTCCTCCTCCTTCTCCTGCCTCTCTAGTCTAAGTTTAATGGCTACCTACAGGGTATATATACCTTGTTTGGGGCCCTGAGGCTTAGCACCTAGTAGCAAAAGGGTGTAGGCCTGCCTACAAACAAGCCTGCCTAATCAAGCTTCCCTTAACTAGCTATTAAATGGGTGGAGAAGATCTTTAATCATGATTAGCACCACAGAATGACATTACTAGATCTGTGTTGTACAAAAATCAATTTGGTTGATCACTTATGTGGAGGACAAATTGAAGAAAGACAAGACTGGAGATGGGGAGACTTTCAAAGAGGTAATTGCAAAGGTTCAGGGATAGGTGATGAGGAACTAAAGTAAGGCAGAGTGTGTTAGTGCATAGAAAAGTACATGAGGGATGTGGAGGAAAGATTGACAAGATTTGAAAATTAATGGCAAAAGAGTCAGAGTCAACAAAAATTATTAAAAATATTATTAATAAATATTTATTAAGTACCTGCTATGTGCCAGAAACTGTGCTGAGTTCTAGGGATACAAAGTAGAGCAGTCCCTGTTATCAATGGGTTTACAATCTAAGGAGAGGGACAAGTCCAGAATGACCTCAAAGTTGTAAACCTAAACAACTAGAAATATGGCCTTCAATAGAAATAGGAAACCTTGGAAGAGAGATAAGTTGGGGAAATGAGTTCTATTTTAAGACATGAAATGTCTGTGGAACAATCAGATGGATATATACAGCAGGCCCTGGGTGCCTAAGTAAATAAGTAGATTTGGAAACCATCCACATAAAGAAATAATAATTTAACTTGAGGGAGTTGATGAGATCAGCAAGGAAAAAGAAAAGAGGAGAAGGAAAGGAAAAAAAAAGAACAGAAAGGAACAGGAAGAGAAAAAGAAGGACAGAGAGAAGGAGAGAGGAAAGGCAAGAGGGGAGGAAGGAGACACAGAGACAGAGACAGACGGAATAATTCTTGATTTTCTTTCCTAGGATTCCAGATGTAGTCAAATCTGTTGAGCCTTCAAAAGCAATCATGAATGCAAGAGACAAATGGGAGATGCTTAGGAGTATGGAGTTGAATTGGGAATCAATGTGTGATGAGAGAGGAAAAGTGCCATGAACTTACAATCACCATATCAGCAAATACACAGAATTGTAGCTTATTGGTAGTAGTGGTCCAACCGTTGTTTTCTTAAGTGACAGAGACAGTAAGTAAACATTTAAAGGGGTATAACAATGGACATAAAAAGGGGTGACTACTTGCACCTGGAAATGACTGACCCCTGGAAAAGAATGGTGTTAAGATGTTGGCCTGTCAGCCACTAAGGTAAGAAGTAAGTTGGGTTGTTGTTGGTATTGTTTAATTTTTCTTCTATATATTTCCAGGTTTATAACTCCCAGAGAGATTTGAGTACATCTCTGCTTGAGCATTGGCTCATTATATTCTGAACAAAAACTGTAGCAGTATGTCCAGCAGGTACAATGTTTTTCAAGCAAAACCATTAGTCCACTAGGAGTTGCCCATTAAACTTGTGTCTTTTTACAACCATCTGGATCACTTCCTATTACTCATAATGGGGTTATTTACAAATGAGACACTGAAAGTATAAAGCCGTCTGCTTTCGACTAGGTAACTTCTCAGGGATTCTGTTCTATTAAGGGCACATAAGAGTAAGTAACTGAAAGGCAGCCCGTTTTCTCCCAGTTAACGAGAAGCTGGCTTAGGGCCTGAGGCAAGCCCAGGGCCCTTAACCTAGTCAGTCATTAACTGCTAGGAAATGCCGACAGAGAGGTCAATACTGATAATATAAAGAGTGAACATATAAAACTAGGGGAAATGATTACCTTTGGATGACTGGGAAAGTTACCACTGAGAAGGAAAGACACAAGAAGAATGCCAAGGAAAGTTCTTAGGGACATATCTGGAGAAGGGTGGCCAAGGGGAAACATCATCATCATCATCGCAATAATAACACACATTTATATAGGGCTTTAAGGTTTGATGTGTACATTATCCCATTTACTCCTCAAAACAAATGAGGAAGACATTAATAACATACCCATTTTACAGAGGAAGATACAGCTTTAAAGAGATAAAGTTACTTGCCTTGGCTCACACAGAGCTATTAAGTGTTTGAGGTGGGATTTAAACCAAAATTTTCCCAACTCCAAATCTAACATTTTATCTACTCTGTCATACTTGAAATAAATATATTAAATAAATACCGTGTCAAAACCATGTCCTATTAGGACTGGTTAAAAAAGTTAAGGATACTTAACCTGGAGAAAAGCCACATAAGAGATTGAACATCTGTCGATGTATCTGAAGGATGATCCTATAGAGGAGGAGTTTTGTTTGATCACCAGTTGGCAGAAGTTTATTTTACACATAATACCTCACACTCTTGCTCTAGAGATCAAGAAAAAAAATTGTTTTTAATTTGGTACCTATTGGTACCAAATTGGAAAAGAGAAATACTTCAACTTGATATTAGCACAGCTCGTGAGGCTACTCACCAAACCCCATCCTCACTGGCAGGTCAGATCCCCAGAGGGTGACTGCTACTTGTCCCTTTAAAGTCTATGGGTAGGCATTCGATTGGCTGAGCCTCCGAGAGCTCGCTGGCTTTAGGTCGCAGCGAGGCCCTAGGCCAGGCTGGGGTGCGTGGGGCTGAGATGCTGAGGGTGGCGCAGAGTGCCCCTGCCCTGGTCTGTGGACCAACGGCCAGAGCAGCCGCTGGGCCTCCGTGCACCCTGCGACCTGGTAACGGCCTCTTCCTCCAGGCAGCTCGAGCCTCTGCAGATATGAAAGCAGTAATCCAGTCGGGCCAGATGTTTGACCCACCTTCGTCCATGCTGCTGAAAGAGTATCAAAATGGCTCCGGGATTGACGGGGTCGATGACGTTGTGCAAAGACTCTCGTCTCAGGAAATGGCCAACCAGAGGGACAGAAGGAAGATGAAGATAGAGCTGTTGCAAAACTAGATCGCAGCAAACCTAGAAGATACGACATACATGGAAGCTGGACTTAGACGATTGACAGTCAGGAACTGCAAGTATACAGAACACGTGCGGAAGCATCACAAGGACAAAGCCCACGAGCCATTGCTGCTTCTGGCCATCGACCAGAGAAAGAAGCTTCAGCAGACCAGCCTTGAGTTTGAGAAGACATAGCAAGAGCTGGTCATCAAGTACACATTTCCCCCTCTGCATTACTGGCTCACACACTGATGGTGGGTGGCTAAGAAGGCGTTTTGTGTCAAGGTTTTCCAGGAGACACAGAAGCTGAAGAAGCTAAAGAAACAAGGAGAAACACTGAAACATGAAGGAATAAAGAGGCTGGAGAGTCAGGATACCTCAGACTCACAGCCCAGGCTCCACCAATCCTGTGGCACTTTATCTAATACAAAAAATAAATTGTTAACCCCCTCCCCCCAAAATAAAATAAAGTCTATGGGTAGCCCTAACGGTTTGAGTTATTTTTCTCTAATATTATAGCTTTAAACCCTAACTGGAGATTTTCCTTCCATGATTATTGGTTTATATCAATTAGTCAATTAGCTTTCAGGAAAGGGTATTTACTAAGATGGTATAATAAGAACAATTGGTACAAAACACATGCTGCCACAAAAAAAAAGTCTATGATACACTCTCTTTAGTATAAGCAGAGTTCAACAACAAATTGGCTTAAACTTCAAGTCTATCACCATGATCATCGTCATAGATAAAATTTATATTAGTACACGTATCCAAAATGGCCGCTCAAGGCTTCCTGCTGTTGACAGTCTTTTTCGCTTCTTCCTGGGCAGCTCATGGCATTCCCCTTAGATGTGGCAGTGATTCTTTGCCGGGCTCTTTATAGAGTCTTTCAAAAAAGAAAGTTGCCATTCTTCATCGTGCCTAGCTTATACTTGGCTCCCAATGCAGATGCTGCATCAGCTTTCCCAGGGGCACTGATAGGACCTGGATGTCAATGGAAAGTGTAAAATCCTCTGAACCTCCAAGATTCACAAAGGGCAAGGTTAGGAGTAGACGAACAATGGAAGAGTGAGACCAGGGCTATTCTCCCCAGCCCAACCCAATTCGAAGTGATTCCTTTTCAGGGGGCTTAGCTGAGAAGGATGTTCAGATCTGTGGACAAACCACAGGAACTGACCACATTTCTTCAACGAATCCAAACATGCTTCCTGAGCAGCATCACTCCAGTTTATTCAATGGCTTTCAAGGACATCAAAATGGTCAAGGATTTTTGCATATTTCCTCAAAAGTATGTGATTGATTGACTCAACCGAGAAGTATTCTTACCTAGTTAAAGTATTGGGTACAACATCTTATTCATCTTGCTAATGATACTAAGTGGGCTATAGTAATTATTTGATTCAGTCAGTCTCCACCTTTACATAAGGTCAAACCTCCTAACTATTTTGTTGTTTAATCGTTTTTCAGTCAGGTTGTGTCAGTAAGGCAAGATTCATGACCTCAAGGATGACCACGAACATGCCCATATGGCTCGGAATTGCAAAGTATGAAGAATTCTCTACGTAGAAGGCAGAAGAAGTTTAACATTTATTTGGACAGCAGAGGATCAAATCCCAAGACTAATAACTCCTATTCAACATAGCAGTAATAATATTCCAAAACCAATAAGTCCACCTCAATGTCGCAGCAAGGAAATTATGACATAGTATTATAGCAAGGAACCAAGTCGTCCTGTAACCTTCCCCTCTGCTGGGAGCCCCCCTCCATAAACACTCACAAATCCTCCATAAACACTCACAAATGTCTGCTTGCCTGAGTTCTCTTCCTTCCTCAGTTCTCTGTTCTTGGCAGCTCCCTGGTTTCCACTCTCCACCCTGCACTCTCTCTGCAGCTCTGTCAACTCCAACTTCCTGTTCCTTCTGCTTGGACTGAATTCTGACTTCTGTATGAATTTTCTGTAGATTCTGAGTTCTATGGCTACCTTCTGGGTATATATGTGCATATACTCTTTTTAAAGCCCAAGGGCTTTGTGCCTCTCATGACCTAATTAGCAAAAGGGTATGAGAGCCTGGGGCTTTACACCTAGTTAGTGAAAGGATGTGGGCCTGGGGCTTAGCACCTAGTAAGCGAAGAGTGTAGGCCCGCCTACAATCGAGCCTCTCCTAATCAAGTTTCCCTTAACTGGCTCCACCTGAGAAACTTCCTTTAACTGGCTCCACCTGAGGCCTATTGAATGGGCAGGAAAGATCTTTAATCACACTATCACTACATATGTCCAACTCTAAGTGAACCCTTTTGGGGGTATTTTCTTGGCAAAGATACTGGAGTGGTTTGCCATTTCTTTCTCCAGCTCATTTTATAGATGAGGACAACTGGAGATATTCATCTGGAGGAGAAAGTGAAGCTGGTGACCTTGCACAGACCTCCCTCACTCAGATTGAAGTCAACTGCAAGTCATGTCATCATCTCCCTGATGTCATGATCCCCTTCTAGAACAAAGGACAATCACAACAACAACTATCTAATAGATGAGGAAACTGATGCAAATAGGGTTAAGTGAATTGCCCAGAGTCACACAGCTAGCAATTGTCTGAGGCCAGGTTTGAACTCAGGAAGAGGATTAATGACTCTATCTAGGCCTAGTACTACTAGGCCTAGTACTCTGCCACCTACCTGCCCATCTCCTAACCATTAACACTCATCAAAATTGGAAGAGATAAATATCTAGAGACAGTGAATTCCTCATCTCTGGAAAAAAATCAAATCATGATGACTGCTTGACAGAGATGTTATAGGGGAAATTCCTGTTTCAGTTAGATGAGCTATTGTGTTGTTGTTGTTTGTCCTTTGTTCTCAAAAAGGACCAATGGCATCAAGAGAGTGATGTCTTGACTTGCAAGTGAGTTGGATTTAACTGAGATAGAGCTGCGCAAGGTCATCAGCCTCATTCCTACAGAGACATTCCTACAGGAGTACAGGGGCAAAAGATAAGTCAGGACGGCTATAGATGGCCCCAGATGCAACGGGAGACCTTGGCCTTTGGAGCAAGTAAGCAAGATCCCTCAAAAAAAGGATATATGTTGACATTCCACATTCTGCTTATGGATCTGTTGCCTTTGAATTTGAATAAACCAGCTCTTGAAACAAGAGCCTCTGAAATGTTTCTATCCCATTTAAATCCGATATGGCATGGAGAGGGTGTGCAAAGACCTGATTGAAATGTAAACCTTTCAACACCTCCACAGGATGTACAAATTTCAGAGTGCTGGTAAATTTCTAGAATTATTCACAATATGCCATTCCTGTTTCATTAAAAAATATAAAATCCATTTTGATTTGAAACAGCCTTGTGCCTGGAGCTATTGGTTTGATATATTGCTGTTTGGCTGTAGTTTTCATAGCGTCAGCAGTCAGAGAAACTGGAAAGAAGTGGAATGTGCTATAGGAGCCTGGGAAAGAGGAACCAACATTTCTACATAGCCTTTGTCATAACCAATGGGCTCCTCCCAAAACTTAGTGGGTTTGGTTGTCTCTCTGCTGAACTGGCAAGAACTACTTTGAAATCATCCCTAATTCAATTGATTCTAAAATTCTCTGATTATATTATTTAGCTTAGTACCTGTGATATTTTCTTTTCCTATGGAACTCTAACTAGTCATAGTCTCCCTCAGGGGTGTTAAATTCATAGCCCTTGGCTTCATGCTGTTAGCAAAACTCCCAAGTGGGGTCAAAATCAAATTAAAATGTAATTGAGAAATTTTTAATAAAATTCAGGAAAATACAGTACAACATAGATAATGTTAATCTGTAGTTTTCTAAGTCAATATGTAGCTTCAGGGATCTATTTCTGTTTGAGTATGACACCACTGGTCTACCCCATCAACTTCCAGAGGTGCTATTATTAGCTTCAGAGAAGTAATTAAACATTTTAGTATTCATTTTATTTAACTATTTTTATAAATATTTAACAAATTGTTCTAACACTGCTGCTTACTATCCATGTAGTCTTGAGATCTCTGGGCCTCAATTTGCTCATCTGCAAAATGTGATTGTTTAGCTTCAACCAATTAATCAACATGCATTTACTAAATACCTATGTGCCAGACACTGTGCTAGGTATGAAGATCACTCTAAAGGGTACTCTAAGGTCCTTATATTGTAATCCTATATCAATTATTCTCTTGGTTCTGCTCAACTCACTCTGAATCAGTTCATACAAATCTTCCCAGGTTTCTCTGAATCTGTCCCTCTTGTCATTTATAGCACACTAATGTTCTATTAAATTCACATACCATAATTTATTTATTCAGCCATTCCTCAACTGATAAGTAACTTCTTGATTTCTAGTTCTTTGTCACAACAAAAAAGAACTGTAATAAGTATTTTTGTACATAAGGGTCTTTTCTTTCTTTTATTTCTGAGTAAGTTTCATGACCTTGGATGCTTAGTTCCAAAACCCTTTCTAGAATGGTTGGAACCATTCCAACAAGCAACAGAACATTGGTGTGTCTAACTTCCAAAGTCCTTTCCAAAAAATGTCATCTTCCTTCCTTCCTTCCTTCCTTCCTTCCTTCCTTCCTTCCTTCCTTCCTTCCTCTCTCTCTTTCCCTCTCTCTCTCTCTCTCTTCCTTCCTTTCTTTCTTTCCTTCTTTCCCTCTTTCTTTCTTTCCTTCCTTCTTTCTTTTTATCTTTCTTTTTGTCATTTCTATGACAAAAAGTCTGATCTTGAACTCAGGTCATCCTACCTCCAAGCCTAATTCTCTATCCAGATACTACTCTGCAGCTGCCTCTTAATGAAGAGATCTCTAAAAGGAAGTAGACCATGGGGTAACTAAACAACTAATAATGGTAACAGGGACACTGGGAACTTACCTAGCAGAAAGTTGTAGGTTTGAACACAGATCTTCTTGACTCCAAAACAAAAATTCTGCTATGAGGCAGAATCTTGAAATTATTTCATTTGCATTTCTCTTTTTATCAGTGATTTGGGGAATTTTCACTTTGTAGACTTTTTAAAATTTGTTCTCTTTTTCTCTTCTCTTGTGGTTCAGACAACTCTACCTTGGACTTCCCATGGTAGAAAGGAGATTCTCCTTCACTTCACCATCAGCAGCTATGGCAGCTGCTCTCACGTCAGTAAAAGTCTATGTCTTTGTGAACTAGAGGCTGGCTCTGAAAGCCTTAGTGACCCCTTCTGGTTTGTGTTTCCTTCCATGAGTAGACATGAATTAACAGTTATTATGGGAAATGTTTCCAGTCTTAGAAGGTACCTTTCACATTAAAGAGGTATGGGTTCATTGAGAGACCTGGGTTAATGACATCATGAAATATTCCCTGAAGCTACTATAATGCTTATAAGAGGAAAATATGGCACCAAGGGAAGGACAAGGCTAACCTTGGCTTACTAGAAGAAAAGGACTTTGAGTGAGCTTCTCAGATAGTGCAGACCTAAGGTGAAATAGCTGTTCATCAAAGTATTTCACGTTTTAATGTTGTAAGTTTTAACCTCCCAGGAAAATACAAGAGGAGCTATAGGTTACTGTTTCATGTTTTATGTTTTTGTCAATGTATGTTTATGAGTCTTTTATGTATTAAGCATTTCTTTTATGACAGAGGAAATAAACAGTTGTCATATACTTGACACACACTGAGTGCATTTCTAGAAAAGACCTTGCTAATCCATTCTGAGAGACCCTAGAGATGAGCCAAAGCTAAGCTATGTTCAAGTGATCTTTCCCAGGGTACTACTCTGGAATAGAGGGTATAATGAGTCATGTACAATAAGAAATGATAAATACAAAGAAATGTTGGAGAATTTGTGTGAACTGACACACAGTGAAACAAGTGAAAACAGAAGGTCAATATATACTATTATTTCTAAATTATTTATTTATTTAATTTTTAATTTATGGAATAAAACAAACACGTTCATAAAATAGTATAATTTTTTTAAAGATGATTGTACATTTTTAAGTAGAAGTGGGAGTGGGTTTTAGTCTAGTTATTTCCCTAGTGTAGGTCAGAGGTGTCAAATGGCCTATAAAATTCTCAATGCTGCCAGAATCTGATTAAAATATGATTGGAAAGTATTTAAAAAAATAAATAAGAATACAATACAACATAGATAATTTTAATTTGTGGTTTTCTTTATCTGTATATATATATATATATAAACACATACACACATGCATATATATATTATATATGCATGTGTGTATATATATATATATACATATATACATATGTGTGTATGTATATATAAGTATATGTGTATATATGTATGTATGACCTACATGGGTCTGTTTCTATTTGAGTTTGAGGTCAATGGTATAGGGAACTCCTGATGTGAAGACTAATCAAACTCCAGCAATTTATAGTTTTAAAGAGTTGCCTATGGCACTGGGAGATTAAGTGATTGATAGTATGTGCCAGAGTCCGATCTCGATCTCAGGTCTTCCTACCTCCAAGCCTAATTCTCTATCTAGATACTGCTCCACAGCTGCCTCTTATAAATGAAGAGATTTCCAAAAGGAAATAGATCACTGCGCAATTAAACAACTAACAATGGTCACAGGGATACTGGGAATTTGCCTAGCAGAAAGTTGTAGGTTCCAAAGTTGCAGGTCTTCCTGACTCCAAGACAAGTACTCTATCCACTGAGCCACATAACTGCCTCTAGGCAGAGGAAGCAGAGGGACAATATCATCCCTGACATTATCCTACTTTCAGTCTTCTCATCGATCCCAAATTTCCCTACCAAAGTTACATAGATCCTGTTTTTCCCATAGCTGTTTCTGGCAATTTGAATGAAATGGAAAATAGTCATTGATATAAGTAGTCAATACCTATAGCATATTTTTCAGGCTGGGGAGGGAGGGAGTTGATCTATGTCAAATTTAAATCTTTAAAATCATTCAGTACCCTACCTGTGTCACTGCTTCAAATGCATTCAACTACAGTGGTGTCACAGTATGAGCATCCTAGAGAGCTCTAGAGAAACAAGCATAGAGGGCTACTACATGAGGGTAGCTCCATGCCAGGGTAGAAGGAAGTTTCATTTTGCCAAACTCCAATTGATTAATTGGTCTGCTGAGCCATGCAGCTTTTCTCTCCAGAGATGCTTTGTCCAATCAAAATTCCACAGCAAGTTAAACGAGACCTACTCCTTCCCCACTTAAATGATTATACTGCAGAACCACACAGTTGCAAGGTGCCATACTGGCAAACAACGTTTCACCATATACCAAAATATTCATAGAAGAACTTCTTATAAGGATTGCAAATTCAAAACATAAAGTATGCTATTAGGATTTAGAGGGTACTCAATATTTATAATATCCTCTAAAAGCCATTAATTAGTTAAGTCTTCAGCTCCTGTTTATATTAATACTCAGGACATTTCCTGTTTTCCGTTTTGCAGGTAGACAATTGTCTAGAGCAGTGGTGGGAAACCTATGGCCTCATGGCCAGATAGAGGATATTACTTGCAGAAGTTACAAAACACCCCAATTTCAGAGGGAGGATTATCTCTAAATACTTCTCTATTTTATGCTTCTTGAACTGGTTAGGACTGCTTTTCCTGTCATTTATATGTAATATTTTAGAAAACAATGGACTTGAAAATAGAATTCATTTTTACATTCTCAATGGAGACAACAACAAATATGGAAAACACAGCTTTGGCACAGCCTAACATTGGTTTTGCAATCACCACATTACTTTCTACAACATATTAATATGATAATTGGCATTTATACAATTCTTTTCAATTTATATAATGCACTATAGATATTAGTTCATGAGAAAGCTGTGAGACAAGTAGTATATTATTATCCCCCATTTTATAAATGAGGAAACTGAGGAACAGAATGTTTAAATGACTTATCTATGGTTATATAGCTGGTATAATGGAGGTGGGATCGGGCAGCTAGGTGATACAGTGGGTAGAGTGCATGGTCTTGGATTTAAGTGAGGGAGTGCCATGCCAAGTCACCAGCCTCACTTTCTCCTTATGAAGCTGGTGACTTTGCATGGGGCCTCCCTCACTTAAATCTAATTCACTCGCAGTTCATGGTGTCACCTCTATGATGTCATGGTCCTCTTAGAGAAAGAAGAACAAACAACAACCCTGTGAGCCTCTTCTGGAGTCAGGAAGACCTGAATTGAAAGCCTGCCTCAGTCACTTACTAGCTGTGTGGCCCTGGACAAATCACTTAGCTCTGTTTGCCTCAGATTTTGGAGCTTAGAGATGGAAATGGCAAACTACTTCTGCATCTCTGCCAAGAAAATCCCAAATGGGTCATGAAGTGTCAGACACATGACTGAAAAACAGACTGAACAACAATGGAGGAGGGAATCTCATTATCAGGAGAAACTCTGAGCAATCCAATGAGTCTTCTTTTCCTCCTCCACCCCATAAACATGATGATATTACATTTGTGCTGTGAGTCAACATGGCTGCTGGGGAGGAAGAGACAAATCCCCACTTTATCTTACTACCCTCCCATCTCGTATGTACCAGGAAGAGAATACTTAGAACAAAAAGGAAGAAAGAGCCAGAAAATGCCTACTGGATAGAGAACTGAATTTCAAGTCGGGAAGGCCTGGGTTTGAATCCTCAGTCAGACATTGACTCGCTGTGTGATCCTGGCCAAGTAACTTAAACTGTCTCATTCAGCTGCAATTTCCTCATCTGTAAAATTGTGATAATATTAGCACCTCCACCAAAGCGTGGTTGTAAGGGTCTAATGAGAATACATGTTAAGCACTTTGCGAACCTTGAAGTGCCATTTAAATGGCAGTGGTGGTGGTGGGGTTGGTGGTGGTATTATATTTAAAGAACCATTTCACATCTCACTCACTGAGTTGGGACAGGAGCTTAGACAAGAGTCTGCCCACCATAACCCCCAGGCAACACTCATTAGGAGACGGCACCAGGCAGTGGCCACCAGTTGGAGGAGTTCACCATGTCATCTCAATGAAGTTCAAGGGCACACGTCTAGCTCCAGAAAAGGTCACCCTTTCTGACAAAATTAATGCCCTGTAATATCATTCCATTGGTTGGAGGGAGAATCAAAAGTTATCCTTAAAACTAGAAGTCTTCCTGATTCCAGGCCCAGTATTCTATCTACAGCACCATGCTATATATAATAAAATAGTTTTCTCTCAGATTTCTACATGAACTTTTAATTTACTACTGCAAGCTGAGTTTTTGGCTCATGTAATTTCTCGAGGATCTTGTGCAATTGCCACAGAGAAGAGTTTCAGAATTTTGCTTTGATAGGTCAGTGAAGAATGGTGTACAGTCTGCTTTCCCTACATACCTAGACTAGTGAAACATGGACCACAGCCTGCTTTCCCTGAACACCCAGGCCAACACTCAGCTTAGATTTTACAAGGAAAGAACTGAATCCCACGGCCTGTTACAAATATACCAGCAGGAATGGGTGACCCCTTTGTCTAAAGGGTAGACAAAGGCTATAAAGCTGTCTTCTTTAATGTGTTTACAGGAAGAAACAAATGTCAATTTTTTTAAAAAAAAAAGTCCTCCACATGCTTTTCCATAAGTTATGACTAGCCACAAAATTAAACATACATACTTCTCATGGAATGTCTCTTTGCTCTCATGCAATATGGGAAGAATGCAATAAGTCATTTAAAATTCATGCAAGTGAGGACAATCCCATGTGGAACAGAAATTAACCTGCAGAAAGAGGCTCCTTTTAGAAACAGAAATTTATAAATTCACAAGGAATTTTTGTGTCCCTGAAATGGCTCTAGACTTACAATCAGATGACTTGGGTGCAAGACCTCACTCTACCCTTCACTAGCCTTCACTAGTAAATTATTTGACTTCCTAGAGTCCCGTTTCCTCATCTATAAAATGCATATAATAATGCAAGTGCTACCTACCCCGCCCCAGGGTTATTATGAAGATCAATGGAGATAATATGTGTGAAAGCATTTTTAAATGTGAGTTATCAATCAATAAAGTTGAAAGGAATCCTTATACATTTTCTGGTTCATCTTTCTAAAATCTCCAGGGAAACAATGTTTCGCCAATATCCTCAAAGTTATTAAGAAAAGAGATCATAATACTTGACTCATTTTTCCCCCAGTAATTAGGGACTAGAATTTAGGGCATGGATATATACAGTGGTTAGTTGGTCTCCCTGGCTCATGTCTCCCCACTCTAGTATATCCCTCACTCAGTTATCAAATTAATTTTCCTAAAGAGTACCTCTCACCATGTCACCTCTCTATTCAGCAAACTCCAGTTTTCTAAACAGAATCTGTGTCTACACGTGAGATAGGAAGTGGATCATTAAAGCGATTATCCAGATAATTCAGGTATAAGAACCCCACTTTGCCTCCAGTTCACTGCATAATTGTCACAATTTCCTACTTCATTATACGTTTGTAGATTTGGCCATATGTTGTCCCCCAGTTGTAGCCTGAAAGATTCAGGTTTGGAATAAAACTATTCATTTCATTCTATTATGCAAAATGTAATGTGGTATAATGTTTCTGACTGGTAAGAAAACACACTCAGAAAGGAACTATTTAACTCTATTCAAGGTTGTAATTCAACAATCACAGCCTCCTGAGGCCTCTAAACGAAGGTCCCTGTGGTGATTCAATTTATGACTTTTTGTCGATCTTTCTTTCAAAACATTATTGACATCAGAACTAAAAATTGGACTCATGAAAATACCCAAAGGTCATGTTGATACTTATTCTAAGACAACCAATGAAAGCCACCTTCATGAATGTGCCATTCCTGTGTCCAAAATTCATTCAGAAAGGTTAATGTGGTGTGGAAAAAATTTCAGCCATGATAGAATATAGTTATTAATGTAGCTAAAGACCTCATCAAATGAAAATCTCCTACCTAGTAATTTCCAGCCTTTCCATTGTTTACTTCAAGGCTCTGGTTCACTAGTCCTGACTGCATGACATAATTACTTAAGCTATGTCTTTAATTAAGCATTAATAAAATATAAGTAGGATAATTGTCCTAGCAATTTAATTATATAATTAGTGAATCAGTTAACATGAGGTTGCATTATGAGATTTCATAAGGCAGTTACTACATACATAAGAATAGCTTAATTTAATAGCTATAATCAGTCTCAAAACAAAAATAGGAAGAGCTATTTTGAACGTTTTTCACTCGAGTTAGAAATAAGCTGCTAGACCAGGAGAAGGGAACTCTTTCAATGATTTCCCTGGGAATTTAGAAGAATAAGGAAGAAGCTTGACATCATTTTCTGGGGATAAACAAGAATGAAAACTGGAGGCAGCATGCTTTGAAATAATGAACACTGGAACCAGAGGGCCTTGTTTCAAGATCCAGCTCTTCCCCTTACTAGCTCTGTGTGTGTCTGATGTTGGGTAAGTCATTTGATGCCTTGGACCTTCAGTTTCTTTGTCTATAAAATGAGAGAAGCCCACTAAATACCACAGTTATCCCTTCCACATCTCGACTTTCCCCATCACAGTTTCAATATATCTCAGCTTGGCATAAGAAACTAAATGGGAATTTTTTTTAGAGTTTTAAGGAAGCTGGAGATAATATGTGAAGGCAACAGACAACTGTAATGGTGATGAAAATTTGAAGATCTTTCCCACCCATTAATAGGCCCATGTGACCTGCTTATAACATAGGAAGCCTAAGTCACATGTGGTGAGAGGAGCTTGCTGAATAAGTGGGGATGGAAAGATGGAGCCCGAAACACTCAAAGAGAGTTAGAACCATGGAAGGAGAAGGACACAAGCAAGAAGTGAGCTAGGATGTGTGAGTGTTTGTGGGAAGGCCCCAGCAGGGGAGAAGGCTAATGGGATGGTGAGGCTCTATGCTGTGATATTGTATCTTAAGTTCCTTGGTATTATGATGAAGTGGACTACTGGTTGGGGATTTGGTTCTTTGGTGTCTGAATAAATGTTTTACTTCTTCTACCTTCTATATGGAGAGTCTCTTACATTTTGCAATACAGAACTACACAGGCTTATTCACAGTTATCATTGATGTTGTGATTATTGACTTGCTGATACAATGACACAGGGCCTATGACCAAATACTTAACCCAAACTTTACAATAAAATGTTGTAAATATCCCATAACAGAAAAATAAAACTTTCAGACGTCTCTGGTACAAAGGGAGGGCTGAAAAATTTTACAAAGGTTTTCCAGATCTTGGGGGTTCCACATCCCTAAAGCATATGATGTGGAAAGATAACTGTATATTACCGTCCTCATGAGATAGTTGTGAGGATAGAACCTTATAAATCTTAAAATGCTATATAGATTTGAGTTAGCAGCAGTAAGTAGGGCATATATCCAATTGGCCATGAAATTTGAGTTAGTAGCAATAAGTAAGGCTTATATCCAACGGGCCATGAACTGGTAGCCTGATATTCCCTAGGTCAGCTAGTGAGCATGTAAGGTGAGGGATCCAGATACAAGAACCAATGATCGGTGATTCAGATTCAGACTGGGAATGCACATTAACTTGTAATCCATCAGTATCTGTGCTGACTTGTTCATTTTTTGAAGGACAGTATAGAAAACTCCTTCTTGCAATGCAGATCAGCAACTCAGCTGTAATTTATCGGTTTACAAGGCTTCTGGGGGTGGGGGAGGCAGGACTAAAAGGTTAAATGACTGGCTTATGGTCACATAGCCAATACATGTGGGTGTCAAGATCTGGACCCAATCTTTATGGCTCCAAGGGTAACCTTCTAACCACTGGCCCATGCTATCTCTCTGTGTATAGACTATATACTACTTATATTATTATTATTAACAATAATATATTATTATATATTATTAACACTTATTATTAATAACAACCCATATGGACATAGGTTGCAAAACACATTTTTTTCACAACATCCAAATGAGACAGTTGGTACAAGTATTAATACCTCTAGTTTCCAGATACTCAGAGATGTTAAAGTGAACTCTCAGGATCACATAACTAACAAATGTCACATAGTATTAAAGGCAGGACTCAAAGCTGGCTGTTCTCACTCCAGATCCAAGGTACTTTGCACTATACCACACTTCCTTTAATATTCTATATCCACATCACCCTTTTCACAAAGCACTTTAACACAGACAGCGCATTTGATCATTATAACAATGTTATGACTTAAGGAGGGGAAATGTTTTTCATATTCTACAAATAAGGAAATAGTCACAACGAAGGTTAGATAGAGTATGCATCACTCAGTCTCCTGACTTCCAACATACTCAGATATTCCTTGCACTATACAAAGAAGTTCTGGGATACTTAATAATTTTATTAATTAGTAATATAATGAAAAACGAGGATACGTTGAAAGTTGGCCGCAAGTTAAAACTGTGCTAGGTTAGTGTGGCTTGATGGAAAGATCGTGGACTTTGAGTCAAGACTCACGTTCGGGCTTGAGTTTCTCTTCTCCCTTCTAGTCATGTGATCATGGACAAATCACTTAGTCTCTCTCCATTCCAATTTCATTATCTGTGAAACAGGTACAATGATTCTTGTAATTCTTGCTTCATAATGTTTTTGCCAGGAAAAAGCTTTGTAAACTTTAAAACATCGTATAAATCTGAACTACTTTTATTAAAAAGCAGGGATATGTTGACAACAGCTATGACAGCGACAGCTAAGTGGCACGGTGGATAGCGTACTGACTCTGGAGTCAGGAGGGCTTGAGTTCAAATCCAGCCTCAGCCACTTACTGGCTACGTAACCCTGGGCAGGTTACTTGACCCGGATTACCTCAGGAAAAAAAGAAAAAGGCAGTAGCCATGACAAATTGGAAAAGCAGTGAGATTAAAATGAGATGAAATTTCAATGGAACAATGTAGAGTGATTTTTGTTTTGAGAACAGGTTCTGGATCGGTGATCTCATCAGGATAGGGGATTCCTTGTGTGGAAACTCCCTCTACCAATGCAAACCAGCCATTTTTCCATAACTTACAATCTTTAAAGAGTTGCTTGGAGGCACTAAGAGGAAAACCGATTTGCCATGGTTCTACAGTATGCTTGTGGCAGAGGTAGAATTTGAACCCTGATCCCTGATTCCAAGGACAGCTCCCTATTAACAACACAACACACTCCCTAATTGAGTGATTTAGGGGGTTAAGAATAAAATAAAATAAAATCTGCAAATGCAATATTGAAAAATCCTGGGTATTAAAAATGTGGTAGGGAAAAGATTTCTGGGCCTGTGTAGACTATAAGGTTAGAATGAGTCAGCATGATGAGGGGAAAAAAGAGGGAGGAAAGACATTGGTCCTGAAAAAGAGAGTTTAAGTGCTTCTTATTCCCCACTACCAAATCAAGACTATCTCTTTATCATCATCATTCAGAAACTCTTCATTCTTTGAGGTTTCCTACATCCAAATATGTCCACTAATTCAACCCACAATTGGCAATTATCTACCAGCTCTCATGTCCTTCTCTCACCTTAAATATTCCATCCTCCCAATTCCTTAATCTCCTCAACTTTTATTACCTCTGTTTCATCTCAGTCACACATAGAGATGGTCATACCTTTGATTTTACCATCATCCACAAGTGTTCCATCCCTAGGATCAAAATTCTGAAATTTCTTTATCAGATATTTTTGTAGAATTCCATCTTTGTCTATGCCTTATTTCTCTGAAATGTTCTTCCTTCTTACTGCAATTTCCACTCCCTCAGAACTCACCCAGACCATCACCTCTTCTCAAAGTTTACTCTTCCCCATTCTTAACCTTGAACTTTAGTTAATAAGTTCAGATCTTCACTGTCCTCACTTTTTAAAAAAATCTCTTGAATTTTTGTCCTATCAGCTTTCATGCCTTTCCAACCTCCTATCTTGATTAATCCTACCATTCTACTCCTCTGTTCCTATTCACATGCTACAGAATAAAGCTGGGGGAAATCATATAACCAAGCTGAGTATATCCAAATGTGTACTATCTAATATATTTATTTATATTACCTAATCTCAACTGGGTCCTCACCACAGCAAAGCAATCATATGAAACCTTCCTAATTGATTCTCTAACCTACAGAGCCTCGTCTAAATCTTTCCTCTTCAAACTCAGGTACCACTCTCTCCCAACACCTTTCAGCTCAGTGCTCAGCCTGAGTTTTGTTGAGAAAGTAGAGACTGTTTACTGTGACTGCCTCTTCTTTACTTCTCATATCAAAACCCTTTGACATCATCTCCCATTCTATATTCCTTTAGTCTAGTCTCTGATAAAGAGGTGACTTCTCACCAAAGCCAACACTCTCCATGTAGCCTTGATCCAATCTCTCCTCCCATTTTCACTAGCGATTAGTCCATCACCACCAATCCCCCCTCCCCTTTCTCTCTAATCTTTTCTTATCTACTGATTTCAGAAAGGGAGAAAGGAAGGAAGGAAGGAAGGAAGGAAGGAAGGAAGGAAGGAAGGAAGGAAGGAAGG
>CM053626.1:92681256-92719761 GCA_028646595.1 Phalanger gymnotis
GGACGAGGTCAAGGGAGAAAATTCAATAAAGGGGGATAGGTTAGGAAGAAGCAAAATATAGTTAGTCTTGCACAACATGAGTATTGTGGAAGGGTTATACATAATGATACGCATGTGGCTCATGTTGAATTGCTTGACTTCTTAGGGAGGGTGGATGGGAAGGGAAGAGGGGAGAGAAATTGGAACTCAAGGTTTTAAAAAAATAGATGTTCAAAAGTAAAAAAGTTTTTTTTTTCATGCAAATAGAAAATAAGATGCACAGGCAATGGGGCATAGAGATTTATCTTGCCCTACAAGAAAGGAAGGGAAACGGGGATGGGAGGGGAATGGGGTGACGGAAGGGAGGACAGACGGGGGAACAAGGCAACCAGACTGTATGCCATCTTGGAGGGGGGGGGTGGAAATGGGGAGAAAATTTGTAATTCAAACGCCTGTGAAAATCAACGCTGAAAACTACACGTATTAAAAATAAATTAAAAAAAAAAAGAAAAATCAAAACAGATACACTATAAAAATCTTTTACAGCCTCCCGAAGGCACGGCCAAGAAATGGAGAGAATAACAAAGACTAGAAAGCTCAAGCTTTTCCTCCCCTTTCAGAAGAACAGAGAGTCCTAAATATCAACTAAGTGATCCATACGGTGAGTAAAGCCAAATCTTTGCAATTCTCCATGGGTCTCCTGAGCAAGAGCAGTACCAGGAAAATCAGGGCCGCTACCCAGATGATGACACCTACAGTACAGTCACATACTCTCCATCACATGTCAGGATCACTTGTAGCAAAATTTCTTGCATGCAATCTGCCTCAGATCTAAATTGACAGAGAGGCTTTCCCAATACCACCACTGACTGAATGTTCCCAGACTCACTGACCAAAACCTTCCCCTCTCAGAAAAGCCATGTCACAGGTATGATAACACATTTTTGCCCCCTTGGAGGTGTCTTTGGAAAGACTTCCCTTTTCTTCCATATAGGCTAAGTAAAGATATTTCTTCACTTTCATCTACAGCTTTAGAATTACCACCAAATCATCGAAGGACTCCCCTTTCTTTCAAGTAAAAATACATTCTTCAAAGCTTTAGAGACCCTGGGCTCAGTTCATCATCCATTGGCAATGCCTAAGAGATATATAATAATGAACAAGCTCTATGAATTGTCCACCTTACAATTGGTACATTATAATCTGAATAATGAGTATTCTTTATCCAGTTAGTTTTGAGTTAGGACAAATTCTTTTGATCAACTGTGTACCTCACTTAGGAGTGTCTTAGGGCTTGAGACAATCAATATGTCAGGCACAAACAGGAGTATTTGGAAAACCTTAAAACAAAAAAGGATTATCCCTTCAACTAGATCTCACTGCAGATCTCCTTCAGGAAAATGGTAAATGTCTTTAGGGAGCACATATTTCCCTGTTTTATGCTTCATTTGATAGTACTAATAAGAGGGTCTTTGAACAAGGGTACCAGTCATTATCTCTTTCAAAGATTCTTGTATAATATGTATCTTGTAGAAGGAAACTTTTTAAGATGACATTTTATTCTCCATCAAATGTCTTTTTATAGTCAACAAACAAAAAGCACAATGCAGTCTTGCATTCTCTGTATTTTTAGTCACTTGTGTGAAAGTGAAGCTATGTTATTGTTCACATATCCCTGACTGTTCCCATAAAAAACTGTGAATAATAATGTCCTTGATATGTTTAGATTATTCTTATAACAATTATAAATGTGAAAATAGACATATGGGTCAGTGATTGTGGATATTCTCCCAGTCACTTTTTAAGGGGCCCAGTATTTTTTAACATCTCTGGAACCTTTCCCTGCTTTAGGTACCTTGAAAATTAGTCTCTCAAAGCCTTCAAAATTGTATCACTTCAAACATGGACCACTTCAGCATATATTTGATGTAGTTCAGCTGTTTTCCCATTCAGGCTTTCATCAATGTTATTTCTACTTTCTTATGGAGTATATCAAGGACTATAAAGTAAAAGTCTAAATGTAGTGATTCCATTTGTCCTTGATGGTAAAAAGACTGTAATAAAAATGTTTCCAAATATTTTCCATCTTACTTCTATTAGTTGTTCTCCTTCTAGTTTCCACCTTAAATGTCCTAAGGATGATTTTACCGAATTAGCTTACCTGCTAAGTTTTCTTTAAATTTGTTTTCCTTTCACTGCTTCTTACTGTTGGGTTTTGTTTTTTTGAAGTAACACATCTCATTATATTCCATCATTATCTTTAATAAAATCTTACAAACAAATTTGTATTCTATACCAGAGTTCTATTTAGCTCCATATCTTGCTGGGGAAATAGATTAGATGTTTGTTGGCCAAGGCAGATTTTAGGTTCCTTTCGGTTTTTTGCTAAGGTAACAAATTGATTTGGTAAAACTTCAAAATGAAATTAAAATAATTGGTGTTGATGCTCTTTCTTCCATCCATTTTCAATGTTTCAATAACTTATTCAAGTAGATTAGGTTGATCTATTTTGAATCGTATGCCATATTTTATTCTCATTTTTATTTTTCCTTCTAGTTTTGAGTTATTTTTTAATCTTTGCTCAATAACAATTCTATGGTTTGACTGTTAGTAAACACATGATTCAGAAATGACTCTTCCTATCAGTTATGAAATATTTCTTATCCATGAATGCATGAGCAGTTCCATTTTTGTAATGTTATTTGGTCCTTTTGACATACAGAGATTCCTAATTCTTTTCTCAAAGAAAGTCCCCATGATGTTTATATGTGATTTTTCCGTGAAGTATACTACAGATGGATTCTTGAAGACTATGATAGTATAGTGAAAATTCTATAAGGTTATACCATCCTGAAAAGGCTTTAAGTTTAGTCCTTGAAACAGACTGTGTCAAGAAACCAAGCTAGCTAAGTATGGAAAGGCCCAGCACCAAGAGGCTAGCCACAGGGAGTTGAATTCTTTTGCCACAACAACCCACAAAACAAATAAGCAAAAGGCAAACATACCACCTCAGTCCTTTGAACTTTTAGCACAAGAAGCAACACAGTGAAAGGGGAGCAAAGAGTGCTAAGAATTGCAAATTTAGAACTATCAGAAACAACTTAATTGTCAGTGATCTAAATGTGAGGTCTTTGTCCAATGGCCAATGAGTAGAGAGCCTAATGAAGGAACTGAATTATACCAGTTTTGACAGTTTCACCCTAACTGAAACCAAAAGACCAAAGGCAGTTGCAGGTACATAGAAAAATGGAAGGCAAATACAGACACAATTGCTTTTATTACATGTCCAAAGGCAATAAGAAATAATTCATAGGATATTTGACCAGCTTTCATTGAAGTCCTCAACATTTAAGTCTTCGACATTAGTATCTGTAAAAACAAAACAAAAAAAGGCCAATATGAAAATAGTTGTAGCTTATATGTACCATCTATTTCTGAGGATGAAGAGGTAGAGAGAGTCAACAAAGATTTTGGTAAGACCCTCCCAAGAAAATTAACATATATATTGGTTGCTTACAATGGACAAAAGACTTATCCCTAGGTCAGCTGGCTATAAGTGCACAGTTTGACCACTGACTCATCAGCGCTAAGAATTTATAATAAAGGAGAAGAAAGAATAATAAAGCTCTGGCATGTGATCAAGAAAATTTAGCTACTGAAAATTTAAAAATGGGATCTAGGCAATAGAAATGACTTTATTGACTTTATGCCATGCCTCAGTCTCCAACTCACCTTGGAACTTCTGTCAGCACCTGAGGCCTTCTCCCTCTAGAACTTCTTTCTGCTCAGGCCCCCTTCTCCCATTGGTGAGTTCCTTCTTGGGCTTCCATTTAGGTCATTGACCTAGCCAGTCATCTTTCATTCTTCTCCTGGCTAATGATTCTAACTCTGCAGACTTCTTACTGTGCTCTGATACCCTCTTCCTCAATTTTCTTTTCAGCTTCCTTTTATGTTGTTGTCTTCTTCCATTAGAATGTAGTCTCCCTGAGGGCAGGGACTGTCTTTCTTTTTGTACATGTCAAATACCCAGAACTAGGACACATATAATAAGTGTTTAATAAATGCTTGTTGCTTGTTTCCTCCCTACATCAACATTGATTATAATAATTTCATCTATAATTTAAAACAATTTACATTAATTGATGCAGAAAAGAAACCAGAAGAACCCAGATGCTAGCAGTATAAGCAAATTTAAGAGCTGATGTGTATCCTGCCAAGACAAATCCAGTAACTATATGAACATAATTACAAGCACTTTTCACACAAAGACAGAGCTAAACAATCAGAGAAATTTTAATTTCTCATGGGTAGGACAATCCAATGTAATAAAAATGACCAAAAATTATTTTATAGACCTAGAAAAAAGAAACAAAATTCATCTGTAATGACAAAACGTGAAAAAAAAATAAGATGGAAGTTGGCCTAGGAATACCAGATATCAAACTGTATTACAAAGAGGTAATCATCAAAACAATCTGGCACTGGCTAAGAAATATAGTGGTGGATCAGTAGAATAGATTAGGTACATAATACACAGTAGTAATGAACTACAGTAATCTAGTGTTTGATAACGCCAAAGATCCAAGCTTTGGGGACAAAAAAATTACTGTTTGACAAAAATTGCTGGGAAAATTGGAGAGTAGTTTAGCAGAAACTAGGTATAGACCAACATTTCATACCACAAACCAAAATAAGGTCAAAATGAATGCAAGATTTAGACATAAAGAGTAACATCATGAGCAAATTAGGGGAGCATGGGAAATTTTACCTTTCAGAACTATGGATAAGAGAAAAATTTATGATCAGAGAAGAGATAGAGAGGATCATAGGAAGTAAAATGGATAATTGTGATTACATGAAATTAAAAAGTTTTTTTTTCCACAAACAAAATCAATGCAGCCAAGATTAGAAGGAGAGCAGGAAACTGGGTGGGGGTGGGGGTGCAGTTTTTAGAGCAAGTTTCTCTGGTAAAGGCCTCATTTCTCAAATATAAAGATAACTGTCAAATTTGTAAGAATTAAAGTCATTCCCCCAATTGATAAATGGTCAAAGAATATGAAGAGGCAGTTTTTAGAAGAAGAAGTCAAGGCTATACAGTCATATGGAAAAAATGCTCTAAATCATTATTGATTAGAGAAATGCAAATTAAAACAACTCTGAAGTACCACCAGGGCAACTAGTTGGTGCAGTAGATAGAATACTGGACTTGGAAGACTCATTTCATGAGTTCAAATATGGCCAAAGATACTAGCTACGTGACCCTGAACAAGTCACTTAACCCTATTGGCCTCAGTTCTTCATCTGTAAAATGAGCTAGAGAAGGACATGGCAAACCATTCCAGTATCTTTGCCAAAGAAGCCCCTAAATGGGTTCACAAAGAGTCAACACACTTGAAACAACTAATCAACAAAGAGGCATCACACATCTATTAGACTGACTAACATGACAGAAAAGGAAAATGACAAATTTTGGAGATGTGGAAAAATAGGTACACTAATGCACTGCTGGTGACTCAATCCAACCAGTCTGAAGAACAATTTGGAACTATGCCCAAAGGACTTTAAAACTGTTCACACCCAAGGTCTATATCTGAAAGAAAAAGGAAAATATGTATCTGTATACGTGTGTGTATGTATGTATGTATGTATATATGTAATAGCTCTTTTGTGGTGGCAAAGAATTGGAAACTGAGGAAATGACCATCAGTTAGGGAATGGCTGAACAAGTTGTAGTATATAATTGTGGTGGAATGCTACTGTGTCATAAGAAATGTCAAGCAGGTTGCTTTCAGAAAAACCAGAGAAGACTTATGAACTGATACAAAGTAAAGTGAGCAGAACTAGGAGAACATCGTACATAGTAACAGCAATACTGTATAATAACAATGATGAAGGACTTAGTTATTCTGAGCAATACAACGATGCAAGACAGTTCTGAAGGACTTATGATGAAAAATTCTATCTCTAGAGAGAGAACTGAATTGAAGCACAATTTTAAACTTCCTTTATTTTTCTTGCTTTTTTTGTAACATAGATAATATGGGAGCATGTTTTTCATGATTTCACATGTGTAATTGATATGATATTTCTTACTTTCTCAATCTGTGGGAGTGGAGCAGGAGGGAGAGAATTTAGAACCCAAAATTTTTTAAATGAATGTTCTAAAAGATAAGTAAGAAAAGAAGAGTTAAGAGCATAGGCACTGTCTTCGAATGCTTTGTTGTGAAAGGAGGGGAATATGAGGCAGTGAAATGATCATCCTTTTTAGAGTAAGAAACGTATTTGTTGTGGATTAGTGGAAGATAAAGTTTTATAGTTTGGGGAGGTCACTATAAAGGTCCTTAAAGCATTGGAATGTGAACTTATAGTATAATGGGAAGTTATAGGAATGACAAGATGTAATTACTGTTTTAGGAAGATTAAACTGGTTACATAGGATGGATTTTAAGGAGAAAGGATAAAGACAGAGAGATTAATTAGGAGGCTATTGTAATTCAAGTATGAAGTACTGAATGCCAGATATATGGTGATAGCAATGGGAAAAGAAAGGAAAGGTCACATATGAGAGACATCACAGAAGTCGAAATAACAGGATTATGCTAGGGAAGTGGGGAGAGGTAAGGAAAAGGAAAGATTCAAAGATAACTAAGGTTTCCGAGTTTGAGTGATTGACATAGTGGTGGTACTATTGACAGAAACAGTAAAATAAGGAAGGGATAATATCTGCAATTTTCTTCCATAGAATCTAAGCTCTTTGAGGAAAGAGATAATTTTGATTTTCAGTTTTGTATCACCAGCACTATCACAGTACTTTGCACAGAATAGGTGCTTGATAAATATTTGTTGAATTGAATATTCCCAGTTTTATTTAATGTTTATTATTTATTTATTTATTATTTATTTATCGTTTATTATTTATTTATTTATTGTTTCCTTTATTTAAAACTTCTCACCATCCTTCTCTATGGGTTACTCAAATGAACTTCCACTTCACTGACTGTTTGCCAGGTGATTCAGGGGCTGGGGTTTGTTGTTATTGTTGACTGAGAATACTTATAAGCTTTGTAGAGCCAAGGCGTGGGCTCCACTTCTGGCCAAGCTTATTACAACCCTTTCTCTCACTTACTGTCATCTGAAACTAGTCTTACTGAGGCTTCAGCAAGAGGCCACAATACTTTTAGCACCACAGAGACAAGGAGTGGGAACTGCTGGTGGCTAAGAGGGTTCAAAGTTTGAAAGCTTTGTTTGAATGACAAGATGCCATAGGCGTAAGGAAGGCAAAGTTGGGATTCATAATAGGCAAGGTAGAGGAGAGCAAGATCTCACCAAGGAATATGACCTTGCATAGGTACCAGGGAATTTTTTTTTCCTTTTTAAACTTAAACATTGTAATGGGTCCATCCCTCTATCTATGAAAGTAATCAGTACGTCAAAAGCCATTCACAGAACCAAGAAAACATTGTACACAGTTACAGCCACATTGTGCGACGACTAACTTTGATAGACTTGGTTCTTCTCAGCAATGCAAGGTTCTAAGACAACTCCAAAAGACTCATAATGGAAAATGTTATCCACATCCAGAGAAAGAATTAGAGTCTGAATGCAGATTGAAGCAAACTATTTGCTCTCTCTTTTTGGTTTTGTTTCTTCTTTCACATTGTTCCTTCCACTGGTTATAATTCTTCTTTGCAACATGACTAATATGAAAACATGTTTAATGTGAATGTATATGTAGAACCTATATCATAGTGCATGCCATCTTGAGGAGGGAGGGAAGAAGGAGGAGAATGAAGGGGAGAAAACTTGAAACTCAAAAGCTTGTGGAACTTAATGTTGTAAATAAAAATAAACAAATTCATTTAAAAGAAAAAAAAGCCATTCATAAATCCAGACCTAAAATATTGTTGTCTTATGTAATTTCTCCCAACTATTACAAAATAGACAAAAATGCAATCATTTCCCATTTTAAATGCAAAAATGACATAATAAATTAAATACTAAATTCTTCTTTTTCAATACTCCAATGGATCTATGATGTCATCAATGGATTGATTCCTTCTATTGAGGTAGATAAGTGATTGCAAACTCAAATAGAAATGGATTCCTGTGGACCACATAACATTATGTTGTCTATTGTATTTTTATTTATTTTGTTAAACATTTCCCAAATGCATTTTAATCTGGTCCCTATTCAGGAGTTTTGTGAATGTGACACCTCTAATATAGATCACAACCCATTCATGCCTACCTGTCTTGTGTTAATCTTAGACCCAGATGTCTTAGACTTAGATGTCATCTCCCATCTTGGGTCTTTGCATTCACTGCCTACCACACCTGGAATGCACATCCTCCCTACTTCTGCCTCACACAGTCTCTCTCTTCTTTTAAGATGTGTCTTCCATATGAAGCATTTTCTAATTCCCTCAAGGACTAATATCCATCCTCCAAAATTATCTTGTATTCAACTACATTATATATATTTATGTATATTTGTATATTTATACTGCCTATATGTTCTTAGCACTTATTATCTCCTCTATTTGGAATGTAAGGTCATTGCAAGTGAGGATTTTTTATTTTTTTTTTGTATTTGTATCCCCACCTTCTAGCACAATGCCTAACACATTAGATGCTAAAAGAATACCTGCTTATTGATTGATTATTGATTGACTGACATTCTAGCGACCCTCTTCTTATTGACTTACTGAGAATTCCAGTAGAGTATGTGGGTTGTCCATTAGTTATTCCTCACTCATGATGCTTGATCAAACTATTTACTTTTTCACGTTGGATAACAGCCTTTATACCTGTGGTGTCAAACTCAAAGAGAAATAGATCCCTACAGACAGCATACTGATTTAGAAAACCACAAAGTAGCATCATGTATATTGTATTGTATTTTTATTTTTTTTTGTTAGACATTTCCCAATTAAATTTTAGTGTGGTGCAGCAACACTGGAGAGTTTTGCTGAATAAGTCTGAGACTTCTATTTTATACCTCTTTTTCCACACAATTTTGTAATTTCAAGGTGTTTTTCAGGTTGTGTTCAGACTCATCATGAACCTTTCTGCTGCAATTGTAACTAACTCAAAAAAGCTAATGGCCAGAAAAGAGCTGTAGTAGTAGTGGTTTAGTGGGGAGCAATTTTGAGATCAGGAACACTTAACACAGAGATGGTCATGCTGAAGACTGAGAATACATGAAGAGTTCAGTAAGTGGTTCCTCCTTGGTGACAGTGGGAGTAAACAGATATCACAGATTTGATAGGTATCGGAAGACAGGACTTGGCAATTAAGTAGGCATAAAGATGGAAAGGAAGAAGCAAAGATGACTCTGAACTTTCAAGACTGGTAAGATTTCGTGCCAAGAAAACCCCTAATGGGGTCCCAAAGAGTCAGACATGACTGAAATGACCAAAAAACAAGATTTCATGCAGGCCTGGAAATCCAAAAGTCATTGGTGTGGATCTTAGAATCCATCAATGCAGATAGATGCCAAAATACCAACAGTCCTTGTTCTATTTAGAACTTTCAGCCAGTTAAGTCTTTGAATTCTCCTGTTGTCTAAGTTCTGCCAAACAAGCAAGCTCCATCTTCTTCATACCAAAATGCCAATTTACCTCCCATCATACTGGTTACCCGGTCCTATTCACCTAGTTTCCTTACCTTGTAAACTATAAACCTATGAAATCTTCTGAATTCTTATCCCTATTCATATCAATCTTATTATACTGCAAGCCCACTAAAAGCCTGGTCACCCCTCTTCAAGACCTTTGTTCTGTACCTTTTGAATCCCCTGGGCTATCTTCAACAATTTTATTCCCCTCAACCACTCCTCTCAGATGTGAAAACTGTCCTGAGTGGAAAATATTCCATGATTCTCTACATGCATAAGGTCATCTAACTGGGTTCTGAACAAAAAATGTACCTTTCTATAAAGGGCTTATCAAGATTCTCTAGGGTTTCCTGTACCATAGGCAATACCCTCCAAGGTCCAGGCAAATTTCCTCTGGGTCCTTCTTTCAAAAGGCACCCAAAAATATCCCCATATTTCCTTTCTACTTCAAGGATAAACCAAGTAGAATTACGTACTCAACTAACAGGCAGGACAAATAAGGTCAGTCTGAGAAATAGCAAAGAATGTCAGTTACTTGTAGCACCATTTAAACATGGTGCTCCTTATTTTAAGGAACTGCAGGGCATTTATACTCTCATTGGTATTGTTGTTTGTCCTTCATTTTCAAAAAAAGACCAAAGACATCATAAGGGTGATGTTTTGACTTGTCTATGAATTGGATTTAAATGAGGAAGAGCTGTGCAAACCTGTCAGCTTCAATCTCTCTTCCAGAGTCATCAAAGTCCAGTGGCAAGACATAGGTCAGGATGACTGGCGATGGCCCAGGATACAGTGGATAAGCTTGGCCTTTCTAAATTAAGGTCTTTCCCAGATCTCATTTTGTCTGAAGGAACACCCATTCAATGACCAAGGCCAGGTAAGAAGACAGAAGCTGACTTAATTTACCATCACAGAAGTATCAATAGGGGAGAGGAAGACCCTCAAAGTTTCTGTCCAGAACAATTGCTATTTACACTCACAACAGGCAAACATTCTAGACCTGTTTAGATGCAAACTTTATAACTGTGCAGTCACATTCTAGTGGTATAAAGCCCAGATCTCTCACACTAAACAATATCAATATGTATGCAGGATTTAATAATACAGAAAGTACCAATTTTTAAACAATCAAGAAGTTGAAAAGAACAAAATTACATCAAAGAGAACTGAAAATGGAATAAAAACAAAAAAAAAGTCAATTATACAAGTACAATCTTAAAAATTGCCGGTTTCTCTAGGACCTCAAAATTTAGGGTGTCTAAAATTTAAAATCTCGGGTAGAAACCCTCTGCAGTGGTCCCCCCCAAATGTAAAGGGCTCAGCTTTATCCTACGTAAAGCTCCATATGCATTTGTGGTTATCCTAACCCCAACTGCCTGATATGTTACATTTCACCCTTCCCCTAGGATGCTCTAGTATGGCTTGAGGGTGTCTAGTGTCTGCCATTGACTCAAGCCCCCTCCCTCCAATTGTGCTCCAATTTTAGGGATCCCTAGCATCCAAGTTCCATTCAACTACTAAATGGTCAGGTTAACTTTTGCAAAGAAATGTTTCCTTCAAAAATAGAATTTGGAACTCAAAACTTTTTTTAAAAAATGTTTTAAAATTGTTTTAACATAATTGGGGGAAAAATAAAATATAAAAAACTAACAATAACAAACACACTAGCAACACCTTTGATACCAAGGATGGGAGGGCATAACCCTATCCCAGTTATGTATGTAACATACATTATATATACATAAATTCATACATGTGTATACAGATATGCTCATTCACAGAGCAGAACCATATGAGAATTTGCTATGTGCATATTCACCCTATACAAATACAAATAGCTCTTTAGGTAGCCTCAATATCATTAATGCTGAGATATGGAAACTGAGGCCTATAGTATTTAACCTAAGACCATAAACATTATAAGTTTCAAAAGAAGAGTTAGAACCCATCTTCTCTGACTCCAGAGCCAGTGCCCTTCCCCCTCTATCATACTGATGACTCTTGAGCTGGTCTGAATGGACCTAACTGGTTCTCCAAATCTGAGCAGGTTAGGAAGGCAAATTTATAAACCTTCTTTTTGGGAAATGATGATGGTACAAGCACACTTGAGTACATATGGTCAGATACACCCACACATATACAAAGAACCCCTCACTTTACAAATAATATATTTAGCTGATCAAGCAACATAATAAAAATAACACCTTGCTATAGTAAGTCCTATAGTTCAATTTAAAACCAAACAATGTAGATTTGTCTGGTTTTAAACATTTTAACTCTGTGTTATTACCAGTTCTGTTTAGGGTTAAAGTATTTATATCATTTACTCTGAATGAGCTGTACCGAGAGGGGAGGAAAAAAGCTAAAAGAAACCAACCTGAAGTACTTTTATTTTGTCTTTAAGACCATGTTTAAGGGGAAGACTAATTGCTTGTAATTAGAACTGCCCAAAGGTACTATAAATATAGCCTTAAAAACTCATTCCAGAATGTTGTTGGCTACCTGCTGACCCGAAGATTTTTTTCAAATTAGTTCTTTCTTTTACTCTAGGAAGAATGATGTTGGCCACCCCTGATCTTAAAACCAATTTCTTCTGCATCTATTTATGTCAGCCATACTTCAAGGCTCTTCACTTCCTTGTCCTTCTAGCACATCGTCCCAACTGCTCCTGACTCTTAAAAAAACCCTTAGCAGGGGCTATCAGCGACCACATGACGATAATGAATAATGGTTGCTACCCTTTTACATTTTACATTAGCTCACCCTTTTACATTGTCTGCAGAACTATCCTTGGGATTGTGGGAGCCTGGGAAGGATTCTGATAACAATTGGGAAAGCATTTCTAAGAGCTTCCCATCACACTATGGCTCCTAGAGTACCCTCTCTGGATATCTGACGTTCACACAGCAATTCAAAGGAATTGGACGAGATGCTATCTAATGATACTTAAAATCCTAGCAACTTACGATATACCCGCAAAAGAACGATGTACCTCAAGTGCCCACATGTACCCTCTCCCCAGATAAAAATAATATCTCCAGTCTTTCCTCTCTTCTGTCTCTTTGGAGCTCTCTTAGGAGCTTATCCTATTTTAACTAGTACTATAGTTCCCTATTTATTTATCTTACCGTCTACTTCACCTGAAGCCCAATAAAACATCATTTCTTTGACAGCAGGGATTATATGTCTTATTTCATCTTTGTACCCCCAATACTTATGTGTGTTGCACATAGTAGGTGTTTGATAAATGTTTTTTTAACTTGAAAATAATATGAAAATTGAAACCAACACACTCCAGTGAAGTACCTAGGTACTCCAACTGAATTAGTCAACAGGCTTTGGGGTTTTTTGCACAATAGCTAGAATTTGGACCTATTTTTTTTGGCCTCTCAAGAAACTGCTGGGAAAGGCAGAAAAACCTACTTTAAGGATTGCTCAAGGGAAAAACAATGTAATTAAAATAACTGGTCCTTTGCCATGTCCAGAATTCAAGGCAAAGCTTAATGTTGTATGTATATGGGAACTACACCACATTTGGTGGACTGACTCTTTCAACTTCAGCTCATAGAGTACAACGTCATTTAAAGGGAATTTCCCATGATGTTGTCACTGGAAAATACTACATGCCATTTAAAGAATCTCTTCAGTCATTTATTATTTCTATTTTATTTTCAGAAAATGAAGTACTCTTCAGTATCAAGGAGAAATAAGTGTTAAAGAACAAATCAAACCTACCACGAACAAGCCACAGAGAAGATAAAGGACCCTCTATACGACATAACATCCCAGCAACAAATTCAAGGGTTCATTCTGTGATTGGTGAAGGATGGTGATAACCATAAAATGTTGTCTTTCTGCTCCAGTTTTCAGTAAAGCTTCCCTGAACATTGATTTTAACGTATTATTGATTTTCTAGCTGTACTACTCTTGGTCAAAGGAGTAAAAAAGTACATGAGGTGGGAATTCTGAATTTTATTCACTCCTTTTTATCCATTTCTCTCCTGATCCCTTTCTTTGACTCAGATTGAGTAGAAAGAATGTTGGACTTGAAGTCAAGAATCACTTGGGTTCAAATCCCATTTCTGACATTGATTATAGTTTGATCATCTATCACTTATAGTAGTGATCATCTATCACTTCTCACCTGCACTATTGCAGTAGCCTTCTGTTTGGGATCCCTGCCTTAAGGCTCTCCCTATACTAATCTATCCTCCACTCAGTGTAGCTCTTTCCTAAAGTGTAGCTCTGACCATATTACCCACCCCTTCTCACCCAATAAGCAGCAGTGGCCTTCTCTAGCATTTAAATCTCTTTCTAACATGACTACTTTCTATTTTTCTACTCTTACTCTTTTCTCTCCTCCCTGCACTCTATGATCCAGCTACACTGACCTACTTACTGTTCTTCCTGTAAAACACCACATCTCCCTTCTCCATGATTTTGCAGTGGCTGTCTCCCATACTTGGAATACCCTTCATCCTCTCCTCTACTTTTTTCCCTGGCTTCCTTCAAGACTCATCCCAAATCCTCCCTTCTGCAGTAGATTTTTCTTGGTCTTCCAGCTACTGGTGCCATTGCCTTGGAGAATATTTTCTATCTAAATATATTTTATATATAAATGGTTATTTTATATGTTGTCTCTCCCATTAAAATGTGAAGTCCTTGAGGTTAGGGACTGTTTTTGCTTTTCTTTGTATTCCCAGCACTGAGCTAGTGCTGGCACATAAAAGGGGCTTACTAAATGTTTGTTAACTGACTGGCTGACTGTTGTATGACCTTCAGAAAACCACCTAACCTCCAAGAGGCTCTTACCATCTTTAAAATGGGAATAACAATCCTTGTAATAGCTACCTGTTAAGACTGTTGTGAAGAAAGTACTTTGCAAACTTTTCATTGACAATGTCCCCGTTTTTCTCTGAGAGATCCATCCTCCGCATTGCTGCCAAAATTCTTCTTGTGGCACAGTTGGATCAGAGGATCATAAATATTGAACTAAGAATGAGTACAGAGATCATCTAATCCAAACTTCTCATTTTACAGGCAAGAAAACTTAGGCATTTGAGAGAAATGACTAGCCTCAGGAAAGTCATGCAGCTAATAAATAGTGGAAGCAGGACTAAATCTACTTCTCCTGACTCTTAGTCCAGTCCTTTTCCCACTATACCACATCATCTCTTACTGATTTAAAGGGTACTCAGTCAGTTGATCTCTTTTGTAAACTCCTGATGCTGGGGAAAGAGCTTGAGTCTTTCAAACTGAACTCATCAAATAAGACTTTATTTAAAAGGAATTTCCCATGGTGATGGCACTGGAAAATAGCACAAGCCATTAAAAGAACACCTTCACTAATTTGTTATTTCCATAAGTTCAGATTTTTGCTGCCTAAGTTTTCTTTCCAGAGAGAATTGAAGAACAACTCAGCAAGCATATATCCTATCAGCTCAGGTCAATAGTGGTGTCTTCACATGCAACAGACATCCCAGAGTGGTTTTTTCCCCTCATCTATAGAACAGTCACCATACACCAGGATCATAGGACCGATGAGTCAACCCCTGAATTTATTTCACTATACACTGCATTATCCTCTGTATATAACTAGCTAAGCATAACTACAAAGCATAAAAAAGACACTTTTTCTCCAGGTAAAGCCCTTTACATATGAGAGATTCCTCTAGATCCTCTGCCTATGAAGTATAAAGTGTTAGCTGCTGGAAATTGGAGCTTGATCAATATCTCTTGTAGGAAAAGTAAGATAGAAAATATCGTTAAAAACTCTTTTTATTATTGTTTGAAACAAGCTAGGCAGCATGAGTGACCCCCCTCTGCTCTGTCTTTATCTAGTCTATACGAGAAGCCAAGTAGGATTCAGTATTTGCCTAGAAAAAGCCCTGCTTAATAAGCCTTTCTGTTAACTAATTGCATCTATACTGACTGGAGAAACAATTTCCAGCAGATCCATTCTTGTTTCTTAAGAAAGCAATAGATGGGAGCTGTGGTGTCTTGGGGGAGAAATATTAATTATGCCAGCGTAGTTGGATCATATTGCTCAGGGAGGAGAGAAAAGAGTAAGAAGATTGGAAAAACAGGACAGAGCCAGGTCAGGAAGAGATTTAAATGCCAAAGGAAGCCACTGCTGCTCATTGGGGGAGGAGGGGTGGAATGGAAGCAGGTGGATAATATGGTCAAAGTTACGCTTTAGGAAAGCGCTACACTGAGCGGTGTGATTAGCATAGGGAGAGACAGAGCTCTCTTTGTACTTCTTTATGTGTTTAAACTACATTCTAATTATTAGACTTTTGGTTTTAGAATTAAATGACCAAGCAGTGGGATAGGCATAAGGGTAGGTGATCTGGATTCTGTCACCTTAAACAAAGTCCACTTATATAAAGAGGGGCCTTTTAAAGAGATTTGCATGGGAGAAATTTTGTGCACAATGTTATAAGAGAAGTGTAGGACTGGAGAAAAAAGACAAAATAAAAATGTAATAAAAGTTGGGGGCAGCCATCAGGCAGCCTATGTCCTCCAATACTATCTTCACAATCTCAGGAGAATGCAAGGAATGTCCCAAGAAATCTGGAAGGTTATCATAGAATCAAAGAATTTAAGTGCTGAAAGGTTCCTCAAGAACCAACTACTCTAAGCCACAAATCTAAAGAATCCCCACAATAACACACCCAGACAATGGTCTTCTAGGCTCTACTTGAAGACCTCTGAGGAGAAGGAACTCACTCCCTCCTAGGCAGCCCATTTCACTGTTTGAAACTTCCAGTTGTTAGGAAGTTTTTCCCCACATCAAGCCAAAATTTGTCTTTTGCGGCTTCTACCCGTTGCTTCTGATTCTGCCATCTGGGACTAAAGTCTAGTCCCTCCTTTACATGGCCCATGTTCAGATACTTGACCACAGCTATGAGGTCCCCAGTCAGTCTTCTAATCTCCAGGCTAATCATGTCCAGTTCCTTTAACTGATCTTCCATATGCTATGGATTCAAGACCCTTTAACATCTTGACTGCTTTCCCCTGGACTCTCCAGTTTATCAGTGTTGTTCTTAAACTATGGTGAATATATGTCAGTACAGCGATGACAGTCATGTAGGCTGAGCCAACATTGAGGAGTTGTACCTTAGCTCACTGGAAAGAATATTCACACTGATAAGTTCACAGATACATTTAGGGAGGAAATATTGAAGTATTGCTAGTTGGGGTGTACAATAAATAGAACACTCTTCAAGAAAACCTGGACTGAAATCCTGCCTCAGAGAGTTTTGTGACCCTAGGAAAACTACCTAACTTCTCTGAGCCTCGGTTTCCCTATATGTAAAATGGGGATAATAATACCTATAGTACTTAACTCATAGGATTATCAAATGGAATGAAATCCCTTGACAAATTTTAAAGCCCTATACAGGGTGTCCCAAAAGCTTTAATCATTTAAACTTAACTTTTGGGATACCCTACATAAATGTCAGGTATTATTATTATTATTATTTTCATTGGAGTAGATTCAGCTCCCAGTGTGTTGAACCAACTTATTTCTTTGAATATCCATTTCACAGTCTCAGAGTTGGGGGTAGGAGGGAAAAAACAAAAGACTCAAAGGTCATCAAAACCAAGATATATCCAACCAAAAATCCTTCTCCCAATTGGTTTTAGTTCTATTCTGTTGGGTTAAGTAGAAGAGGGGAAAAAAAATCTAACCCCTCTTCCCCTTGACAAACCTTCTAATATGGGAAGAAATCTATCATATCCCCTCCTCAAGTCTTCTCAAAACTAAATATCCCCAGGTGTTTCAATCAATCTTTAGTTGGTTTGATTTAGATATCTACACCTTCCTAATTGCCTTCCACTGGGTCCTCCCTCACTTGTCAATGTTCCTCCTAAAATATAATGCCTAGAACTTGACACAGTAATCCATATGTGGTCTGACCAGAGAAGAATAAGCCAGACTATTCTTTTCATTTTTCTGTGATTAGAAAAATTAGTATTATTGTGTGTAATTGTGTGTGCAAATGTGTATGTGTATGTAGGTACCCAGGTGTCCCCTGACCCTCACTGGCCCACCCCTTTGTCATTCCTTAGCCCAATGACTCAGGCAACTTAAATTCCATTTAAAGATTTTTTTAAATTTATTACAACTTTGGCCAAGTCACTTAATCCCAATTGGCTTGCCTTCCCCCCTCCAAAAAAAAAATTAAAAAATGAATAAATTTATAATTACAGTTTAAAATTACAAGAATTATCTGGAAATTTGATATGATCTCTAATCGTGTTGTTTTTCTCCTAGAAGATATTTGTCTGAGATTTTATTTGTTTCTGGAAGTCTTGTTGAGGTGAAATATCACTCAGCCTTGAAAACAGATGTTTGGTTATCCTTATTAGGTGCTTTTTCTTGACATCAGTATTTTAACGGTGTGATTAAACCAGATGGAAGATAACTCTTCCCCCTCCTCCCTCTTTGAAAAAAAAAAAGACATAGAAAATCAAAATAAACACATGGGCAGGTATTTTCACAATCCAGTTGCCATAACAACTTGATTTCACATCCATGGTAAAAATCTTCTTTGGATCATGCCTATAGATTCTGTGAAGTAAGGGACTCATTTTATTCACTTAATTATTTCTTATTCCACAAAACCCCCTCCTTTTCTGAAAAAAACAGAATAAGCCTGTGGTCGAGTTTATTAAACAACTGAAATGGAATCGTAATAGAAGCTCCCCTCCAAACTATAAAGTAAAAGGGCTCCCAGAAGAAAGCTTGAGATTCTTATATTGCACTTTCACAGACTTCTAATGATATTTTTAAAGGGTATTTTCTTTCCATGAAAATTAAATACTTCTGGTAATTTTACGACATGAGTATTATCCATATATTTTTCCCTGTTTCAACGGGCCAATTCAAAAGTAGTTTATGATAACACTACCAAAACATATTGCTGCAAAATGCCTTCCTTCTGGCTCAATTTTTTTTTCTATTGTTTAATCTCTGGGCCTGAATGCATCTGGAAAACAGGAAAGACAGTGGGAGGTGTGAGAAGCTGGTATCAAGGAACCAGTGGCTCCCTAGCAACATTTCCTGGGAAACACAGCCTCCTTTGTCAAGAAGCCCTAAAGCTGAGAGCTCAATGGCCCCAGGGACTGATAATAGCATATACAAAATATAAGTTAACATTTACCTTACCACACTGGAATAGGTTCAACACAATTCTTCATAATGAATAACAAAAAATGACAATAACAACAACAAAGATGTCTTCTACCAAAGGGAACTGTTGGTATTAGATATTGTGGTCTAAATAGAAGATTTGGGAAATCAAATAACTTATTGAGTGACTTTTAAAGAAGTCAGTTTATACCTCTGTAGATCTGTCTTACCTGTACTTCTCCCAGCTTACACAAAAAAGCACCAAGCTCCTCTGAACTGAGCAGTCTGTGAATAACAAAGAGATGAAACTTTCAAATTAAAATGTTAATGCTTTATTAGGAAAATGGCTGGGGCTTAGGGATGGAACTGGAGCACCCAAGCTAAAGTGTGGTGCAAAAGAGCCAGACCTTGGGTCTGGAGGTAGGAAACCGGAGTATAAACGAGGCTCTGCTGCTTAGTATATGGTGACCTCAGGGTGCTTCTTTCACTTGCCTGATCCTCAGTTTCTTCACTAAAAGTCCCTTCTAACTCTAAATGATGCTGATGAAAAGCTGAAGATGCTCTTATCAGTGGGGTCAAACTCAAGTAGAGATTAATCCCTGATGTCTACATATTGACTATGGAAAGCCACAAATTAAGGCTATTTATCCCATATTACATTTTTATTTATTTTATTAAACATTTCCTAATTATATTTCAATTTAGCCCATAGCTATCCTCATGAGTTTGGTGGCTGCTTGTGGCTGCAGGCCGCATGTTTGATCTCAGCTTTAAGTGTTCTTGGGCAAACAGAATGGTTTGGATTCTAGACTTCTCTCAAAAACATAGAATTAAATCAAACAATTTGAATTCCTGTCCAAAAGAAATGCCATTAACACCAATCTTATAAGTGATGGAAGACTGGACAAGTCACCTCATCATTGCCATCTGAAAATTATTGTACTGTGTTATGGAAATGATGAGGGTACAGTCTCTGGGAGCCCCCTTGAACTCTCCTTGAATCTTCCCATTAGATCTGGCCTTCCCCTAAGGCCATAAGTCTTACATTATCTTTAGGCCTAAATCTCTACCTAGCTTTGCCCTTTATTGTCCAGCTACTTCCCACCCTTAATTCCATTCACTTGATTCCTGGAGTCTGACCTCATCCTAGTTCCATCAAGCTCCTCCTTAGACTCCTCTTCAAAACCCTCCCTAAACCCCTCACCTAGTCACCCCAGACCACCCCCTCAATCCCTCCCACAATCTTTGTGTATATAAGTCTCATCTTGCCTCCATGGAGGTGCTCAGATTCAATCTGGCATCACAAAGGGTGGGATTTCTTAAGACAATCCATTATGGCAAACCCTTAATAAACTTTGTCTTTTCCCTTGGCTGAGGAGGCTTGAGTCAAATTCATTCAGCAGGACCCGAAACGTTGGTATTTTGGGGTTTTGAGCACCCCTCAACCCCAAACCTCTTCATTTGGAAATGCTGGTTTTATTTCATATATTAAAAATAAAATAAAATAAATAACCTGATGGTGTTGGGCTAGATCACTTGCTAGGTCTCGTCTAGCTATTTATCTAAGGTGCTTTCCTCCTGAGCTGTACAGTGAGCCCTCAGTTGACAAAAAACAAATATCATAAATATATGGAAAATATTAATTCACATCTTTACCTAATGCACAGATTTAACTTTCACTTAACTACCTTAAGAAGAGAGATAACCTGAAGTTCCCATGAGTCTGAAGTGGGGAGTGGACATAATCTAGGTTTAGATGCATAAAGTTGGAGCCCAAAGAGAAAGTAGGAAAAGAATATGATCTTGGATTGTTCTATCAGGTATTTCCTGGACATTAGAGGGAGAGAGCATTTTTGCTGGCACTAGAGGAACTGATGAGGGTACAGTCTTTGGGAGCCCCCTAGAACTCTCCTTGAATCTCCCCACTAGATCTGGCCTTCCCCTGAGGCCATAAGCCTTTTCTTATCACTAGGCCCAAATCTCTGCCTGGCCTAGCTCAGCTGCTTCCCACCCTTAATCCTACCAAAATCCCATTTTCTTGTTTCCTGGAATCTTGACCTCTGGTAACCCCAGTCCCATCAGGTACCTCCTTGGACTCCTCCTCAAGACCCTCCCTAAACTTCTCCTCTAGCCACCCCAGACTACTCCTCAATCCCTCCCATAATTTTTCTGTATATAAGTTTCATCTTGCCTCCATGAAGGCGCTCAGATTCAATCTAGTTCAGTAGATTGAATCTGGCCTGCTTGTGAAAACAAGCATCACAAAGGATAAGATTTCTTAAGACAACCCATTATGGCAAATCCTCAATAAACTTTGTCTTTTTCCTTGGCTGAGAAGGCTTGAGTCGAATTCATTAGGCAGGACCCAGTGAGTTGGTGTTTTGGGGTCTAGAGCACCCCCAAAAGCCTATGGTTCCCTACCATCATCATTTTTCTTTAACTTCATCAGAACCATTTCAAAAGCTTTTAGTGTAGACTCCTCACCTTGGCTATATACAGTATACTTTTAAAATGGGACACACACAAGATTAACTAGTGGAGATTAACCCCGGCACATCAAACACAGGATAGAAATCTAGACCATGGAATCATAGATTTAGAGCTAGAGATGAGCTGAATATTAGGAATATGGGGATTCAAGAGATTAATGTTATATATGTATATATATATGCATGTATATATATATACACACATATATATGTATTTATGTATATACATATATATGTATTTATGTGTGTATATGGACATATACTATACATGTATATGTATGTATGTATATATATATACATATATATATATATGCAAACTGCTTGGTATTTGTGGGAAATTAAATCACTTTAAACAACCAATTAGTTGACTCTGAAAGGCAGTATAGCATGATGGATAAAGTGTCTGCTTTGCAGTCAGTAAAACCTGTGTTCAATTCCCATCTCTGACATATATGACTATTTGTTCATTAGTCCATTAATTTCTTAATGCTGTCTCATACATAAACATAACTTCTTTAAGACAATAAGTTGCACAGTAGATACTGATCTCCATTGGTAGAAGGGATTTCCTCACTGGGAGTTCCCTACATCCTAGACTTGATCAAAAGTAAGTAGATGGTTCTTTTTTTAAAAATAACCAGGTATTTCAATAAGCTTTTCAGCGTTCCCAGACCTGTGATTTCATCAGCCAAGAAAACTTCCTAGGGTGAAAATACCAGTCGCTGATTCAGACAAGCAATCCATCTGTAACTTACAGTCTTAAAGAATTGCCTAAATCGCTGAAAGTTTGAGTGACTCACCCTAATCACATAGCTAAAATATAGTAGAAGAAAGACTTAACCTCAGGTCCTCCTGGCCCTAAGGCCATCCCTCTACCTAGCAAACCACCTCTTGAATAAATGTAACTTCTCTTTAACATTGACATATCCATGGATTTTACCCATGCCACTTACTCTTCTCCAATTACCGCCATTCCACAGTACCACTTTGTTCTTTTTAAAGAATCTATTGCTTCATCTTCTTGCCTAGAAATGTAAAAAGGTTAAGATTCCATCTAAAAATGTCTCCGTTTGGCACCAAAGGCTACTTCTATGAATCCTAATAACATAAGGAATGAGTGATGGCTTCGATAAACAGGCAATTGGATGGTGTGTTTTATGATGTGAATCAGCAATTTAAAAGAGGCTTTGTTTTGTTTATTCCCTGGTGAGAAGATTATTAAAAGCACCAAGAGCAGACACACATATGCCCAAGTAGCAGAGAAGGAAAAAAAAAACATCAACTAGAAGCACTAGACTTCAAATTACATAAATGCTAACTAAGCATAAAGAGGGTAAAAGAAGAGGAGATTGAGGGGAGAATCCATATCTCCACTCCCCACAGCCAGAGACCCTATGTCAATCATCTTAAGAAAGACTAATTCTGCTATTCAAGGCTCTCCAAAATCTGTCTCCAATTTACCTCTCCATCTCACATCTCCTTTACATATTTTACTGCAGCCAAATTTATAAGGATTGTCCACTTTTAAGTAGTAGGTCATCCCTCAGCCTGCCCCTTAATTCATTTCCATACTTAATCTTATCATCTCAAGCTCTAGAACAATCAAAGGATATGTTTTGCTATTTTCTTATTAATAAAATCATGATTATTTTCTCAGTAATTAATATTAGTTCCAGATCCCACCCCAGTTCATTCAATATTATTTGTTGAGCAAACCAGAGAAATCTCCATTCCCAGTAGTATTTACTCATGTCTCTACATATTAAACCCTTTAATCTCCTATAAATAAATATTAAAATTACCAAATATATAATTTAAGGGATGAAATCAATAATACAATGAAGATTTAGATCATTATTTACAACATTTTTGTTATGAGAAAGATCAAAGCCAAAGTCACTTCCAGCCCTTTCTTTAAAAGATGACTAGTTTCTACCTCCAGAAATACAATTTCATCATTCAGATCATGCCATATGCTGATTAAAGTCTCATAAGAATCTTTTTCATATTCATCCTCAATATAAAGAGTTAAATTCAGTCACTTAGGAAATAACTTATATTAAATCTTTTTCTTTCTTATTTCTTCAGCCATCAGAGATAATAAATCTCTTCAGCATATCTAATGCTGGCACTCTTAACAAGTCTCTCTCCAGACTCACTCCTCATAAAATTATATTTCTTTGTAAAATAATAGCTAACACAGTTCTCAGAAGAAAAAAGTTTCTCCTCATCTTCTTCTTGTCTTCTCCATAGTTTATCATATGTATCCTCATAGAGGAAAGCTAAAAACACACTCTCCCTGATTCCAGAGGGAAAAGCACATTGTAGCAATAAAATTACAAGTATCACTCCCAACTGCGGTATAAACTGCTTTTTTTGCAAGTCAATTTGACTCTTAAAAATACAATAACAGTATTTTAGTCGATGAAAGACCTTAGTAAAACAGTTGTTACACTACGTTTTAGTCAAAGTGCCCATTCGATCCATCTATGTCCTATGCCTGAAAATTACTCCTTCTTAACATTTATCTTCCTTTAAATTCCAACCCAGCTGCTACCTGTTCCACAAAGAACTGGCCACCCCCTGGTAAATAAGAATACTTTTTCCTCAACATTTACATACCACTTTTCTTGGGTGTCTCCTTGGCACTTAATCGCTCTTTCTTGTATCATTGCCAAAGTATTGCCCCTTCTAGAATATTAGTTTTTTTCAGAAGATGGACAGGAATGCGTGTGTGTGTGTGTGTGTGTGTGTGTGTGTTTGTTTATACATGTACACATATACATATATACAGTGTAAATATATATTTATGTATCTGTATGTATATTTTGTATGTGCTCATGTATGTACACGCATACATATACATATTTATATTTGTATTTCTAATGCCTAACTCAATGTCCTCCAAAAAATAGGAACTGAATGTTTCTTGAATGAGTGAATAAATGTTCAACCAATCTTCCTGGCATCTGTTGGAAGAATCCTCTTTCCTGAACCCAGATTGTTCAGTGGTAGGGAAGTTTGTGTGTTTTACTATTCCATTTGCATAAATAAAGGGTAACCAGCTACTTATTAAAAATTCTAAATGTACAAAACAAATAAATTAGGACTTGATTATTTACTTTAAGAAAAAGCAATTATTCAATCCAGTCAAGACAGTTCCCTTGTCTATTTAAAGGTTTTTTTTTTCTTTTTTAACTGATCATGATTTGACTGGGAGGCTGAGAGAAGAAAAACATAAATCTAGAATTTAACAACCACTCTGAAAGGAAGATCAAAGACAAAATGAAGTCTCTCTGACATTGTCATTCAAGTCAATTGAAAAATATGATTATGTACAAAAATCCTTCTTGCAAACTCCACCCCCCCCCCCGCCAAGAATCCCCTTAGTTATCAAAGCAAAGGATAACTGCTTTATATAAGCAAGGACAGTTGGATATGGATTGTAGCAGTACCTTGACCAAGGAAGTTCTCCTAGATAGTTGGTAGCAAGAATGACTGGCAAGAAAGAAAAAGAATATGACTTTCAGGAAGAATTTTGTAATGACCTATAGAGAAGTTGTGATTTTTGTCTTTTTTCTTTTTCTGGGGTTAGTTAACTACTATCTAACTGTTTTCAAAGTACAGGTTGGTCTCTCTCTCTCCTAGAAAAGAAGGAGAAACAGCTAATGAAGTGCCCGTTTCTTTCACAACTTCTCATGGATGATGAAGTATTTATTTAAGAGATAAAAAAAAGGGATAAGCAAAAGACAAAGGAGATCAGGAGAGACAGAGGAAAAATTTGATTTGTAGGAGCACAGAGGAGAGAGGGGGAAAGAATCATTGAACTTCCAAGTTCAAGGAAATATGAGGTAGTTCTTTGAAGGAGGAAGAAGTAGCTGCTTCTTCAAGGAATTGCAAACTATAGCAAGGGGTCATAGCCTGGGGCTCGTGAACTTTTTTTTTTTACATATTTTGATAACTTTCAATAAAAATTGGCTTTCTTTGTAATCCTGTGTCTTTTATTTTATGCATTTAAAAACATTATTCTGAGGTATTCATAAGCTTCAAAGATTGCCAGAGGGGTCTGTGACCTTAAAAAGGTGAAGGGTCTCTGATGCAGAAAGTGAAAGATTTTGGGACTGTAAAGGTCTTTAGAGGTCACCTAGGCTATTTCAGGAGGGCCATGAACTTAAATGGGAAAAAGTATATTTTTATTTTCACTAATCTTTGGTTTTCTTTATAATTCTTTGTATTTTATTTTGTGTATTTTAAAACAGTATTCTGAGAAGGGGTCCATAGACATCATCAGACTGCCATGGGGGTCCAAGACACAAAAAAAGATCAAGAACGCTGATCTAGTGGAATTTCATCATTTTGAGTTTAAGGAAATAGAACGTGGGAAAGTAAATTTCATTGTTCCAAGTCAGCCAGATAGTAAATGGCAGAACTAGGATTCAAACCCAGTTCTGTAGCTCTAAATGAAGTATTTTTCCCACTGCACCCTACTGACTCTCTCGTATTGATCTATATGTATCATCAGTTGAAGGATCAATCATCCAATAAGCATAGAGGAAGAAAAGAGAAATAGCAGTGGTTGGTGAATTCACAGTTAGAGGAACTGAAGCAGCTCATTATTGGCCTGACATTGACAAAAGGAGGGTGTGCTGTCTTCCAATGCCAAACATAGGAAGTCCCTTAAGACATGTCAAACCTCATGACTACTACTCACTTCTCATAATACACATGGGCAGAAATGGTACTGCCTGAAGAAAGGTAGGAAGCGTCTCTGAGAATAATGAAGACTTGGGCAAAAAACAAACAGAACCAAAACAATAACAAAAAAAAAACCCATGAGACTCTAGGGACACAAGTGTCACTGCTACCATTCAAAAGCAAACGACTTGAGAAGAAAAAAGGCAGATTTGGGCAATGAACAGGTAGTTTAAAAAAAAAGTGTGGAAACAGGGTTTGATTTCTAGATCACAGCTTTAACTATCAGAATGGTGAGCCCCTGATTAAGGATAAAATACACATAAGAACTGGGGATGGGGTGGGGAAGGCATTTACCTGGAGTCTTACAAATCTAATCAAAAGGGCTTTAACCTGAAGAGGACAAGAGAAAAGTAAAACAGCCTATAAATAGCCATGAAGCTAAATGCTACGGATAGTATACATAAGGCATGTGTATAGCTTTGTCTGAGTATGCTGGCCTATAAGGGGACTACCATGACCTTTAACTCTTCCAAAGGAAGGAGAAGAGACAGTAGTAATGTTGACCCCGAGGTATGCTGATATATTTCAGCACATTTAGCCCGTGCTTAATGAATGCCCATGCATATATTTATCATGGGAAAATAGGTCAGGGGTATGCTGGAATCAAATTGAGCCAGCTAGTGAGAGTCGATTATTAAACTTTCAGTGTGAGCATTTATACCTCAGAAGTTGGCTAATGCTACAAATAAGGGTTTAATTTATTGTTTTGTTGATTATTTACATTTAAGAAAGAAAGGGAGAAACAATGCAGATTAAACTTTAAAGTGTGTCATGCATACATTTTTTTAAGAGAGAGCCAATTGTTAAAAATTTACCAATATATGCCTATGAGAACAGCTAGGTGGCACAGCGGATAGAGCACCAGGCCTGGAGTCAGGAAGACTCATCTTCCTGAGTTCAAATCTAGCCTCAGACACTTAATAGCTATGCGACACTGGGCAAGTCTCTAAATTTTGCTTGCCTCAGTTTCCTCATCTGTAAAATGAACTGGAGAAAAAAATGGCAAACCAATCCAGTATCTTTGCCAAGAAAATCCCAAACATAACTGAAACAACCAAACAATGACATGACTATGAGGTACCCAAAAATTCACAGAAACAAAATCCATTAATAAAACCGATGGCCTCAGATGCCTATACATACACAAATGTACAAAATATGGGCAACAGGAAAGTTGAATTAGAAATCCTAATGCTAGGTGGCAAATTTTATTGTCTGTGGGTCTTTGAGATGTGATGAGGTGAGAACAATGACTATCTATCTATCTATCTATCTATCTATCTATCTATCTATCTATCTATTTATCTATCTATTTCCCTGAAAAGATGAACTTATTCAAAAGCAGTAGGGTAAGTGAAGGGGTAGAGGGAACACAGTAGAATCATACAATGAGATACTCACATCATAAAATTCAGGAATTAAAGTGTACAGGGGTGTGAGAAGTGTGATGAGAGACATTTGGGTGAAGATTGGGAGCAAAAACAAAAGTGACAAGTAATGTGGATATTGGAGTTTATTACAGACTAACTGGACAAAAGGAGAAAATAGATGAGGAATTTGGGAAATAAATAACAAGCTTAGCATAAAAGTATGTTATAGTAGTAGTGTTGTGGGGCAGGGGAATATCAGTCATCCAGAAATCTATTAGAACTTTCAGTGTCTTGACTTGTCTTATAATTTCCTCTATTGAAAGGTAGACAGTTCTGTAAGGAGACCTAATAATGGAAACTTTAAGGAAAAGTGACTACTCTATCTTCAAATTAGAGGAAAGCTAGTCATTGTCTGATATGCATCCTAGATTTTAGGAGTGTAATTCAAAAAGGTGCAGAGGAAAAATCAGATCCCATGGTCTAAAGGTCTGAAGCGAAAGTTAGGCCAAAGAGAGAGGGGAAGCTCTCAGGAAACAAATTCTGAAGAGACAAAGAGAAACAATTCTCTTGTGGAGGAAAAGTAGGGATTGACTTGAGAGACTGGATCTGGTCACACTGTGAACTTATCGACCTACTTAAATTTTCTTAAACATACAAAAGATTAATGATAGAATAAGAGGGTTAAAGTAAGGGTTCCTGTGTACCCCACCAAAAAAAATCCCAATCATTAGAAACACTAAGTTGTATAAACAAAACATTCAAAATATTTTGAATGAACAAAGCAAATAAGATTGTGACTACAATCAGAAAAATATTATAGGATACCTGGTTATTACATATTATATTATGTTTCTCCTGCCATAATATTATGATATAATGTCATTATATTTTAACATTATATATTATAGGATAGCAGGAAGCAACAGAGATGGAAAAAAAAAAAACTTTGCAAGATAGCCTGGAAAAGAAAGATATTTCAGAGAAACAAAAAACAAATCAAGAGATGAAAGGAAAGATGACCAGAAATAGGTGGCTCAGTGGGCAGAATGCCAGGCCTGGAGTCAGGCAGACTCATCGTTCTGAGTTCAGATATGGGCTCACATACTTACTAGCTGTGTGACCCCAGACAAGTCATTTAACCCTGTTTGCCTCAGTTTCCTCATCTGTAAAACGAGCTGGAGAAGGAAATGGCAAACCACTCTAGTATCTTTGCTGGGAAAACCCCAAATGGTGCCATGAAGAGTTAGGCATGACTGAACAACAACAAATCCAAGTTAAAGGAGCCTACATAGTTATCAGCACAAGAGAGAATAATTATTTATTTTATTATTGTTATTTTTTTATAATTATTATTATCTGTTGTTTAAATTTGTAACATTTATTTGAGATGCACAGCTTCTTTGTGATGTAACATAAAAATCCAAAGAGCTTAAATTAGCCCCAAGTGCAATACCTAAGTTGGTTACCAAGTCGGGAGTGGTATGGGCCATTGTGCAAAATTCCTCTGGCCACCTGGATGTCATAAGATAAAGATGGCTTTGTCACAACAATGGCAATTATTTAACTTTCTCATTCCATTGAGGATGCTACTTATGCCAGGGGTTTAGAAGAAGAAATGAACCATTAATATAAAGAAAGCATCATAGTTACCTGCCCTCTACCCTCCACCCTCAGGGTAATTCACTCAATTCTCTTTCCTTCATACTGGTATTTTTTTTAGACAGAAAACATGTAATAACTAGAGTATTAATAAACACGAACTTGAAATGAAAGGAAAATAAATAACACAGTCATTGTCATATTCTCTTATTTCTTTCCCTTCCCCTCTTCCTCCATCATATCTTCTGTGTGAGTGGGTGTAACCAATCCAATAAAGGAATAGAAACAGGAAGAGTTTTCCTGTCCCATCTCATGGATAGAAGAATGTGAAGAGAGAGGCAGGGCTTGCTCCTTCTGGCTCACTATGGCTATGTTCAGGATAAATGGCAGTTTACAATCTGTGGAAGATTCTGGGTAACGATCATGTCATCTCTCCACAGTTGCCTATTATCAGCACAGTGACGCTGCCATGCAGCTCTGGCTCTGTGTTTCTTGTCTCGCCAACCTGCCCCCCCCACCCCAAGTTCCAATGTAAGGAAGATATAGAAAATCACAATCAACATCTCATTTATCCTGTAGTTTTTGTAGCAGAGAGATTAGAGCAACCCTTGGGCTAATGTCACTTGGAGTTGAAGCATCTCAGAATCTAATCCATCTAGCCCTCTCTGTGAATCACCCCAGGCCCACAGGATCTTCACAGAGGCAGCAAAACAAGGAGGGATTACCTTGGGCCAAAAATTAATGATAGAAATAATAAGAAATTGTGTTCCTTTCCAAAAGAATGACTGAAGAAAAAACAAACCCCAAAATTAATTATGCCAAAGCAAATAGTTTAAACATCCCAGTGAAATGCAGGAGAGAAAAAAATGTTTTACAAAGAAGATGCTAATAATATGATATTTACTGGGAACACATGTAATCCAGAAAGAGCTAAATAGATTTAAAATGACAGGCTGGTTGAAAATTTATCTTCGCACTGTCAAAATCACCAAAAAAAAATAGGAATGACTAATAATATTAGACTAAGTTGAATTCAAACCAGGAAATATTAAAAGAAATAAACATTACTTTATATTAAAAGGTTCTGTATTAAATAAAATTATGTCAATCTTAAATGCATGTTCTTATAATTCTGTAATAAAATTTATAAAGGAAAACCTCACATCTTTACAAGAAATATATTATTTTAAAGAAATGAATTTTTAAAGAAACAAACACATACTTATAAGACTAATAGGGTATACTTCTCGATGAAGCAGTATCAGAACACATGAATGGACAGTTGAAAAAGAGGAAAGACTTAATTCCACAAAAAGACAGTCAAATTTCTTTATTATCAGAAAATTGTCAATCAACCAAAGACATCATTTGATCCTAGAGGAAATGGGGAACCACTAGATTTTATTGAATAAGGGGTCTGACATGGTTAAAATCTGTACTTCAGGAAGATTATTTCAGCCATCAGATAACAGGATGGAATATAGTAGAGAAACACCTGAGACAAGAAGACAGATTAGGAGATTGTTGCAATAATTCAGGTGAGAGCTGACATCCTACAGTAAGATGGAGAAAAGAGATAAGATGTGAAAGTTATTATACTGGAAGAAATAAGACAATTTGACAATTTATTGGATATGTTCAAAGAGGAAATGTGAGGAGTTGAGTATAATGCCAAGGTTATGAATCTCAAAGAATAGTAGTGCCCTCAATAGAAGTAGGTAAGTTTGACAGAAAAAAGGGTTTGAGAGAAAGTTAATAAGTTTTATTTGGGATATAAATCTGAGATTTCTTCAAGATATATGGGTTGAAACGAGTAATAGAAAACTAGAATTTCAAAACTAGAGCTCAGAAGCTAAATGTATAGATCTGGGTATCATCTATATAAAGTTGATAATTAACCCATGGGAACTGAACAGGTCATGGAGAAAGTATAGAGAGAAGAGCCAGGTGGCCCAGAACAGAGGTTTAGAGGTAGATAAACAGTTAGGGTACAGGCATGATACGGATGATGATTCAGCAAAGGAGATTGTAAAGGAATCATAACACATGTAGGAGAACCAAGAGAGCATATTTTAATGAAAAGCCAGAGTTGAGAGAGTATCCAGGAAGACAGTGATTAAGTGTCAAATACAACAGAAAGGCCACAAGCATGAGGGCTAAGAAATGACCATTGCATCGAGCAATTACAATTTCAATCGAATCATGACTGTAACATGCCATATTACAAGGTGTTAAGGAAGGAGTGAAGGGAGAAGAAATAAAAGCACTAAGTTTAGATGACTGTTTCAAAGAGTTTGAGGAAATGAAGAGAGGCCTGCGGTATAGTAGACAAAGAGCTGACTTTGAAGTCATGAAGACCTACCTGTGTTCATGTTCCATTTCCAGTATATGCTGGCTATGTGACCCTGTGGAAGACACTTGACCTCTCAGTATTTTAGGCCAGAGGTCAGCAAACTCCAGCCCATGGGCCATATTTAGCCTAGCACCTGTTTTTGTACATCCCACAAGCTAAGAATACTGTTTACCTTATTAAATAAATGATTTTAAATTTCTTGATATCAAACTCCCTACTAAACAAGCTCAGGATCTCACAGACACTGTAATATGCCTTAAATTTCCATCTGTTGTTGTTGTTCAGTCATGTCTGACTCTTCATGACCCCATGGACCATAGCATGCCACTACTGTCCATAGGGTTTTCTTGGCAAGATAGTAAGGTGGTACGCCATTTCCTTCTCCAGTGGATTAACACAGACAGAGGTTAAGTGACTTGCCCAGGGTCAGACAACTAGTAAGAGTCTGAGGTCACATTCAAACTCAGGTCTTCCAGACTTCGGGTTCAGCATGCTATCCCCTGAGCCAAATAGCTGTCCCTTGAATTCCTATTTAGTGTAACACAAGATCAAATTTGGTTTTCCCAAAGGACTTTCTACCCCAGAGATTTAAATAAATGTATTTAAATGAATATGTGTATCTACATGTACATATGTATATACATATATATGCATGAATGTAAAAGCCATTCTTAGTTTGCTGGTCATACAAAAAATAGGCAGTCTTAGCATTTGCCCCTTGGGTTATAGTTTACTGACCCCTGCTCTTTAAAATAGTATGTTACAGAGAAAGTGCCAACTGTCATTGTTAGAGAGAGCTTCCTCACCCAGAAGTTCTCTATGCCAAAGAAATCACTCATCTTTTCTGGAAGTTTGACAATAAAGGGAAAAGAGAAAGAAGATGACAGTTTAAGAGTATGATAAGGCCTAGAGAGGATTCTTTGAAGTTTGGAGAAATGGGCATGTGTAAAAGCAATAGGAAAGAAACCAATAGATAGGGAGACACAAGATGAGAGAGACAGACAGACAGACCAAGAGGGAAAGAAGTAAGGAGAAACAGATGATTAAGAGGCCAATCTGTTAGAGAAAATCAGAAGGCATGTGAAGTATATGTGTAGAAGGGTTTGTCTTGGTGAGGAAAAGGGCTACCTCATTACCAGAGAGAGACTTGAGGAAGAAAGAAGAACATGAAAAATGATGTTAAAGGAGTTTGAGATGAAGGGTAGAAAATGGCCTCACTATGTAAGTTTTGGAATGCTACAGTTTCTGAATAATTTAAGTTGGGGTGACTCTTCAGATAATTCCACATTGCTTTCTAGAATGGTTGCTCAAATTCACACAATTGACACAACAACATGTTAATATGTCCATCTTTCCATGATACTTCCAACTCTTTACTATTCATGCCTTATGTCACCTTTGCCAATTTTCTGGGTATATGGTAAAATTACAGGACTGTACTTATTTTTGGCATTCTCTCTCTCTTTTTCACATTATTTCGGAGCATTCTTTTGTTTTTAATTTTTCTTTTGAGATTGTTTGTATCCTTTGACCTCTAATTTGGTGAGAGTGACTTTTGGACATAGATTTCTGATAGTTTTCTATTTATCGTGGCTATCGGACCCTTATCAAAAATATTTGATACAATCTTTTTTCATACTTGACAGCTTCCACTTATTTCCTAGTTGCATTAATTTTGCTCATGCATTAACTTTTCAATTCCATATAATCAAAATTATCCATTTTATCTTTTGTTACCACCTCTCTCTCTTATTAATGATTCACAGACTATGCTTAGCTCTGCAAAATATTCGATCTGGTTTTCTTTATTTTTCATGTCATGATTTTTAGTATTCAAAATGTATGATGGGAGCAGCTAGGTGGCACAATGAGTAGAGCACCGGCCTGGCCCTGGAGTCAGGAGGACCTGAGTTCAAATCCTGTCTCAGACACTTGTCACACTAGCTGTGTGACCTTGGGCATGTCACTTAAACCCAATTTCTGGGCCTTCCATCATCCAAAAAAAAATGTATGATGGTACATTATATAAGATATTGGTCTAAACTTTTGTCCCAGTGTTTTTCATCTTCTCAGCAACTTGTCAAATAAGGTAATAGATATTTTTGGTTTATCAAACACTAGGCTATTGAGTGTGACTATTCCTATTCTTCTTTGTTTGGTCTGTTCCGGTGAGTTACTCTTCTATTTTTTAATCAGTATCAAATGGTTTTAATAATTGCAGATTTATAATAACATTTTAGGAAAAGACCTTAGAGTTGGGTGGCTCTCTTCATATAATTCCAAATGGCTTTCTAGAACGGTTGGTCCAAATCACAGAATTAGCACAACAACAATATGTTAATGTGTCCATCTTTCCACAATACCCCAAACACTAACTACTCACATCTTTTGTCATCCAATTTTCTGAATATGGGGTAAAATCTCAGAGTTATGCTTTTTTATTTCTCCTTTATACCCACCTTTTTTCATTATTTTTCTCTTAATATTATAGAATTACAGATTCCATGGATAGATTTGAGAGGATTCCATGAACTTGGATAGAAAAAAAAATCTACAACATTATTTTCCCTAACTTCTAACTGAAATTATGATTTTTTTTTTAAAATTACATTATTCTAAGAACGAGTCTTTGTGACAATAACCAATGGTTCCACGTATGGGTGGTATGGTGCTGGCTGGTGGAGAACCTCTGTTTTCTTGGTGTTAATTGTCAGGCCAAAATGAGCACAAGAGGCAGAGAGAATCAATCTATTCTCTGTCACATCTCAGCCTCGAAGGCTGCATTGAGTTCACAGTCATCCATGAACAGAATGTTGCACACCAACTCTCCTTCCACTTTAGTCTAGTCTCTCATTTTAATTCCATGTGTATCTTTGCTTTCTATGTGTTCCTTGTGAACAAAAGATTGGGAGGTTATGTTTTCTTACCCATTCAGTCACATTTCAGTTTTATTGGATTATTCAGTCCATTCACATTTGAACTGATAAATGAGGCTGGTGTTTTTCTCCATTGGAGTTTTTATAATATAATTTTAGGATATAAAAAATTAATTAATTTTGTTTAAACTATTTTAATGTAAGCCAATTCCTACAGGCTCTTTTCTTCCCTTGCCCCACATTTCTATTTGTCAACCCATTTTTAGTTTCAGTGTTTACATAAATTACTGATTTTTTCTTTTATTTAGTTATAAATTTATTTCCTCCTTTTTCCTTTCTTTTCCCTTGTTAGTTGTTAGTTCAAAATCTCTCTCTCTCTCTCTCTCTCTCTCTCTCTCTCTCTCTCTCTCTCTCACACACACACACACACACACACACACACACACACACACACACACACACCATTTTTCTCCCCTCCACTTCTTTTGTTGGTTGGTTTTCTTTTTCTGTGCTTCTTTCTAAGAAGTTTTTATTCTCATTGTTCTCTTCATAAATTATCTTCCTTTCTAGGTTATTCTGAAATTTTGTTCTTTTATTTATGGTCTATACCCTTATTTATTCCTTCTTTGATCTCTTTATTTTCCTCAAGAGATTTAAGCTTCCAAAGTATCAGATGTGAACCCTCTAGTGTGACCAGTTAATTGCCTTTACAGAACTTGCCTTATCATCCCTTTTTTGCTGTAGTGCTTCACTTATAGAAATGTCCACTTAGACAAAAGTAATGCAAATAGGAGCAGCACCTCATGGTAGAAATTACCTGTGTCTCAAATCATTTAGTCCAAATCTACCTTCTGTATTCTTCATGACCATTCTCTTTCCCATGGGCCATGACATTTCACCTCTGAATTAATGCCCCCACTTCCACCCTTCTGGTGGTAGGTCCCGCAGGAACTTATATACTCCCTTATCCAGAGCCAGGATGCTGTCCATTGAGACATAGCACTCTCTCAGAAAAAGGTGATTTCTCAATATATTAACTCCTTTCAGATGAAACTCATTATGAAGTCCTTATTTCCCATTATAAATATATATCTCTTCCCACAGGGCAATGCTCTTCAATGGGACTCTCACTGTTAGGTTGAAACCTCACTCCCCACATTTTCAATCCTTTCCTTCTGCCACCTCTCCCATTCTCCTGAAGCCCTGATGGAAATACTATAGGTGTCATCATCTCTTCCCTGTTTGTGAATGGATTCGATGAGAGTACATCACCTATTCCCCATCAATATACCTCCCCATTCTGCAGTTTTGTCTTACAAAATAAATTCATTTACATGTGTGGGAGATTATAAGTTTTAATCTATAATGCTTCAGTTCTATTCCTTTACCTCCACTTTTCTTTAGCTTTTGCTAAAGTTATTGTTCTCTTGTATGATTAAATGAGTTAATATATGTAAAATGCTTTGCAAACCTTTAAATACTTTATAAATGCTATTATGATTAGTTATTATTTGCTTCTAAATCTCTTGAATATCCATCTTTGTATCTTTGTTTTTGCCCCAAAGGTCAGTCTTTTTCTTTCTCTGTTTGAAAATAAAAAAACCCTATAAACACTGGGTAAACTATTATATTATATGTTCATTTATTGGTAATTATACCCATTTCCTTTTCTAGTGTATCTCTTGTTTGGGGTATTTGTAAGTTAACTATTCTACTAAATGGTCTTTATTTTGTTGTTTTTTTTTTCAAAGATGACTGAAATGGCTATCTTTTGTTGAACATTCATCTTTTTTGCTCACGACCAGTCTTAGATTTACAGGATGTATCATTTTGGGTTGCAATTTGAGCTCCTTTGCTTTTTGGAATTTAATATTCTATTCTTTGTTATGGATTCTAGTGATGAGTAATCTTATGTCATTTGAATGCCTTTTCTATATGAAGGTCTTCCTCCTTGCTGCTTGCAGAACGTCTTGTTTGTCGTAGAAATTGTTTGATTTAACCATTCTTTGTACAGCAGTTAGAAGCCAAGGTTTTTCTTCTGGAAATCATCTGTAGATTCTTCAGATTGATGCTTTGTTTTTAATATTCAAAAGTTCCATGTGGTTTTCTTATACTTACTACATTGTGGTGTTCAAGATTTTTTTCACTTGCCATATTATTCTGGGAAAAATATGATACTTACATTTTCTCTGCAGATCTTGTCTTCTAGGGCAGTGACTGATATGTACAGAAATCATGTGCTCTTTTAACATTATCACCTTATGCTACTCTTTTAAAAATTCTTCTTCTGCATTAGTATTTTTCATTCTAAATCTGTTAATTAATCTTCTGCTTTGTTGAGGAAATTCTCTATTCTGGATTTAATTTTTCCTCATCTGCTGAGTAGTTTTTTTTTTCATTTCTGCATTGACCACTACAATTCTGATATATGTATATACATATATATACATACATACATATGCATATACACATATATTCATTCCTATCTTCTTTTCATAAATTTCATTTCTCTTTTGAACAATTATATAATTCCTTCTTCCTGTTCCATATTTTCTTGAGATTCCATAGGAGCCAGAGTTTCATCACGTATTAGTTCACTTTCCTTCATTTATTAATATTTGTTGAAAGTTTTATAATCTCTCTGAGGATCTAGTGCTCATCTTGCCTTCTATTTTTATGATCCTTTTTGTTTATTTATCTGGCTGATTTGTAGGTTTTTAAAAGAATTTTCTTTTTCTCAAAATACTTAGTGTTTCAGCATTTTTCATTATATTTTTCTTTTTCTCTTTTTCTAATTCCTCCTTTCCTGATAGGTAGACCTCTGAGGCTATTCCCATGTTTGGGAATTTAGGATTTGCCAGTCTGGGTCTTTGCCTTGAATAACCTCTTGAGAAGACAAGACTGGCCTAGCTGGGCTACAGTCCCTTTCCTTCATGCCTAGTTCAATCATGAATACTGGCCCACTACCCTAGTTCCTTCCTTGGCTGTTCTCCATTCCTTCTTTAACTGGATTGAATTACCATCTGACAATTTTTGCGGGGGAAGAGTGGGAGATATATTTTGGGCAAGAATTTTCTGAAGCCTTTCGAATTCCCAACCCAGGAGTAGCCCTGGTTAAAAACAACATTCCTCCTTCCTCATCATATGGTTGGTCAGAATCAGTGTCTTGGTGTGTCTTGTGGTCCTGCAACAGGAGAGGAATACGAATTTGATCTTAAACACAAACCCATGAGTCTTGTGTGTGCCTACATTAGGGTAGGGTAAGTGTACTAAATAAGAGCCTTAAGGATTTACATTCTCTAATGTTAATTCATAGTGGTTTTTCCTAGGCAGCATTTTCTCATCTTTCTAGTTTGTATATTTAGTTATAATTACTCCATATCTGATATATAATTACTCTTTGAGGGGACTTTATGAGTTAATATGGTCTGGGGAAAGAATCTACTCTCTAGTTGGTTTTATAACCAGGAAGTCTCTAGTACATATTATTAAAGGTACTTAATTTTTTCAGTTATTTTTAATCATGTCTGACTTTTCATGACCCCACTTAGGGTTTTCTTGGCAAAGATACTGGAGTAGGTTTGCCATTTCCTTCTCCAGCTCATTTTACAGATGAGGAAACTGAGGCAAACAGAGTTAAGTGACTTTCCCAGGATCACATAGCCAGTAAGTTTCTGAGGCCCTATTTGAACTCAGGAAGATGAGTCTTTCTGACTTCAGACCTGACGCTTTATCCACTGCATAACTGCCCAATGAAACATAGTAGTCATAAAGAACCAGGACAGGATTCACAAACAAGAGGTTACGTCAGGTTAACACCATTTCCCTTTTTTTACTGTGTTACTATACTGGTTGATTAGAGGAATTTTGTAGATATAATTTACCTGACTATCAACAAAGCATTTGAAAATGTCTGTTATTCTTTTCTTGTGGACAAGATGGTGAATTATAGGCAAAGCCAATAGTGGAAAACTCAAATAGAAAGGGATCCACTAAACCATAAATAAGGATACCTCCGGGCCATATGTTGACTTAGAAAGCCACGTATTATTTAGGTTCTGCTGAATTTTTATTTATTTTTAAAAAATATTTCCCAATTATATTTTATTCTGGTTAGGCTGCACTTAGGATCAGCACTATTGTGAACACATTGCCACATGTCTGAACTAAGTAATAGTAGAGTTAACTACATTTGGAAAAGCTTTAAAATCACGTGTAATCACTAATATTTCTATGTCAACTTGGAATATTCCAGGTATGTGCCTGTAGTAGGAAGGCCGAATTTATGATCTCAAATATAATCATGTATATGTTTGAATGGTCCGAAAT
>CM053626.1:92720261-92742040 GCA_028646595.1 Phalanger gymnotis
CAAAACAGTTCAACTTTAGTAAGTCCCTTGCAATTTCTTTTTCTTGATTACCTTTTCATGCTTCTCTTGATTCTTGTGTTTGAAAGTCAAACTTTCTATTCAGCTCTGGTCTTTTCACTGAGAAAGCTTGAAAGTCCTCTATTTTATTGAAAATCCATATTTTGCCTTGGAGCATGATATTCAGTTTTGCTGGGTAGGTGATTCTTGGTTTTAATCCTAGCTCCATTGACCTCCGGAATATCGTATTCCAAGCCCTTCTTAGTGTAGAAGCTGCTAGATCTTGGGTTATTCTGATTGTGTTTCCACAATAGCGCTATTTCAAGAGGCTTTTTGTGTAATGGACTGCTTAGCATAGTGCCTGTCACATAGTCAGCGCTTTATGCATGCTTATTTCCCTTCCATTCTCTTTCGCAGTCTTGCTTGCTTAGACATCTTTACAAGGGAATAAGGAAACAAGCATTTATTAAAGGCCTACTATGTGCTAGTCACCGTGCTAAGTGCTTTACAAACATTATCTCATTTGATCCTCATGACAACTCTGGGAGGTAGGTGCTATCATTATTCTGATTTTACAGTCCAAGAAAGGAAGGCACACAGAAGTTAGGTGACTTGACCAGGGTCACACAACTAGGAAGTATCTGAATTTGTATTTGAACTCAGGCCTGCCTCTGTTCAGACCCAGTGCTCTATCTTACTGTACCACCTGGCTGCCTCTTACCAGTAGCATAAAATATTAACTGACAACCAGCTACCCTGCTGCTTAGAATTGAGACAATTGCCCCTTTCCTACCTCTTTCTAGATGAAAATAAAGAAAATAAGCCTTAATACCAGTCATGTAACTAGAATAAGAAGGTATTTTTTTTCTGTTTATGAATAGGGAAGAACCCATTTGATTCTAATCTTTGTACTGAACTGTGCAAAGCTAGGCATGCAAGAATTATGAAGTGGTCTCCAATTCTTGAGAACATAGAGCTGAGCAGGCCTAGATCCTAGCATGTAGTAGGCAGTAGTAAGCAGGGCAGCTAGATGGTGTAGTAAATAGAACCCTGGGGCTGGAGTCAAGAAGACTTGAGTTCAAATCCAATCTCAGACACTTATTAGCTATGTGACCCTGGGCAAGTCACTTAACCCTGTTTGCCTCAGTTTCCTCATCTTTAAAATGAGCTGGAGAAGGAAATGGCAAACCATTGCGGTATCTTTGTCAAGAACGCCTGTTCCCCCCCTACCCCGAAAATGGTCACAAAGAGTCAGATATCATTGGAATTACTGGACAACAATAACAAACAAGTTTTCTTGACTTCTTTCTTTTTCCTTTAGCTAAAAAATATCACTTTGGGTTTTCATAATTGCTTTTTTTTAGCTAAATGAAAGACATAAAAACAGACTTGAGCCTTATTTTGCTCTGTCCTGCCTTTTCACATGGAGTATGGAGTAGTAAGGAGAATCATGACCTCTTAATCATCTCAGGATAGGCATTATCAAAAGCTGATCTTGTGGTAGGCAAAGAAATGACCAACAGTCTTTTTCTTATTTTTTTCCTCCTTATCTAAGAGTTGGTAAGTCTGTGTAGACACATGCCAAAGTAGGCCTAGGAGAGAATAATTCACTGCTATCCTCCTTTCGGAAATGATCATGTATATCTCTTTAGGGTTGTTATTTTTTAAAATCTGAACTTGTGATTCCATACATGTAGGTAATTTCACAGTAGTCACTTTATTTTTCCACCTATTTGAAGAGTCACACATTGGATCAAAGCTTCACTATGTTTGGAGATAATTGGAAAAAGAATTCTCCTTTGTCATTTCCAGATCCTCTGTTCTCTTGCCTTCTATTGGTAGGGGATACAAGAACCTGTTGATTTCCACAACTGATAATGGAAAAACCCTTCACTGGTTTATTTAAGCAACTAATCTTCAAGTTAGAGTCCTAAGGAGTAGCCTGGGAGTATTGAGGGTTGAGTGACTTGCCCAGTTTCACATAGCTAATATCTGTCAGAAGCAGGAATTTCATCTAGTTCTTCCAGATTATAAGAGTCTATCACTTTTGTCACACTGCCTCTTCTCACTGTATACGTAACACTTGTGGAGTGTGGTTGTGTGACACAGAGTGTGAGCAACACTTCTCAGATGCTCTTGGGGAAAAACACCAACTCTTTGTATGTTAACTGGCTCATTTCCTCATTCTCTCTTATAACTACTGAAAGACAGTACAGTGGATGTACTCTGGAATATTATTTTAAAAATGACAAAATCTCTGATTGGCTCAGCTCCTATCCTGAAATAAAACAAAGAAATCTCCTCTGCTGTGGACTAGCTTCTCCTCTCACAATCTCAAACCATAAGTTGATTGCCTTAGATAAAAATCACCATTAACAACCATGTAATTTATTAGCAGCAGCAAGTAACAAATAAATGTAAACATTTAAACAATATATAGAAAGCTGTGATGGCACTTACAGCCAGATTCACCTCAATGTTCTGGGAAAGCAGGGAAAAGAAATGCTAATTGGACTTTGTTCTTACCAACTGTCACCAACTGCTGGTTTGGACTGATTTCAGCTCCATCCATTCCTTTGCCACATGCCTTTCTTCTCTCCCTCATCTGCTCGTGTCCCTTTTGCTTCTCCACCTGCTTATGAGGTAGCACAATATTTAGAGAAAAGTTTTCCTCAAACCATTAGAATCCCTCTTCCTAAATGACATCCTAGCAAACGAAGCCCTCCTCAGAATGTATGTCTATTTCTTGTCAGGTTTTCTATTTACAGTCTAGCTTTAATGATTCTCTCTCTTTTGAGAGTCTTCTAAACTTTCTGTGATCCCCTTAAAAGTATAGCATCAATCTCCAAAATTTCTGAGGTTCTGTTAAAAGTACAACAATGATATTCAGAGTGTTTGGTCTCAGCTATCTGGGGACTACAATGAATTATTTCAAATGGATTTGAGCGTGTTCAGTGAGCTAGAAATATTGCTGATAGTGCATGTGATTGAAATGCTCGTTAAATTTCTCTCTCATGTCTCTCTCTCTCTCTATCTCTTTCTCACTTATTTAGCGGGATTCAGTCTATCATGTGTTTTATTGGTTATTGTTAAAAATAATCCCTTGCCCTGGCAGATTTTGGGGGAGATGTCATAGTTTCATAATCAATAACAGTTTCTGAAGAAAGGATGCAAGTATATAACTTATTAAGTATTATCCCATTCTTTGTGGAAGAATGTGGGCAATGTCTTCCCCAAAAGTTCATATGTTCTGGTACTCATAACAGATATTTGATGAAAAAAAATCTGTCTAGTTAAAAATATATTACCAATGATTATAGATTGGGATTGGTGAGGCAACCTTAACTGGAGGTCAGATTGTAGTTGACAGATACAGCAAAGATGGACTATCTTTGGTTTTAGTACTTGAGTGCAATAGATGAAGTTATTTATAGAAGAGAGTATCTGCAGTTATTTGAAGTCTAGTCTCTTACAGTTGAAGCCTAACTCTTTTGTCAGCAAGTTGGTTGAAATTTCAGTTGATGAAGGCATTTCATTGCACTGAACAGGTCAGTAACTCATCCCGAACCTCATTCTGGAAAATAAATACACCCGACACATTGATGTATCTTCTGAGAGTGTCGGGTTAGAAAGGATGTAAGATCATAGAGCTTAACAAAAAATGTGTGGGATCACTTTGATGAACCACTTCAAGTTCATTTGTGTCAAATGGGAAATTTGGAAATAAAATAGTCTTCTATTATCAAATGTGGAAATTAGAAAGTTCCTAAATCCTGTACCAATAAGGGGAGAGAGACCAGAGGACCTAGAAATGACAAAGGAGAGTTTTTCCAATTATCTCCAGACACAGAGTGAAGCTTTAATCCAAATGTATGACCCTTCTAATGGATGGGGAAAATAAAATAGGCAATCTGAATATTTCAAAAAAGTCCTTAAATTTGTTTAAAAATGGTTCACTTGGGCTGCTCAGTTGCATACGAAATAGTGCAAACTTCTTCATTTTGGACAAATAAGTAAAAAAAAAAGCAATCACATTATGAAAGCTTAATTAAAATCCCTTACTATGTCAATGAATCTAAATAAACAAAACCTGGAGAACTGAGATGATGGCATGCACTCAAAGACAGTAAGAATAAATGATGAACAATGAAGATATGTTCACTAATTACTTAGTGAAAGTGATATCCAATTATAAGAATATATCTGAGGAGGAAAGAAGAGATGAGTTTTTAGCCTGTTTTATCTTAAAGCAAGTTGTTATATAATTACAGGCTAATGGATATGAAAATAAGACCTTTTTTTCTTACATGATGGCTCTCATTCATGTACTCCAAGGCAGTGAGATACATTGGAAACAGCTCTGGGCATGGAATCCTAGGACTTATTGTACTTGTGTGACCTTAGGCAAATCATTTAACCTATCTGGGCCTCAGTTTCCTGATTTATAAAATGAGAAGGTTAGAATAGATTATTTCAAAGGTCTATTCCAGCATTAAATTTTTGTGACCCCCCCACTTCTCAACAAGAAATTTCTTGAGTTAATTCCCAATTGGGGAGGTCAGGAAATGGGAGATTGACTGAGGAAATGAGAAAAAAGCAAAGAAAACTCTGAACATAGTGAATGAATACTATGGAATAGTAGATTCCCAGGAGGAAAAGGAAGGAATATAATATTTTTTTCTAATCAGAGCACTATTGGAGGAGATTATTCAAACAGCGGTAGGGGTTGGGTCAGTGGGAAGTCTCATGAACTCTACTTTTACTGAGCTAGGTCAGGAAAGGTTAATGCAAATTTTAAAAAATTAAAAAATATTGGGATAAAAATGAAGTGAAGTAATTAGATGACTCAGCTTAGATAGGGAGTTTGAGAAAAGGAATTTAAGAGAAAGAATAGAGTTTGATGAGGGATGGCCTTCAACAGAAAGGTGTAGGGATATGGAAAGAAGAGAAATATTTTACTAAGATTATCTAAAGGGGAAAACAAAATCAATCATAACTATGAATATAATTAGATAAATGTACCCATTAAAGGAAGGAGTATGGCAGAACAGTTTAGAAAGCAAAATCCAATAATTAATTGTTTACAGGAAACACATAACATAAACAGTAATACAGAGTTAATATGTGACTTTTTCTTAGAATTACTTATGTATCAGCAGACTCTAAAAAAAGCAGGTGTAGCCTAGAGGACTTAAATGTTAAGTCACTTGTCCATAGTCACAATTTGAATGTATCAGAAGGAATACTTGAACTTAGCTTTTCCTGGCTTTAGGGCTACCTCTTTATCTACTACAAGATGTTGTCTTATAGATAATAAAATAGTATCAGTATTAAATATATGTGTACTGAATAGTATAGCATCTAAGTACTTAAAAGTACTTACCTAGTAAGATCATGATTATTGGAAACTTCAACATGTCCCTTTCAGACTTAGAGTAACAGTTGATAAAGATTTGTTAACTTCCTACTATGCGCCAGGCATTGTCCTAAGTACTGCGGATACAAATACAGAAGAGAAAAAGTCTGTGCCCTTGGGGAACTTATAACTCAATGGGAGAAGACAATATCAAAAGAAAGCCAAAAAAGGGTTAGGGGATACACAACAGAGTAACATTGTAGAGAAATAGGAGAAGTCTCCAAGTAGTGTAGCCAGGTGGGAAATGAGGAGATGACTAACCCGAGCACCCTCCTTAAATGAAGGTTTTGGAGTTCATGGCTCTGCCCTCCAATCAGAGAGGCAGAGAGTGATTATGAGGTGTGAGTACCAAGGCTGATTTGATCTTTCAGGATAATGAAGGTTTCCCAATGTGAGGCTCCCTGGGACATGATGCAGAAGTCAGAGATGTCCTAAAGTAGTGCAACCAGGTGGGAAGTGAAATTTATACAAATCTTAATAGAAAGATAAATTAAAGATTTGAACACACTATTTAGGAAAAAAACTATATATGATAAACCATAGGCAAGAACTAAATGGGAATCTTAGGCAATATGCCTACTTTTAGCACTGATGTCACCCTTATAAAAGCTGATCAAATACTAAGGCATAAAGAACTAATAAATAAATACAGAAATAGTAAACATTCATTTATAGACCATAACAAAGATTATAATCTATAAAGGAAGTATCAACAAAGGATTCGGATTTAAGTGGAGATTAAATCACTTAATCTTAAGTGAGTCAGGTTAAAGAACAAAATCATATCAACAATAAATGATTGCATTTAAGAAACTTAAAGCAATGAGACATAATACCAATTTCTGGAATTTGGCTAAGGTAGGCATTAGGGGAAAATTCATATCTCTAACCACTTTTAGAATGAATAACAACAAAAGAAAGAGATGATCAACACATGGCATGAGCATTAAGAGAAGCAGAAAATTAACAAATTAATAATAGCTCCAAAGCAATCACAAAAATCAGGGATGGAAACAACAAACTGGCAATTCTGGTTATTGGTATGCCTATGCTGGCTTGTGATTACTATTTCTTAATCATAAGTCTTTACTTTGGGGCTTATTGGAATGTTACATACAGAAGACTAGATTTTCACTAATTTTTGTATTATATATTATAAAGTATCTTCTCTGACATTCTAACCAGGTTAAATTTAACAAACATAGGAAACGAGTAGGTGGTTATATGTACATTCATAATCATTAAAATTAAAATTTTGAAAGGCAAGCAGTTTTAGTGCAATTCACCTGCTACCTTTTCATGGTATAAATAACAACTATTCTATTTAAACTTGTTCTTGAGAGAATACATAGAAAAAAGAGGAAACTATTTGTTTTTATAATTTTGAAAACAGCTTTTAAAGACCTTTATTTTCTTCATCTACTCAGGAGTAAGAGAAGAAAGAAAATTCTAAGAAGGGCTTCTACTTACAAGTCAACCATGAGAATTCTGACAGGACAACTGATTCAACACAAATGTTGTCATTAGGGCAGCTAGGTGGTATGTTGGATAGAGTGCCAGGTCTGGAGTCAGGAAGACTCATCTTCCCGAGTTCAAATCTGACTTCAGACCCTAACTAGCTGTGTGACCCTGTGCAAGTCACTTCATGCTGCTTGCTTCAGTTTTCTCATCTGTAAAATGAACTGGAGAAGGAGATGGCAGACCACTGCAATATCTTTGCCAAGAAAACCCCAAATGGGGTCATAAAGAGTGGAACATGACTGAAAAATAACAGAACAACAAAAAGTGCCACTAAGTAAGGTCATCTTTGGCATCTGAGAATAATGAAATGAGAAAAATGGCTTTCAAACATGTCTATCATCCTTATTTCACAGGCTGAAAAGGGAGGGGGTGTTAAGAATCATTCATTCTGTTTTCAACCATCTGTAAACACATTAATTGTTGATTCTATCAAGGTAAGAGCTTTGTTCAATGATGAACAAGTTAAACATTATTAGATGATTTTAAGATGAAGTTGGTGAGAGAGATTGGACCTGATAAAATACATACAGAAGAAATACGAGAGAGGGGTGACCTAATTTTAAATGCACTCTGAGATTAAATATACTCTGAGATACTTCCACCTATATGTTCCATAGGCAACTCAACAAGTCCAAACTCATCTCTCACTCAAAATTCCACCTCTTTAATTTTGCTTTTTATTATGAAATTGACAAACATCAACAAACATGGAGTTATACAAAGAAAAGAATGGAAAGGATGATGGATGTTATACCTCTAAGGGTCCTAGAGTGATCCCTATTCAATCTTCTCATTTTAATGAAGATACCCAATTCAAAGTTAGAAAGCTATTAAGTGGCAGAGCTAGGATTCAAACCAGGTCCTCAGACTTCAAAGCTGTGGACTTTCTAATATATCATACTGCCTCTATCAGGGAGCACTTCTACCCAAAACAGAGAACAGAGAAGTCATTAGGAATTGAACTCCTACAAACTTTCTTTCTCATCTTAAAACACAAGAATGGTCTATACATGCAATGTGAATATCATTTCTGAAAACCCAGGAAAGCAATGGATGGGACAAATTTGTGGACAATTTTCTGCCGCAGAAAATTTCATCATGGGTACACCAGTAACTGAGAGGTGCAGAGAACATAACATCCTACTGTTTCTAGTGTTTGTTGATTTTTTTAAAAAGCACGTACCATGACAGAATAGAATGCAGCCTTAAAAGCTTCCATCTAACAAGATATTTATTTCCCAGGCATATGTTAAAATAAGACAAGATTCTGTGACAAATGTGATGATGGAGATAGTTTGGAGATAACTTTATTCGGTAGTCTGCTGAGCGTTAATATCAAGCAAGGCATGAAGCAGGAATGAATCTACTAATATAAAATTTAATGGGGATAACTATAAAATCTTTCACTTGGGTTTTCAAAATTCAGGATAGAAAAACAGGGTAGATAGAGACAATGTGGCTGGATAACAGTTCATGTGAAAATGATTGAGAGATCCTTTCAGAATGTAAACTCCATGAGATCAGGTACTGTTTCACTTTTGGTTTTGCATCTCAAGCACATAGTAGGTGTTTTGTAAATGCTTATTTATTAACTAATTGTTTTTAAGTTCAATATGAGTTGATGATGTAATATGGTAGTCAGTAGTCAAAAAATCTAATTCAGTCTTAGACTGCACTAAAGAATATGTGTTATCCACAATAATGGAAGATAATATCTTACTGTGTCCTGCCTTGTCAGGTCACATCAAGAATACTGTGTCCTGTTCTGAGGGACATATTTTAGAAACATCACTGATAAACTGAAAAATATCTAGGGGAGAGTTACTAATACAGGAAGAGTGACTAAAAATTTTGCCATATAAGCATGTTGTTATAGAAACTAAGGATGCTTAATGTGGAGATGAGAAGACTTGAGGTGTGTGTGTGTGTGTGTGTGTGTGTGTGTGTGTGTGTGTGTGTAGGGGTACAATTGTTGTTCTTAAATATTTGAAGGATTGTCTTGTGGAAGACAAACTAGACTTGGAAGGAAGGAAGGAAGGAAGGAAGGAAGGAAGGAAGGAAGGAAGGAAGGAAGGAAGGAAGGAAAGAAGGAAGGAAGGAAACTCTAGGAAGACAGATTTTGTCAGAATAAGAAAACATCTTTCTAACAAATAGAGCTGTGCTTTATGGCTTTATGTCACCTGACTCTGTGCTAATCCCATTTCCTGCTGTGGTTGTAAGAGGAACTCTGGCTTTAGGCCACTTTGAGTGCCCTAAAACTTGTGCCACCCAGTTCTGTCTCTTATGCAGTGAATGATCAGGGGCTGACCCTGTCCTCTGCTGCTATTCCATTAGTCCTGGGTTGAGATTCTGTTGGTTTCAATCTCTGTTATGGGAGTTTGTGTTTGTTACTACTTCCCGTGGCCCATAGCTTCTTCAAAAATGTGCAGGCTTCTTGTTATCATTCTCTCGTGCAGTCCTGAACTGGACAGAGGAGCCAGCTGGTCTTGGTCTTCTTGATCATTGTTCCATTTGGTGCTTTTTGAGATCTTTGTTGTGGATATTTTTGAGAGATCTGGGCTCATTGGAGACTTTTCACATGTTTTTGTTGTTTGTCCTTTATTCTCAAAAAGGACCATGGCCTCAGGGAGGTGACACCATGACATGCAGGTGAATTGGATTTAAGTAAGGGAGGGCTGTGCCAAGTCACCAGCCTCACTTTCTCCTCCAGAGCCATCTGGATCCAGGCGCAAGATAGAAATCAAGATGCCTGGAGATGGCCTCCACCTTTCACATCACTATCTTTATCTAGAAGCTCCACCGTTTTTCTGCCTTTCCTATGTCTGTTTTCCTATTTCCTTTCCCTGTATTCAATCAGTTGTTAAGTCCTGTCCATTCCACCACCATAATATCTCTCCTATACATCTTCTCTTCATCCACACAACCTCATCCTTACTTGATGGGCTCATCACCGCTCACCTGGACTGTTGCAATGGCCTTCTGATTGTTCTCCCTTTTTTGAGTCTTTCTGCATTCTAATACATCTTACACACAACTAACAAACTGAGGTGCTTAAAATGCAGTTCTGGCATCTTCAACTAACTCGCAATAGCTCCTTTTAACCTCTAAGGATAAAATAAAAAAGACTTCTGTCATGCATTTAAAGCTTCTACCATCTAGCTACAACCTATTTTTCCAGCATGATCTCATGTTGCTCACACACTCTGCTTTAGCCAATCTGGTCCAGCTGCTGTTCTCCACATCTTACAATCCATTTCTCACCTCCATGCCTGGCTACAGGTTATCTTCTATGCCTGGAGGCATATGCAGAATCTTTAACTTCCCTTAAAGCACAGTTAGAAGGCCTCCTCTGAACTCCCAGTTCCTAGTACTCTCTCCCCATCCCATGGAAACTACTTTATATTGGAAGAGTTCAAGGTTTTATCTCTGGTTGTACCATCTTGTCTCTAGGACCAACTCCAAGACTGCCATGACTTGGATTCTCAAGTCCAATAAGTCTAGTGGGGATTATGACCTACACCTAGAAACTGGGAAGGACAAACAACACAGAACTGCAACAGGCCTATTTCTCAGGCTGAGTGAAAAAGAAGGATAACAGAAGGAAGTCCTTCTCCTCTTACTGATTCAATTCATGGCATCTGGGCTGTGGGTGAACCTTGTAGATGCAGTAGGAAGAAGTGGCTAGGAAAGAAAGTGACTGTGTCATTCTGGCCAGTTTTTAATTTGTAGCTTGTTTCAGTTTTAAGGAAGCTGCCTCCATGCACATGGTGTGGTAGGAGACTCAGAGAGCCTCTACGTTAGGAGAGCTTGACATGCACAATCAAACTCCATTAATCTACATATATGTTGTTTTCCTCTTATAGAATAACAGGATTCCACATAGTAGGTGTTTAATAAATATTAGTTGAATTGAACTGAAATTAGACTAGGTGACCACGGGAGTTCATTGAAACTTTGAGCTCTTATGATAAAGTCCCTTACTCTATGGGGTGTACAATCTAGTAGAAGAAAGAAGGGGCCGAACATGAACAGTGAATATTTTTAGAAATTAATTTGAGAAAAATATTGGCCGCCAACGATTTATATTCCTTGCCCAACTAATACAATTCAACAAATGTATGTTATTAATTGCTTACTATGTGCGAGGCATTATGCTAAGCAATTTTGATAAAAAGACAAAAATGAAAAAAAAAATCAGTCCCTGACTTCAAGGCACTTCCATTTTATGAGAGTGGTGTGTGGAAGAGACAGGTATGTACATGACTATATACAGAGAAGTATGATACAAGACGGAGAATAATGGTGCAAAAAAGAGATCTAGACAAGGTGTCCTGGGATTCTTTGAAGAGGGAGGGGTGACAATTGACAGGGTTCTCTGGGTTTTCTAAGTCTTCCAAGAACTGTCCGGTGGTTAATCTCCATGAGCCTTCCTTTCCTACTAGAGCACTGTTTTATAGAAGACAATATCAGTATTTTGATTAAATTTGTTCCCTTATTTCTAAAGCCAACTGAAAGTGCTACTCAGCTCCTTCTGAAGTTCAGTACTATCAAGGAACCTTTGTGACGCTCACTTAAACATAGCTTTTGTCTTTTCTGTCCCTTTTCCCTTGCTGGGCTAAAGGAAAAGAAATACAGAATTGATGGGTAGGCAGAGCAGTGGATAGAATGTTAGGCTTGAAATCAGAGAGACCTGAGTTTGAATCTTGCCTCAGATACTTATTAGCTGCATGACCTTGGCCAAGTCATTTAATCCTTCTCAGCCTCAGTTTCTTCATCTGTAAAATGAGAATAATAGTAACACTAGTCTCACAGAGTTTAATATCTATAAAAGACTTTGCAAACCTTAAAGTGCCATATAAACCCTGGTGATGATAATGCTACTGCTGATGAAGATGATGATACAGAGCTTTCTCCTGTTTGCTGTGATCCAAGGTGAGAGTACTTTGTTCTCTGGTGCTGAAATTCGTTTGATTCTACCGGAGGAAAACCCACTGGAGATAGGTCAAATTCTAAAAGTATCTGACCAAAGTACATTTTAAAAAAATCACAATTAACTGTTAAAAAAAAAAATAATCCAATTAACCATCTTTCGACTGCTGTTATCTATCTATTGTGTTTTTACTTTTCCTTTTGATAGGTAAAGCTCGCTGGTTAAATACATACCATCACTGTATTAGCTTCGCTCTATTATGATGCTAATGTGATTTATTCTTAATTATGAGGTGAGTATTTCATCTGTTTGCTATGAAGTTGACTTTCTGATAAACAGCTAGGTGGCACTACAGGGTAGTTCTCCAAATCAGGAGATTTTCCTGATTGTAGCCCATTTCCTTAATTCCAGGCTGAAACAAGACTTGGGATAAGAAATGCCACGTCTGGGTTAGAGAGTCAAGGAGTCAGATTAAATTAGACTATTATGAACACTTGTTTATTCACACCAAATTCTGGATGAGCATTTTTTGTGAAATTCGTTGATACTTTTAACCTTCCAATGAGCAGTTGTGGTGTGCAGGTCCTTGAGACAGTATACTGAAATGGAATATCCCCTTTTGCAGAGGCAAATTAGAAAATAATAATAATTTTCCAAATGTAACAAAACCCCCCTCTTTTGATGAGGAGCTACATTAATTATTAATTCTTTAATATTCTGGAAAATAGCATTGGCTAGATTGGAAGCCATGACAGTTTTCACCATTTTGTTTTCCAGTGAATGCATTCTACAACTGTACTGTTCCTAGGAGTAATGCAGCTGTTTCCTTGTTTCACCTTTGCCCTTCTGGTTGTCAAATGGTTAACCAGATCCGCATTCCACAGTCCTCCTGCAGGGCTATTGTTCTTTTCTGTGAAATTAAGTTAGAAGGAAAGGGAGAGTGCTGAAGTCAGTAGGATGCTTGTTTTTACAATCTGCTACTTTATAACTAAATTAGGTCTTGGTCCCCAGTGACCTATTAACTTCAAAGTTTTAATAGGTTAGTGGGCTTCCTCAAAATGCCAGGTTCTAGGGTGTAAATCCAGACTTGAGAAACCAGGACTCTTCTATAAGAATGTTGGTCGCATGAGGACTTGTCGCTGGATTAATGATGAATTCCATTCCCGTGTTTCCCGTTCTCAAAGGTTTGAAAGGAATTGGTGTTGAGCCATATGCCAGGCATACTGCTTACAGTTGTTCCAAATGAGTATTTTGGCAGCCCTAGGAGTCTTGCTGTAGAATTCCTTCCCCCAACCCCCTCCTCCATCCCCATCTCTTTTGAGAGCAATACTGTGACCATCAGAAGGTCAAGTGGGAGTCAGTGTAGCAAATGAAATTGGACCACATAGTGAGGTTTTGGTTGGGAATATTTTAAATGTCCAGCTAAGTTGAAAATATTTTGTATCTTGAATACCCTTTGCCATTGAGTTTAAGAGGCATTCTAGGAATGAAAAACATTGAGGTACATATGCAGCAGCTGTTGTAGTGAGAGGCAGGTGGTGTAGTCAGAGGTAGTTGGTATAGTCAGAAGCAGCATGAGCCTTTGAATCTTATGTAGTGGAAAAAGCAGTTGGCTTGGAGTCAAGAGATCTGGGTTTGATTCATGGCCATGCCATTTGTTAGCTGTGTGACTCTGGACAGGTCATATGGCTACTTTAAGGCTCAGTTTCCTGAACTGCAATATAGGCCTATTAATGCTTGTCTTAATAAGCGAACAGATTTGTTATGAGAAAAGGTGCATTGTAAATTGTAAAGTTCCAAAATAAATATGTTGTTATAGTTATCTATTCTGCAAAGTCTTGTGAGTTTTTTTTTAAATTATGGTAGTACTTAACACATTCAAAGCTCCAAATTTGGTAGGTGAATACTGGCAATCTGTAGTTTCATATGTAATTTTACCATGTTGGTATTTTAGAGAGAGATTATGAAACTAGCAAATGTGAAAAAGCCTAGCAAATAGCTATACTTCTTGGGTCCAAAGCCTGACTTCAAAGACACGAGAACACCATTTCCTTTGTTTCTTTACATAGGTAGGGAACTACACTGCATATAGTTAGACTTTTTCTGGATCATTTGGTTAGTTAAATTGAATTTTTTTTTTCTCTCCACTTCTTTGTATTCTTTATGTAACCTGACTTCCACCCAGCTGGAAGTAGTTTTGCATGCTGGGGTGTATTCAGAGGGAAATGTTACTCCTGATCAGCTCCTCGTATAGACACTTCCACAGGCTGTTCCAGGAAGACTGCTAAACATGCTGATAATAAAATAGGAAGTTCTTCAGTGCTTCAGAATGTCACTGATGCCCTCCACTGACAAAGGGGTAGGAGAGGGGAAGGAAGGTGAGCTGAAGTCTGAGGTGTTCTTTTCTGCCTAGGGAATTTCTTCTCAGGGAAGCTAGCTGCCATAGAGGATAGAGTGCCTGAAATCAGGAAGATGAAGTATCAAGATGAGTATCTTCCTGAGTTCAAATCTGGCCTCAGGCACTTACTAGCTGTGTGACCTGTTTGCCTCAGTTTCCTCATCTGTAAAATAAGTTAGAGAAGGAAATGGCAAACCACTCTGGTATCTTTGCCAAGAAAACCCCAAAATGAGTTCCTGAAGAGTTGGATCTAACTGAAAAATGACTGAACAAAGCAATCATAATCTTAGGCAAAGCAAGGAAAAAATAGACCTAATGAAAAGAGAGAAATATGGAAATTAAACTTTACTGAAAGGCATCATAGACATTGATGCAATATCAATACTAACATTTATGCACCAAACAACATTGCATCTAATTTTCAAAGGAAAAGTTAAATAAATTAGAGGTGAAAATAGGCAGTGCAACTATACTATCAAGGGACCTGAACTTTCCCTTCTTAGAGCTAGATAAATCTTACTGTAAAATAAATAAGAAAAGTTAAGATGAATAGAATTTTAGAAAAGGTAGATATGATAGACCTCTGGAGAAAATTGAATGGAAATTAAAAAAGGAGCATATCTTTTTTCAGCTGTGCACAGTACCAAAAATGACCATGCATTAGGACATAAAACCCTCAAAAACAAATTCAGAAAACAGAAATACTAAATGCATCCTTTAAAAAATATAATCATATTTAATAAGGGTATGATGGAAAAATTGAGTATGGAAAAATTGAGCATGGATAAGAGGTGGGTTTATGACCAAATAAGAGCTAGAAGGAATCATGGAAAGTAAAGTACATAGTTTTGATTACATGAAATAAAAACAGTTTTGTACAAACAAAACAAATGCAGCCAAAATTAGAAGGAAAGCAAGAAACAGAAAGTTTCTCTAATAAAGTCCTCATTTCTCGATTATATAAGGAACAGAGCCAAATCTATAAAAGTATGAGGCATTCTCCAATTGAAAAATAGTCAAAGGATATAAACAGGAAGTTTTCAAAAGAAGAAATCAAAGCTATCAATTGTTACATAAAAATGGTTTAAATCACTATTGATTAGAAAAATTAAAATTAGAACAACTCTGAGGCACCACCTCTCACCTATAGGATTGTAAACATAACAGAAAAGGAAAATGATAAATGCTGGAGAAGTTGTGGAAAGTTAGGTACACTAATGCACTGTTGGTGGAGTTGTGAATTGCTCTAACCATTCGGGAGAATAATTTAGAATTATGCCTAAAGGCTGATAAAACTGCATACCTTTTTACCTAGCTACTAGGTATATCCCAAAGGGATTGAAGAAAAGGCAAAAAGACCTATTTGTACAAAGGCATTTATACCAACTCTTTATTGTGGTGGCAAAGAATTGTAAATTGAAGAGATGACCATCAATGGGAGAATGGATAAACAAGTTGTGGCATATGATTATGATGGAATGTGATTGTCCTATAAGAAATAATGAGCAGGATGATTTCAGAAAAACCTGGGAATATTTATATGAACTGATGGAAAGTGAAATGAGCAGAACCAGGAGAATATTGTACCCAGTAACCTCAGTGTTGCAAAGATGATGAAAAATGCTATCCACTTCCAGAGAGAGACCTGATAAATTCTGAATGCAGATTGAAGCATACTTTAAAAAAGCTTTCTTTACATTTCTTGCTTTTTATTTTTATTTTACAACATAGGTAATATGGAATATTTTTTGCATGACTTCACATGTATAATTGATACCATATTGCTTGCTTTCTCGATGGGTGGTAGTGAAAAAATTATAACTCAAAGCTTAAAAAAGTGAAAAAAATCCAACATAGCAAATAACTAACAATGGACTAGATCAATTAATTAATGTCCCTTGAACTCATGTGTAAATGGCTTTCATTTGCAAAGATTCCAGGGGAGTGCTAGTCAACTCTCTCTTTAAAACCTCTTAGTTCCCAACATATCTGGAAACATACACAGTCAGATCTATTGCATGGCACCAGTGTGGAAGCTTAGAGTTCAATGCCTTTCTCTAACTAATCAAGTTTCTCAAAACCAAAGCAAAATCTGGAAGACTTCTGCCACAGTTCTCACATATAAAAGGTTGGAACAGAGGCCTTACCCCATTGCATTCTGAGTCATCAATAGTCATCCTGATGAATATCTAGTCACTGGACTCAGATGGCTCTGGAGAAGAAAGTGAGGCTGGTGACCTTGCACAGCCCTCCCTCACTCAAATCAAAGTCAACTGCAGGTCATGTCATCATTTCCCTGATGCTATGGTCCTCTTCAAAAACGAAGGACAAACACAACTTGGAACAGAGGAAATCTATTTCTTTTTCTCCTTCTCTGTCTCTCCTTTTCTCTCTCTGTCTCTGTTTTTGTCTCCGTGTCTCTCTGTTTCTGTTTCTTTGTCTCTGTGTCTGTATCTGTCTCTATGTCTCTCTCTTTCTCTGTCTCTTTCCATGTGTTTCTTTCCTGATCTAAGGTAAATGAGTCTCAGAGACAAATGGACCGTGTTATGACTTTGTGGGCTTTAAAAGACCAAAAGAGATATAAGAGATTCAACAACAGAGGTCTATTGAAGAGTCTACCAGTAGCAAGAGCACCTAAGCCCAAGGAGGAGCCAGCTCTGAGGAATGACACAATTTGATCCCTTGATGCTTGATTCAGTATTGCAGTGTTGCTGTTCCGTCGTTTTAGTTGTGCCTGACTCTTCATGACCTCATCTGAGGTTTTCTTGGCAAAGATACTGAAGAGGTTTGCCGTTTTCTTCTCCAGTTCATTTTGTAGATGAGAAGCTAAGGCAAACAGGGCTAAGTAACTTGCCCTGAGTCACCTAGCTAATAAGTGTCTGAGGCTGGATTGGAACTCATGAAGATGAGTGTTCCTGATTCCAAACCCAGTCTTCTATGCCTATGGTGCCACCCAGTTTCCTGTAGCATTGTAGAGTGCTGACCCAAAAGCCAAGATGCTATGTCTTCTAAATGAGAGAATGTCTTATCAATTAGCTATGCTACTTCAGATGCAAACTTGGTAGGAAAGAACGTTTGTAAAATTCATCTTAAGTTGGAGCCCACCCTACCCGGTGACCAAATAGCAGAAAAGAGTGTGCTTTCAGTTTTGAAAGTTGTTAACCTTATTTTTTTTTGCCATATTTTCTCAGTGCATATCCCTTTATAAAAGCTAATTAATATTAATTAGTTCCCTGACATGGGGAAAATTTTAGTTGGTTAAATGATATTGGGGAAATATTAACTTGTGATTGATATTTGGGGACACATACTGTGATGGATGTGGAGCAACAATATTAGAAAAACACTTCCTAGCGTATCAAGATTTCCTCTAGATTCACGCTAGGTGATAAAGCTCATGAGCTCTATGGAACCAACTTGACGATAAGAAGAGGGGGAGGATGAGCTCCAGAATTTATCATTAGTATAGTAAATTTAGAGTTGGAAAGGACCTGAGAGGTCATCCAATTCAATCCCCTTATTTTACAGATAAGAAAACTGAGATCCAGAGAATGTAAATATCTTGCTCAAGGTTTTCCCTTTAGTAGGTAACTTAGTTGGAGTTCAAAACTATGTCCTCAGATATCAAAGGCCCTCCACCATACCACATTGCTTCCTTTCAAATGCTACCTCCTATTGGAAATCTTTCCAGATTCCTCTTTCTTTCTTCTTCTTCAAATTACATTGAGGTAGCTATAGGGAAGCTAGGTGGCACAGTGGTTAGAGCACTGGCTTGGAATCAGAAAGACTCATCTTCATGAGTTCAAAACCAGCCTCAGATACTTACTAGCTGGGTAACCCTGGGCAAGTCACTTAACCTTGTTAGCCTCATTTAGTTCTTCATCTGTAAAATGAGCTGGAGAAGGCAATGAAAGATGGCTCTAGTAACTCTGCTAGGAAAACCCCAAAATGGAGTCACAAAGAGTCAGATGCATCTGAACTACCACAATATCTACTGTATACAGTGTAAGCTTCTTGAGGGAAGAGACTGTTTTCCATTTTCTATTTTCATTCTAGGCCATGTATATAGTAGGTGCTTAATGATTGCTTTTTGGACTTAATTGAATTAAATTGTTTTCTCCTGTTGTCTGTTGTAGGCCAGTATGCCTAACCCATCCAAGAGCACAAGAAAAGCTTTAGGATGATGTAAGGGAATTGGGGCGGGGTATGTACTACACACAGAATCCTATTCACAGTCTCAGATTGCTCAGTTTAAGATAGGTGTAAAACATTAAACAATCCTCATCAGATAAACCTTTGGCTACTGCTCCCATGTGGCACAACCTTCTCTACTTTAAAATCAGCAGATGCCTCTTTTAGTCTTTACCTTTGTTTGCCTTTCCTTTTTTTATCCTCCTGTCCTAGCAAAGTCTTTGCTTGAGCCTTGCCTCTGGTCTCTGGAGAAGTAAGGTACTTTCCCATTTGAAGTATAGGTCTACTATTTTCAATTTCCAATTGAAACCTTTGTTCATATAGTTACTTGACTAGAATTCAGCACTTGACACTCTGGGTGGAACCCTCTTAGTTTTATTTTCTCTATGTTTTCTTTCTTTGATCATTTTCTTCTTAGATTCCCTAACCCCTAGCAGTCTTGGAGGGCTGCTCAGGACACTCAGAGGTTAAATAACTTGCCCAGAGTCACAAAGTTAATAGAGGAAAATACTAAATAAATACAAATAAAAAGAAAAATGAACATGTCTACATACAAAGAAGAACAGAAAAAGGTTTACATATGATGTGCAAATCTCTACTATGCTAATTAAAAGTGTATGTTAAATAAAAAATGCAGATTATAATTTGATGCCATGGCCAAAAACAAAACAAAACAAAAAAACCCCCAAAACCCAAAGTTAATACAGGGCGTTCCAAAAGTCCTAGTGAAGTTTTAATAGGTTAAAGAGACCTGAACTCAGAGTTTCCCTGACTCCAAGGCCAGTCCTCTCTTCTCAGTCAATTGCCCCATTCTATGTGGCACATTTATATTTATTCACATCATTAGTATAAAGTATTTTATACAGTAAAATCCACTCCTGGAGAGCTTTTAGCATGTAGAAATGACTCATCAGCCAAAAATGTAAAGTTATGTTGATCCATAGAAGCCCAAAGTACAATAAAATAAGTATTTTACCAACTAATCACAGCCTGCTGAATTTGATTTAAATCTGCTCCTACTGCTCTCATAACATTTTACAAATCACTATCCTCACTTCAATAGGCTGTCTGTGCCCACGGTGCTAGTAGAATCTATTTCTGTCGGTAAAGACCTTCCTATCTCTGGAATGACATTAATGATTATCTTTCCCTTTCACATGGGCGCCCACCAGCTGAATTGCCTAGGTGACTTCCTGCCCGCTTGGGTGATTAGAATCCTGCAAGTCTCACAGACAGACTCCTGCAGCTGGAGCCAATTCCCCAACTCCGCTCAGCAGCTCTTGTGGCTCAGTGTCCCAATCCTTAAGGACAAAGAGATTGTAGAGGCATCTCCCTGACCTGCCTTTTTTTTTTTTTTAGCGTGGGCTAGAATTTCACATTTAATAAATGTGAAGTCAGCAAGGCGTTGCTTCATTCTAGGTGAACATTAATATTGAACAATAGGATCCCATTGGGACTGGGTGGCTGCTGCTGGAACACTAGGTCAATTCATCATGCCTGGTGGGGAACAAAAACAAGAAGGGCTGCTGACGGACCAAAGCAAGTGAGGTTTTGTATAGACTTGTCAAATGCATAATTCTGAGGGAATTAAGTTGAACAGAAAATATTGGGGTCTATTATTGAATTACAATTCTGAAAGAGAGTGAAACTGGTTTGTAGTTTTACCAGAAACTCAAAATTTTCTAGGATGACAAAGGGTATGATTTATTATTTGATATTTTATATTTAAGGGCCAATAAAATCTTAGCATCATATTTTGAATCGGCCATACAACCTTTTGTGGTAGTGAGATGGTCATAAATTCAGAGGGTTAAGAACTGGAAGAGGCTTAAGGGGTCATCTAACATGATCACCCCTCCCCCTTCATTTTACAGAGAGCTCCTCCCCTAAGGTTGCACAGAGAGGAGGCAGCAAAGGGGAGATTCAAAGCTAAGTCTTTTGGACTTAAGTCCAGGGCTCTTTCAGCACTGCTATTTGGAGAACTAAAATGATGCCTAACTAACAGGAAAAACTAGTTATTTTTTAAAAACCTATTTTATTTTTAATTCATGGAATAAAACAAGCATTTCCATAATACAATAAAAAAAAAAAGGTGATTGTACACAAAACTGCAAATCAACTAGTAAAACTTGCTATTCATTTTAAATATACAAAAAAAAACCATTGCCAAGTTACAAAAATTGGACTTTAGCATTGTTAGTAACAGATTACTTATACCCTATTAAAAATTTCAGAGAATTGCAGCAATGCAGGAGAGAATATAATTGCATGGCCATCCTACTGCGGATCTTCAGTCAAGCAAGCAAGCAATAAGCAATTTAAGCATTTATTAAGCGCTTACTAGATGCCAGGCATTGTGGTAGCCGCAGAGAAAACAAAGTAAAGTAAAATAATTAATAAACAATCTCTGCTCTCAAAGAACCTAATTATAACAGGGAAACAATAAAAACCATAAATAAGTATATATAGCATAAATATAAATAAAGTTCATACAAAAACACTCACTCAAATGGATCTGTGATTTTATCAGTTCAGAAATTCCCTATACCTTGGCCAGATGTATTTCCTATGTGTGAATCTCTCCACATGTCCTGCCTCGGGGTGTCCATTCTTCCAAGTGTGTGTTTGTGGAAGAATGTATGTCAGGTTTATTGGCCAGATATTTTGTTACTTTCCTTAGATGTTTTTACTTTGATCTGTGTCCTTTAGTTGACTAGAGAGGTTGAACAGATGGGTGTTTGTGGACCATGTGAACAGTATTTTTGAATGATTACAAACCTATGGAGTACTTGAATGCTGGATCTTGGTTAACTTTGGAGAACTCACTCTACAAATTGGGAGGGGTATGTCTTCCAGTGCTATACGATATTTATTCTTATAATAGTTACATTATTAATATGCTGTTAAATAATTTGTTAAAACACACAGTTACGATCTATAAAAATTTTCCCCATGTCAAAATTTCATGCTATGGGTACATTAAAAGTTACTTTAATCCATTCATATGATTATCTTTCCAAATTGAAAATTTCACATCAGAATGGTTGGCTTATTCTCCCTCCATCCTATCCTGTTCTTCTCAAGGGCAGCAAAATTATTCCTTCCATATCACGAGGGGTTAGGGGTATAGCAACACCCCAAAGTCTGGAAAATCTGCATAACATTTTTGGCCCCTTTTTCATTCTAAAGAAGAAGTCTGAATTTTTTTTTCTTTAATGGAATGTTTACAGCATCTTATTGTAAAATTTGGGTTGATCTTATACAATACTATGCATGTATTTTATGCACTTCTGAGTTCCCAATTTTTTTCTGTGTTATCTGCTGGC
>CM053626.1:92742540-92796219 GCA_028646595.1 Phalanger gymnotis
CAAAAAATACTGAAGAAAATAACACCTTAAAGAATAAACTAACCCAAATGTCAAAAGAGTTCCAAAAAAGCCAATAAGGAGAATGACTTGAAAGACAGAATTAACCAAATGGAAAAGGAGGTCCAAAAGACCACTGAAGAAAATACTAGCTTAAAAATTGTGTCTGTGTATGTTGCGAGTTTGTATTTTTACTAATGTCCCATTGTAGTGAATCATGGTTCATTATGCCATCAGTTAAGAATGGGTCAAAAATGAGAATATATGATGTGTCTATAAAACAATGAGATATTCCACAAGTCACACATAAAAACTAGTGATTACTTATTTAGACAATGAATCTAAGACTAGTCTCACGCTTGATAAGCTACTTGGACCAGTTCTCTCACTCTTGCCTGTCACGGAAAGCCATATCATCTTCCAGCAGTCTCCTAAGAATTAAAATTGACAATAATAATAATAATAATAGCCATCAGTCATAGAACACTTTAATGCTCACAAAGCATTCCACAAATATTGTCTGCTTTGATCCTCACAACAACCCTAGGAGGGATATGCTATTATTAGCTCCATTTTACAGTTGAAGAAACTGAGGTAAATAGCCTCACCTAAGTGACTTGCCCAGGGTTGCAGAGCCCAGCAAGTGTCTGAGGCTGGATGTGAACTCAGGTCTTTCTGACTTTAAGTCGGGTGCTCTGTTTATTTTGCCACCTACCTGTCTTCATTGCTTTCACCGAACTCAGTGAAGAGTCACACAGCAGGAGAGGGGGAATAGACTGCGACATATTGCCAACCAAGAATTGTGCAAGAGAAAGAGCATAAAGGACTTCATCAGATAGATATATGACTGTGAAAGAAGACAGGGCAACCACGTGGCAAGAGTGAAGGATTGCCTCTGTGCACCATTGCTATTTACAAGATGTCAATAGACCAGGGGAAGGCTCACGATACATCGGATGGACCCTTGTGGAGGATTTACAGGAGCATCTGGCCAAGGATCAAAGGGCATGGAAGGAATGGCCCATATTTATGAGATCACAGATCCAATGAAATGTCAAAATCCTGAATGATGGTACATTTCAGGACTTGCTTACATTACACTTTTCACCCTGCTTAAAAGACAGGTTAGAAGACAGCCCTTCTGTCAGACCTTTGAATTTTGTATTGATTAAACTTACATTTGCCATCAATTTGTCTTTCTCTGTCTTTCTGCCCCTTCTTATTTTTATATCCATAAACATAACCAAGCAAAGATGTCTTTCTACAGTAGCCAAGCTCTCCCTTCTATGCCATGTAAACACAAATTTCCATGAAAACCAGGATTTAAAAAAAAAATAGAAAAAGGCAGCTTATAGTAATTTCTTTACTGTCTGCTGCCTGACTTCCTCTAAGCCTACCCTGATTTCTTCTAGGCCCTCAGTTCATGGGCCAGTACTTATTTACCTGGCAGCCTGAGATTATGGTTGAATAATAAGAAGCCTCTCTATAGCATCGGTGCTGCTTCCAACGCATTTTTCATTGAGGTGAACTCCCTCTTGAGTTCTTTCTCTCAGGTTCAGATAAAGGTAAAGAGAGAAGTATGAACTCGCCTGTTTATTAGCATTTAAACAAAACTGCTCTTCCCCTCACCGAAAATAGCAATTTGGACTTGAGACAGTTTCTAGAAAGGTGGAGACAATGTTTATTGGAACATCTGTTAATACTGAATTCATTAAAACAGTCTCCCCAGTGGATGACATTTAAGAGCCTTGATAAAATATTTTGAGCAGAGGAAATGTGAGTCTAAGGGCATCACCTAAAATTTACCTGAAAACATAGGTGTTTTGTCTGGTGTCTGCCCCTCTTCATCAAAGGTCTGGAGTCCTGCCAGAGAGGGTAACTGCAGGAACAGTGGAAGGTTGGTGAAGTGTGCAGTATCAGCCTCACCACACATATAACGATAGACCAGTTGGACTATTTAAAGCTAGGAAATAATTATGCTCACTCTTCATATAGCATTCTGGCTAGCCATGTGTCCTTAGCCCTGTGCCCTTCAAGACTGACAAAGTCCAGGACCACCTGGACCTCTTTTCTGTGACTAGGAACTCAGAAAGTCCTTCTCACAGTAAATCAACAGTAGCTACCCACTCTGAAGCTGGTTATCTTGAATGCACAAAAACAAGTTTACATAGGCATGAGAATTCATAAAAACATGATAGATATACATACATACATATATGTATGTGTGCTTATAAATAATGTGGGTATATACATGTGTGTATATTGTATATGTGTATTTGTTTATGTGTATATATACACACACATACACACATATATAGAACACTATAACTGTGTTTATATATATCTATATCTACATATCTATATCTACATATATATATATATATATATATTAGACTGCAATAGATAACACAGTTACAGTGCCTCAGATACTTACTAGCTATGTGACCCTGGGCAAGTTACTTACACACACACACACACACACACACACACACACACATATATATATTAGACTGTAATAGATAACACAGTTATAGTGCCTCAGATACTTACTAGCTATGTGACCCTAGGCAAGTCACTTAACTCTGTTAGCCTCAGTTTCCTCATATGTAAATGAGCTGAAGAAAGAAATGGCAAACCACTCCAATATCTTTGTCAAGAAAACCTCAAGTAGGGTCATGAAGACTCAGATACAACTGAGATAGCTGAATAACAACACATTTATATGGCATGTTTATAATGCCTTAAGACTTAAAAAGTACTTTCCCCCATAACAACCCCCAAAGTATTAAGTCATACAAATATAATTATTCACATTTTATATATTAGGAAACTAATATATGAGGCTAGAGAGGTTAGGGGATGTGCCAAGTTTCACACAGGTAGTAAGTGTAAGAAGGGGGAACTGAATTTGGGTCTTTAGAACCCAAGACCAGATATATGCAATAGATATAGACAACTTTGCCTAGCTAATCAATCAATCAATGTAACAGCAATGCTACTTGCAGCTGCTGTGAGGGTGTAAGATCAACAACACCAGCACACAGGAGGGCTGCCAGCACAGATTCTTTGAGCTGCTTTTCTAAAGGAAGGCAACTTTAAAGGGGTCAACAATCTTACTTTAATCAAACGTACATATATCATTCACTCAGTTCAGGGGAAAGGTCAGCACCCTGAACTTCAGAGAAAAAACCTGAAATTACAAGCAGAAAAAAGATCAACAGACAGGGCTTCCAACTGACCAAAAGTAATACAAACATACTTACCAGAGAGAGAAGCACCAACATCTGGGTTTTCAAAATCAGGGGGCTCCTTAATGGCTACTCAGAGTCTCATCTGGCCAAATCACATGAACAATCTTCTCATGAGTGAGCCCCAAAGCAAAATGCTAACCTCACAGTATATTTACCCTTTTTAGAGCCAGAGGGCATCACAACCCTCATGACCCAGTGCCTAACTAGAAATTAGCAAAAAGTAAGGGCCTTCCTACAAAACAAGCCTCCCCTAATCAAGCTTCTCTTAATAGGTTCCAGGTGAGGCCTATTAATGGGCAGGGAAGATCTTCAAATTGTATTAACATTACAATCAGTCAGCTGGAATTTATAGGTCCCAGAGTGGTGGACTGGAAAAAGTATACAACATGGAACCCTGGAGTCATGAGACCTGAATTCAAATCCTATCTCTTACTACTTGTGTGATCTTAGTACACATGTTTGAGGGAGGGGGCAGTGATGCATGCAAACAAATTTTTAAATTTAGTCTGCATTATTAACATTTTTCTCCATCACTTTAAGTCTAGACAATTAACTAAGCAATAAATCAAGCCCAGATTTATGGCATCCCTCCAGCTATTTCTGAAATGTAAAGGTTCATATGGAAAATTTAATAATTGGCTCTCAATAGCAATACTACTCCAACACCCCATGGGACCAAAGACAAGTCACTTATCTTCTCAGGTCCTCAATTACAGTCCTCAGTTTCTTCATTACAGGTCCTCAGTTTCTTCATTTGTAAAGGTTCGTATGGAAAATTTAATAATTGGCTCTCCATAGCAATACTACTCCAACACCCCCAGGACCAAAGACAAGTCACTTATCCTCTCGGGTCCTCAGTTTCTTCATTTGTAAAGGGGACTGGACTAGATGACTTATGTCATCTATGATTCTATGTGCAGAATGTTCTATGACTTACTTTGAAATTCCAGCTCTACATCTATGATTCTATGTGCAGAATGTTCTATGACTTACTTTGAAATTCTTCTGCCTCTGGTCAGCCAGGAAGAAAAGAAACTACTCCTTTTTAAAATTTTTTTAATCCTGGTCATTTCCTCCTTGGCTACCAGAAAAGTCTATATCTCTCTCAAATTCCTCTTTTCCTCAGTGAGAGAGAGAATCCTCACCAACCCCAGACACCCCCCAGGCCAGAGATTTATCTGAACTCTCCTGGCCAGAGAATTAATTCTTGTCTAATTCTGTACTCTCCTTCCTAATTCTGGTGCAAATATATCCCTTCCTTAGTTCCCCATGACTTTCAACAGCCTCATCTTAGACCTACATGGGTGTTATTTGTTGTTTGGTCATATGTACACAGGTGTCATTTTTTGGCTGTTTGTTTTTTTCAGTTGTGTCTGACTCTTCATTATCTCATTTAAGGCTTTCTTGGCAAAGATGGTGGAGTGGTTTGCCATTTCCTTCTCCAACTCATTTTACAGATGAGGAAACTGAGGCAAACAGGGTTAAGTTTCTTGTCCAGGGTCACACAGCTGTTAAATGTCTGAGGCCAGATTTAAACTCAAGAAGATAAGTCTTCCTGACTCCAGGCCCCACACTCTATCTACTGAGCCACCTACCTTCCCAAATACCTACATAAGGTATCTTATACCTAGTCTAGACCTCAGTTAAATCAATCAACCAACAAACATTTTTAAATACCTGCGTGCAATAAACTGAACTACAACTAGGGAATACTAAAGGTTAGATAAGGCTCAGTTCCTCCTCTCAAGGAGCTTACAGTCTAGTTCAGGGATAAAATGTCCACACACATTTCTATACTACATAATCTTGCAGCAGGTACATTAGAGAGTTGCAGAAATGAGTTCTTTGTGAGGGAACATGGTCATCAGCTAGAAGCCATCAAGGAAGTCTTCCTGGTGGAGGAAGCAGAATTTTATTTAGATTTCAAAGTATGAGTTAAATAAATAAACAAACAAGGATAGGGGGGAATAGGATCCAGCCAGAGCTCCAATTCTAGAATATAAGAGCACAGTTTATGCTTCAGTTTCTAAGTGTTATCTAGTTACCTAAGCTGGAGTTAAGAATGAATGGGGGGCAGGATACAAGTTGGCTGCCATCGAACAGGCACTTTTTATGGGAGAGCCCATGGAGAAGATTGATACTTTGGTTCCTTTAGGACACATCCCAGCATTCAGCTACCACCAGACTACGAAACAGAGACCTTGGCTAGGAAGAGCTAAGCTACCTATCTCTTAACTCCCTAGGGACCATGCTTCTTCAGCCCAGCCATCACCTTCCCTACTTGGAGTGTGCCCCCCTTTACTTCTTTCCACTTCTTTCTCCTAGAATTCTAATCAAGTCAACATTATCAATGCCTCTGGAAAGAGCATGCCAGTTTAACCATCTTGTCCTTGTCATTTGTCACTTCCCAGATCAAAACATGTCTCCTGCCACCATTCCTGAGATGTATACTCTCTCCCTGTGTAAATGCAAGACCCTTAAAATCAGAGTCTGTCTCTTCTGTATTGATATCTGCCTCACACTGGGCCTGGCCGACAGTAAGTCCTTAATAAATGCTTTCTTCTTTATTTATTCATTCAGTAACTCTGCAAATAATTTATCTCCCTCTTTCTTGCTACACTTTGCCTCTCCTCCGGATGCCAGGGCCAACCTTTCATCTTTAGTTCAAGCAAGGACCTAGCATATCTTTTTGAGGCCCCAAGACCATGTCCATATTCATTACTGAGCTATTAGATGCAGCTGAGACAATGAAGGCTTTTTTTTTCCCACATCACCTTTGTAAATACAAGATAAGGATGTCTGGCAGAGATGTTGTGTTGGCAATCAAAATGGGCTCTTAGCACTCAGTTCAACCAAGTGTCCTTGAAGAGTTTGGCCTTTGTTTCCTTGATTAGATGGGGAGTCCTTGGTGACCTCCTTGCCTCAAGGGAGGGCCTAGTTTACATGGGTTTGAGTGGCATGTTTGGGACATCAGAGGCTTTTAGACTATGTGGGTTTAAGTCACATCTTTGTGACAATTTTAGGTCACGTGGGTGAGTCGCATGTGCAACTCACCCTTGATCCTCAAAAAGATATAAAACAGGGGTTGGCTTTCTCTTTTTCAGAGCTCTTACCCACAGCCGTGGTGGCGCGAGTGATTCGGGGCCAGCCCTTGTTATGACCTCCCAGGCTGAACTGAGATGTTGGTAACTATGACTTGTATTTGGTCTGTTGATGTTTGTAATTTGTTTGTATTTTCTCTGAAGTTCAGGATGCTGGCTTTTTCCCCTGAACTAAGTGAATGGTATTTGCATGCTGGATTAAAGTAAGCTTGTTAACCCCTTAACATTGCTCTCCTTAGTAAAGCAGATCAAAAGAACCTGGGGTTTGGCAGCGTTTTGTGAGCTGGTTGTTGTTGATTTTACACCCCCCACAGCAGCTGCTAGCCGGATTGTTGAAACAGATGTTTGGAGGGACATATAGGTATGTGGGGTGGCACTTTACCTACCCAGTAAGGCACCTCAGAACTGTAGTAAACACCAACCTCTGAACGAATCGTATAAAAACAAAGGTAAATGGAGCTACAGAATCGGGCTGCCTAAAGCTATGAGAAAAGACTATCCACAGAAGCATTCAGGAAATCAGAGAGGGAGCCCAGCCTTTAACCCTTCCATTATCTGGCTCACCTTTCAGCAGTTTACCAGCCTGGTAGCATTACTGTACTAATACAAATTAGTATAGTAAAAGTACCATACTACTAACAGTAGTTCTCCAAGCCTTGGAGTTTCAGAGCAATGATATCAGTGGCCATGGATAGGAGTTTGTTTCGGGGGATTTGTTTGATGAAAGGCTGGTCTCTTGCCCCATTCTCCTGCTTCCTCCTTCCTCACTCCCCTCTCTCCCCTCCTGGTCTCATCTCATCTCCTCTGGCTAAGAAGCCTCAACTCGAGCTGACAACCCTAATCAGGGACAGGGTGAGGATCACACTAGCAAATGGAAATGTCACACTCAGCCAGACCTTGGAGAGAAAATAAGTAATTGCAGCTTCTCACAAGAGAACACCAGCCAGGGAGCGCCAACTCTCTGAGAGATAAGCTGGGGGCCTTTTCCTATCTCACTGATTCATGCTGATGTGATCCTGAGGGGAGGGGAATGTCTCAGAGATTAACTGAGGAATAAATGTGCTGTGTGTCTGTGTGTTGTGTATATGTGCATGTATATGTACGTATAGATATGCTTATTCAGGGGTCTCAGGAATGGTCTCTGTGATAGCCCCAGATGGGTAACGTCAAAATTCTTAGACTCTCATTTTTGACATTGTACTGAGGTGTTTAGTAAAACATAAATGATTTTTTTTGTATGTAATAATTATGGACCATTTAACACAGAACCAGACAGTGTATGGCGTGAATATATAGGTAGATCTGGAATGCCTTGCTCTAAATCTCAAGAAGTCTCAGAGTTTTACCTTAGTATTGAGCAGGAGGGTAGGTGCAGATGTGTGATGATTCCCTTGTTCTCCTGTATTCAAGAGGGATATCTGTTACATATGATATTTGCAGTCTAGGAGAATAATTACTGGGGCAGGGAGATTCAAAATAAAAACCACTTTCCCTGGTTTCTAAGGGGAAGGGAAGTAGTCCCTCCCATACCTGGATACTAACAATTTAATCCCTACCAGCTTCTTTCCCTTCCCACCAAATACTTATTCCACAAAACCAACCATGGATAACAAGCAAACATATTTATCAAAGCAAACAAATAAGACAGCAATCGGAGAAGCTACTTGGTTTAATTTAGGCGATAGAATACACAGGAGCTGCAAGTGAGATGAAGTCTCAGCTTAACCTTTCTCTTAGGGAAAGATCTCACCCAAAAAGTAAACTCTTAGTTGCCTTTGGGGGTAAAAGTTTCTAGAAGTCAAGGAACATGTTGGGCTGCCAACTCCTTCATATATGCTTACCACTGAGGGAGGAGGCTCCCGTTAGCCTTTCAAAATTCATACCTTCTCTCTTTTCATTGTCTCTCTTAGAAGGCTCTCAGCCAATTAAGAGTCATACTTCTCCATAGATACATACTGTCATGGACTCAGAGGTCTCTCATCCAATCAAGAATCCAGTCTGTGTGTGTGTGTGTGTGTGTGTGTGTGTGTGCGTGCATGTAACTCTGTGTGTGTGTGTATATATACATATACACATAGACATGTCTATAGACATATATATATATATACATATATATGTATGTATGTATATAAAGAGAGAGAGAGACAGAAAGATAGAGATGGAGAGAGAGTTTTAGGGCTACCTTTTAAGGGACAAACCACCAAACCCACCTGTGTGTGGTTGGAGCATACGCGTACAAAGGCATGATCATTCCTGTCTCCTAAATCAGAGTTTCCCTTGTGGACAAAAGGATATTTATTAGGTCTTCAGATCCCTGTCTATAATTTAACTCATGATGTTTGGAAGCAAAATATGTCTTCTCCCTAATTTGGCTTCCTCTTGGTTCCATATGCGCATACTTTCTTCTATGCAATGATAGCTTCTTGGCATTTATTTTTACAAGATGAAATTTAGGGATGCCCCTGCTTTTTTTTGAAAAGTAAATCTCTCACACAGAAAAAAAACCTACACAGAAAGAAATAGAAAATTGCTATTTCTGCTCACCTTTAATCAATGTAAAAAGTTTGTACAGGGCTATTAGGGAACTGGTTTGCGTGCAATTGACAAAGACTAGTCTACAGAGTAATTTGTTTCTCTCTCTCTCTCTCTCTCTCTCTCTCTCTCTCTCTCTCTCTCTCTCTCTTTCTCTCTTTGCCATGACATTTTTTCAGACATCCTCCAGGTAAATTTGAAAAAAGAGTGGAAGGAGAAGAGTCCAGAAAGAGAAGACAAAGATCAGCCTGCTTACCTTTCTTTACCTGTTGAAATCCTCTTCTTCCTTTAAGGCTAGCCTAGTTAAGTGACACCTCTTTCTTGAATCCTTCCCTATTCCCTTCCTCTTCTATCTCACCCAGTGCAATTTCTTACTTCTCAAATTTTCTTGGAGTACTTTATTTGGCTCACCCCCTAACCTTATCATTTCTTACCTTCCATTATTTGTTTGTATCTTGTCCTTCCTAGTGGATTTTGCATTCCTTAAGGGCAGAAATTGTGTTGTTTACCATCATTTTGCTGGAACTGGTCCTTGCACATAGTATATACTAAACAAAAGTTTGTTGAATTGAATCGAAATAGATTTGAACTTTTAATGAAGCCCTTTCCCTGCAGCATTAAGTTGTTCCATCTCCAGAGAAGGGCTGAAATAAATATCAGCCCATAAATGGATTGTCTTGGTTGTTGAATTGTTATGTGTAGGTGTTCTCTATTTGTAATTATATTGACACAACAAACTATGCAAATGTCGTAAAAGTTCATGAAACCCAAGAAATTGCCGGCCACTAGTTCTATTCTGGGGTCCCCAGTGGTCATGCTCTGAACACAGATGCACTAATTGGAACAATGCAAATAGCACATGTTGATAAGGTGTGAAACCCTCTCCCTCTTCAAAGATTTAGTCTTAAAAATGGATAAAGGATCTGAATGTTTCTTTTACTTGTGGAAAGTCGTCTGATCTTGGCACTACCTCATCCTAAGAGCATTACACGGGAAGAAGTGAGAAGCCTACATTTGATTTGGAATAGCTAAGGTTTCCAAAGAGAAGCAGAGAAGAGCTATCTCTATTGAGGAAAGGTAGGTAGGGGAAGAAAGAGAGAAATGTTGATCAAGAAAATGAGAGCATTTTCCTGAAAATGGTTTTCTCTCTTTTTGCTTTTGGGGACTACAAAGGGTGGGATTAAACATTTTATCTTGAATTAAATTCATTTTGTTTATACCACTTTCACTGAACATATTCACTATCTACTAAATATTTTTTAAAAATATTTTACTAGACTCTGAGGAAGATGAAATCAAGTAGACTTAGCACTGTCTTCAAGTGACAAAAAAATGACTGAGTGCATTCAGCAGAATGTTTAAAATTCTGTGGTTGGGGGCTAAACAGAATTCAGCTCTAGTTGGCCTAAGCAAAGTGGAGTCAAGGAGAAAAAGAACAAAAATTTCAGATCTGTTAAATTGGAGTAATGTGGACATAACTACAACAGATGTCTGTTATCTATTTTCTGTATATTGTTGGGAAAGACAATGATTTGTTGGAGGTGTAGAGTCTGAGATGTCCATTTCAAAATGGCCAGTGGCGGTTGGTGGTACAAAGCTAGAGATCAAGAAAGATACTACAGTTGGAAAAATAGATCTGGGAATCATTTGCAGAGAAATGATAATTGAACCCATGGGAGATGATGAAATCAGCAAGTGAGAAAGGATAGACAGAAAACAGAAGGAGGCCCAGGACTGAGCCTTGACGGACACCCAGGGTGTGCCGTGACATGGAAGAAAATCAAGCAAAGGATTCCAAAAAAGAGCAGTCAGGCCAGTAGGAGGAGAAGCAGGAAAGAGCAGCGTCAGGAAAATCTAGAGAAGAGAGCTCATAGGAGGAATTAAATGCAATGGAGGGGGATTCTCAAAAGGGATGAAGATTAAGAAAAATTCATTAGATTTGATGACAAAGAGATCATTGACAACTATGAGTATGGCTTCAGTTGAATGATAACATAGGAAGCCGGAATGCAGAGTTTAGAATAAAATTTTAAAAGAGGAAGTAGAAGCACTAAATATAGACAAGTTTTCATAAGGAGTTTAGCTGCAAAGGGTAGAAGAAATAAAGAATGATAACTGAAGGATATGGTAAGATGTAGTGAGGGTTTTGTTTTTGTTTTTGGGTTTTTTTTTTTGCAGGGGGGAAGGAAGGGCAATTGGGTTGTGACTTGCCCAAGGCCACACAGCTAGTAAATGTGTCAAGTATCTGAGGCTGGATTTGAACTCAAGTCCAGGGCTGATGCTCTACTCACTGTGCCACCTAGCTGCCCCACCTTTGTTTTTTGTTTTTTAAGGATGGGGGTGACTTCAGCATATTTATAGGCAGAAGAGAATAGTTACAGGCTGCAAATCTTGATTCCTTTTGTAGGCAAGTATTGACTGAACCCATGAGGAAGATAGACATACGGTCAATTTTTAAAGATTTGCCAGGATTCTATGATACTTCCATCACCGCTACAGAGAAAGAAATGGAGATGAAGATGATAATAGAGAGACAGCGATAGAAAGTCAACATGGCATGGCGTAAAGAGTGGTAAAACTGGAATCAGAGTACTTCTCTTTCAAACTAGACTGCTACTCACTACCTTGGTGACCTTAGGCAAGTCACTCGACCTAAGCCTAAGTTTCCTCATCTGCAAAATGCACATGATGACGATGACATCTAAGGTTTCCTCCAGATCTATATCACTGATCCCTGTAAACAACTGACATTTATATAACATTTTAAAGTTTGTGAAGTGCTTCACAGACGTCATCTCATTTGAGTCTCACAGCATCGATGAGCCACTTACTATGGTATTACTATCCCCATCTTGTAGATAAGGAAACTGAGACTGAGAAAGGATGAGAGAATTCCCAAACAGCTAGTGCGTGTCAGGGCCAGAATTTAAACCCGGGTTCACCTGACTCCAAGTTCAATACCCCATTCCTAAATGCACCATAGTTCAGACGTTGAATAAGGGATCCTAAGGACAGTTAGACACATGACTCCGCTTCCTAAATGGTACCTCCTTTAAATGGTTGTAGATACTTTAAAATCTAGAAGCCTTCTCTTCGTGGATACTCCTCATGTAAATACTTAATAAACGCTTGTTTCTTACAGTTTATTAACTACAGAATGCTGAGGTATCCAAATTATTGCAAAGCTCAACTCAGCTCTGTTTTACTCTGACAAATAAAGAAGGATCTGAAAGTGATAAATAAAGCAAGGGAAATAGTGAAAAACTCTATTCCCAAACCTGCATATCCTTCGTAAGTAAATGTTTTATTGGCATAAACAGGGACCAAATGGCATTTTCGCTTTTGTTCAGTCGTTTCAGTCATGTCTGACTCTTCGTGACCTCATTTGGGGTATTCTCGGCAAAGATACTGGAGTGGTCTGCCATTTTCTTCTCCAGCTCATTTTACAGATGAGGAAACTGAGGCATACAGGGTTAAATGACTTGCTCAGGATCACATGGCTATAAAGTGTCTAAGGCCAGATTTGAACTCATCCTCCTGACTCCAGGCCTGGAGCTCTATCCACTGAGCCATCTGGCTGCCCTTGGCATGAACAGGGACCAAATGGCTGCAGAGAGTTTAAAAAAATTGCTGTGTCAAATATTCTGTATTTGAAGTGCTATACAAATGCGAGCCATTGTTATTACTATTGCTGTCCTATATTAGTACATTTCCTCTTTGCAAACTAAAAAGTCTTAATGAAAAGTTTGCTTGTCTCAAATTCATATTAAAAAGACATCAATCCTCAAAATGCTTGTCAACACAATGTCTTGCATAAAACCCAGTAAGTTTTATCACATTTGGTTATTTTCAAGGCTCAGATTCAACCCCTTTTAATATTAAGAAAAACATTTCAAGACTGTGTATTAATTGACTGATTATCTGATATCTTCAGCTATTAGTGTAAGACAACTTAATGGCGACCACATGTCTGTAAAAAAAAAAAGGCAGGAAAGGACAGTGAATGACCTTACCCCCTAGGTTCGGGGGGCTCTTTTCCTCCTATTCAAAAGAGTGCAGAGGGGACTGGAACCAAGAAAGCCCTTGGCAATTTTCTGAAAAAGTAACCTTCAAGGTTTGGAATCTAAACTGATGCTAACTAAGTGAAGGCTGGCAATCAATAATTTAGCAAGGAAAGGAAAGGTCATTTCTAACACCAAGTCAAAGTGAGGGCCTGACAGAGATACTGCCCTTAGTGACCAGGAAGTCAAAGTTTAAAACTAGACTTGATTTTATATTGTTCTGTTTTCCAAAGAGCTTAGTGTAGGGGGCGAGAAACTTCCTTTCAGAGAGAAAATGGCCAGTTCAGCTAAGACTCTGAGAACTCGTTATGAGAAGAAAAGCTACATAAGGATTTTTTTTCCCCTAGTCAGATGATTACACATGTCATCACCTTGCCTTTTAAAAAGAAAGTGAGATCAGCCTTGGCAGATCCCACTTCTGCTATCATGGGCAAGATGTAACAGCACTGTCGAACTGCATGGGGAGCATTCGGGGCAACCACAGGATCATTAGGCATTGCCAAGCAGAAACTACACGACAGCATCACGAAGCAATTCTCGGCAGAACCAGGAGAACATTGTACACAGTAACAGCAACACTATGCGATGGCCAAAGTTGATAGACTTAGCTTTTCTGAGCAATGCAAGGATCTAAGACAATGGATGGAAAATGCAATCCACATCCAGAAAAAGAACTATGGAGTCTGAATGCGGATCGAAGCAGACTATTTTCTCTCTCTTTTTTTTCTTTCTTGTGGTTTTTCACTTTTGTTCTGATTCTCCTTTCATAACATGACTAAATGTGGAAATATGTTTAATACGATTGTACATGTGTAGCCTGTATCAGATTGCATGCTGTCTTGGGGAGGGGGGAGGGGAAGGAGGGAAAAAATTTAGAACTCAAAATCTTATAAAAGTGAATGTTAAAAACAAAAAAAATAAATAAATAAAGCAATTCCCAGAAAAATCTATTTACCACACCTTCACACCTGGCAGAAACAACATGCCCAGAAGATATTGCATGACATATAAGATTAATAGAGACGATGACTAGTGGTAGAAATTCAATTATATCATCTGAAAGCATTGGTGATCTTTCAGCCTCAGGGGTCTAAGTGTCCTCTCTGCCCTTGAGCCCTGGGCACAGGGCTCTTCTTCACATATGTATATTTTCCATGAGAGTTCTTTATATGTATTCTCTACATTTGTCTGTTCCTCCCACTGATGCCAGGTCTATCTGTAGGAGAACATGTCCCAGATCTATAGAGGAAATGTTTTATGACTGCTTTTATTATTATACTATTACATTAAATACTTGGAATTAATTGTGACCTCTGGCTGATCAGTAAAAGCATGCACATTAGTGGGAGCTCATGAGCTATGGTTCTGAGTGGAAGCAAACCCAAAAGATACCCTGAACCTGGCATAGTCTTATTTGCATGGCTGAAATAAGAGTCAGAAGGGAAGGGGGTGAGAGGAAAAATAGGTGTCCTGAGGTGTTTTTATTACATTCCTGAGTATTTGTTTGACTTTTTAATCCAAATGTTTTCAAAAATTAAGTCTATTTCAAATACCCAAGTCCTGAAACACATCAGAAACTCACTCTGTTGGGAAACAGCTGTTTGGACCCACACGAGTTAGCCTATCTTTCTGACTTTTATTTGTTGTCTTGAAAAAAAGGTCAGAATAGTGTCCTAAGGCAGATGTGTGAATATTCTCAGCAATATCTATCTTTAAGAAGACTGGCAAATACTTAATCCCTATTCGGTTCAACATTTAAAAAGAATAACTTTGTAATAATTTGACGTATTCAAAAATGGAATGGGCTGCCTCGTATAATGGTAAAGAGGAGGGATTCAGCACTTGTTTCTTGAGATGTTCAAACAAAGGCTTGATGACCACTAATTAAGAACTGTAAGCCCCCCTTTTTTGCCTTTCTTGATCTTCCTTTCTCCTCCAGGTGCCAATATTTTCCTCCTCCTCCAAAAAGAAATTACTTTGTAATTTTGTATAAAGTCATATATACAATTTTGTATAAAGTCATATATACAATAGAGTCAAAGATTTAGAAGTGGAAAGGACCTAAGAGGCCGTGCAGTCCAGCTCCCTCATTTCACAGATGAGAAAATTGAGTCCCAGAGACTCACCTATGGCTATAAAGTTGGTGAAGGGAAGAAGCAAGATCCAAACCTGGGTGATGTGAATGACTTAGAACTATTGTTTTTCCCTGTGTCATGCTGCCTAACTTTGTCCTCCTTGATAAAATATAAGTTCTTTGTGGGTAAGGACTGTTTTATTTTTAACTCTATACAGTGACTAGCATATAGCAGAAACAATAAATTCTTACTGAATGACTGACCAGGCAGGGATTGGATTAAATTATCTCTAAGTTCCCTTCCTATAGTCAGTGTGGTATAAAAAGCAGTCTTGGGTCTGGTTCCAAGTCCCCCCTTTGCCACATACTAAATACATGACCTTGCATAAGTCTCTTTACTTCTCTGGGCCTCAGAGAACTTTAAAATTTAAAGGACATTGAACTAAATGACATCTAAGATTCCTATGTTCACTTATTTAAGATGGCTTTTGGTCATGAATTAGTTTCTTACTGAATACTTCTTACACCTCAAAATGCCATTCAGCTTTCCCACTAAGGCTGCCTCCTATGGAGTACCAAGGGTGTATGACCACACCCTGCAGCCTATTGGAGAAGAACTGCTTAATTTCCTCTCTCCCTTCACCTCCAAGCCTCTAGTTTGGGCTTCCAGACAGTTGGGTGAGTCAGTTGAGATATTCCAGGAAAAACCAGTTTTCATTGCTTACACAACAGTGATCATTTTAAATCTGAGCATAGCCAAATCCTGATCCAGACCCAAATCTTTTCCATTTTCATGTCTGGCTTTGCATAGGATTAACACACAAACAATGGTTATCCTCTAATCTCAGAAAAGCCTTGCAGAGGCAGCATCTATATTAGGGATGGAAAGCACTAGTCTAGTAAGATTTCAAAGGGCATTGTAGCCTTAAAAAAACAAAATGAACAAAAAAAAACCAAACAGCTACTCCTCTTCCTTGACTCCCTGAGAAATGACTCAGTGATGAGGGTGGGGGAGGTGATGAGTTTCTAGAAGATGTCTCTGTCGAAACCATTCACAAACTGTTTTCCTAATTCACACCCCACAAAACAAAATAAAACCCCACAACTGATTTGACTTAATCTTTTTCACCCCCTAAGGTGGAATGAAGTTATTTTTCTCAGCTCTAGAAGACTCTCAAATTTTTCTTTTGCAGAGCTCTTCTCACCTCTCATGACCCCAATCTCTGCATAGTCTCTGCCCTTCACATTCTTACCCTAGTTCCTTTCTTTCAAGAATCTCTCTCTGATAGCTAGCAATTTGCTTGTTCATTCAGCCATCATTTATCCATAGCCTGCTTTGCACAAGGCAAAATGCTAGGTCCTGGAGAATACAAAGATGAATTTGGCATAGATCATGCCCTCGGGGAGGCGATAGTCTAATAGGGATATTAAGACATTAAGACGTAGAATTCGATGCATCTGGAGTCTCATTGATGAGGGAACTCCCTCCAATTGCACAAAATGCAACCCATCCATCTTTTCTCCTCCTGTGAAATACTTGTCCATGTCCTCCCACAAACAAGCCAACCAACCACAAGAATGCGATGAACGTACTGGGACCTTCCCCTGGATCTCTTGACACTGTGTGGATACAAGTGGCATATGTAGGCTTCGTTCTCATCACACAAAAGGCTCATTTCCTCTTCTGGTCATAGGCACAAAATAAATATGCATAAAGGAATTGAGTACTGGTAAAGGTTGGACGATCTGCTTTCTAAGGAAAAAAATACATGACACACATTCAAGTTTAATCTGCATTATTAACATTTTCCTCATCTCTTTCTTAAGTCTAGAAAATCAGCAAAACAATAAATCAAGCCCTGATTTGTAGCATTTGGCAATTTCTGAGGTGTAACTGTTCAGAATGAATGTCCAAAATGTTCAGACTGAAAGTTCGACAATTAGCTTTCATGGTGCAGTTCAAGCTGGTTGCAATCCACCCTGGTATATACACAAATATGACAGGTAGAATATGATAAGTATGTCAGTATGATTTTTTTAACTGATAGGAGAATTGGGAGGAGAGAGAGGTTGCTTCTAGCTGAAATCTTTAGGGAGGGTTTCATGAAGGAGATATATCCTGAGCTGGGCACTGAAGAAAAGGAAAGATCTGACCAGCTAGGGAAGGAAAAGACTATTCCTGGGCATAGGGTAGCATGAGCATAGGCACAGAAGATGGAAGTACAAGATGTTTCAGGGAACAAGCAGCTGAGTTTGGCTGAACAACAGAGCATGAGAAGGGGCATCCTGCCAGTTAAGTCTAGAAAGAGGCAGAAGTCATATTATGGAGGGTCTAGACTGTCATGGCAAGGAATTTGAACTTTATCCTGTAGAAGATAAGAAAATACTGAAGGTTTAATTAGAAAGATTAATTTGGCAGGAATATGCATGATAGATTAGAGAGAAGAAAGAAACTGGAGGCAAGGAGAGCAGTTAGGCAATAGTCCACAACAGAGGCATCAAGCTCAGCTTTGGATGCAATAAGCTTAAGGTCTTGATAACATATACAGTCCAAGTAACTGGAGCCATTTGTATAGGACTCTCTTCACTGATGAAGAATGATAACAATGTTCCATTCCTGACCAAGGAGTGGAGTTGGTGAGAGAGCTTGAGAGAAAAGAGAGCCTGGTCATCCGGCTTCTAGCTTTAAGAAATTAGACACATAGATCCAGACTCTCTTTAAGTGCCTGAAGGCAGAGAAAGACTCTAGGAAGAAGCCAACATATAGAGGAGCTGGCACCTCAGTTATGCTCTTATTCCAAGAAACTTTGGAGAATTTCCCCTTAGGTGAGATCTTAAACTCTCTGAGATGAATTATCTCATTCCCAATGGGGGAATTCATTCCCTCTTGTTTATTGTCCAATATATAGTCTCTTATTTGTACTTTTTCCGGATTTTGTTTTGCTATCAACTTGGATAAATGGATTTATTTCCTATTATGTGTATTCATTGTGGAACTGGTATTTGGTGGGAAGAAAATTGCACTTTGGATATACAGCTTGGGGTGCTCCTTTCACACAAAGGGACTATGATCAGGAGGGCATCTTGAATCTAAAAAATTATCTCTCTTAGACTAACAATATTTAAAGAAAAAGATAACTGTTATCCTAACCCAGGGTGTTCTCGTCCTCTCTCTCTCTCTCTCTCTCTCTCTCTCTCTCTCTCTCTCTCTCTCTCTCTCTCTCTCTCTCTCTCGGAGAATGTCTAACCTCTGGCCCCAAGAGAAAGAGAGAAAGAAGACATAGAAAGTAGAAGAAATCTGAGGATGAAATCTCGAGAAAGTAAACACATTTAGGGGAGAGGAAGAGGAGGACGAGGAAGAGGAGGAAGAGGAGCAGGAGGAGAAGGAAGGAGGAGGAAGGAGGAGGAGGAGGAGGAGGAAGAAGGGGGAGGAGGAGGAGGAGGAGGAAGAAGGAGGAGGAGGAGGAAGAGGAGGAGGAGGAGGAGGAGGAGGAGGAGGAGGAGGAGGAAGAAGGAGGAGGAGGAGGAGGAGGAAGAAGAAGAAGAAGAAGAAGAAGAAGAAGAAGAAGAAGAAGAAGAAGAAGAAGACAGGGCAGCTAGGTGGCATAGTGAGAAGAGCACCAGCCCTGGAGTCAGGAGGACCTGAGTTCAAATCCAGCTCAGACACTTGACACATGTACTAGCCGTGTGACCTTGGGCAAGTCACTTAACCCCAATTGCCCTGGCAAAAAGCAAGAAGAAGTGCAAAAGGAAATGGAAGTCTGAGATTACAATGAGATTATAATTTCGTGGAAGCCAGGGGGAGGACAAAGCGTCAAGAAGGGGATAGATGATATTTTTTAATGTATGCATACATACATATATATATATATACATACATAAACACACACATTTATATATAGCTATGTGTATATAGGTATATATGTGTATATTCTGTATAATTTTTAAACATATTTTATTTTTCACCTAATTATATGGTAAAACAAATTTTTTTAACATTTGGTCGTTTGTTTTTTAGTTTTGAGTTCCAAATTCTATCCCTCCTTCCCTTTCTCCCTCCCTGAGACAGTAAGCAATCAGATAGGTTATACATGTGCAATCATGTAAAACATTTTCATATTAGCCATTGTACAAGAAAAAGAATAAAAGAAAGAAAGTGAAAAATAGCACGCTTCAGTTAATATTCAAACAGTATCAGTTCTTTCTCTGGAGGCAGATAGTATGCTTCATCATTAGGCCTTTGGGATTTATGCGGAGCATAGCTAAATCTTTCACAGTTCTTTATAGAACAATAGGGGATAGGTAATTTTAATGCCTACCCACCTGTATGACTGTAGGTTGGTCAGTTAACTTCCCCAGACCTAAGTTTCATCTGTAAAATGAAGGGGTTCAATTAAACGACCTCTGACGTCCCTTCTGGCTCCAGTTGTATGATCCTGTGACACAGGAACAGTGTTAAATGTTTCAGAAAGATCAAGGAGAACAAAGATTGACAAAGGATCATTATTTTAATTTACCGAATGGGTCATCATAACATCAGGGGTCATCTTCAACAGGGCAGTTTAGTTATGCGCTCAGAAAGGAAGCCATGTTTTACAAGTTTGAAACCTAAATGAAGAAGTGGAGTAAGTGAATGTCAACTTCTTTTTAGAAGTCAGACAGTGAAGAGAACAAGAGATGGGAGTACAAGCTAGAAAAAAAGCAATCTTATTGAGGAAACAGAATTGGGATTTTTAGGATAGCAGAAAGCTGGTCTTGTTTGTTGTCATAGAAAAATGAGTAGAGATTTAGTAAGAAAGGTTTTGAGGTGTGGAGGACAGGAGTTAGGGGAGGCTAAGTCATATAACTTTAATATTCTCATCAAGGAAAGGCAAGGTCAAGGGCTGAGAAAGAACACCATGTCAAGAACACTGATCAATTTGCAGCAAATTTCCATCTCCCAGTGAAACGTAAGCTAAAATGGACATTGCCTGCTTGTGCTGAGGTTCTGAATAGCTTTGGGTTCCAAACTTACAGTGTAACAAATATGTTTTGGTCTCAAGATCTTGATATTTCTATTTCTCCTGTTAGAGCTAACAAATAATATGATGAATAATAGGCCTGAATTTGCATCCTTATAACTCAAATCAGGGCAAAATTACCAAATGCTACTTAGGACCAATAAATTAGTTACTTCCCAAGGATTCCTATTGAAGGAGCTGAACGCTGGAGTTAAGTATACAAGTAAATCTCTAAAAACAACCACATATTCAATTATTCCTTTTGAACAGAATCCTGTGTCTAGTTTTCATCTAAAAGCAGCTACTTCAGTTTTGAAAGTGGTTAGGAAAACTCTCTCATTCACTTAGAAATAACATAAGCAAAGATAAAGTGATAAAGACTGGAGAAGTGAGTAACACAACAGCAAGGAAAGCACAGCCATGTGTGTGTATGTGTGTATATATACATATAGGTGTGTGTGTAGTGTGATATATATATATATATACACATATATATAAATGTATGTGTATATATATGTATACATATATAAATATATGATAAAATGACACACATATATATATAGATCTTTTCTCTAGTTTCTAACAGAATTAATATATTTTAAAATTTCACGTGTGGTTTATGAGAAATTCATGAGAGGCACCATGGAGTAATAGAAAGAGGGTCAATATTAGAATCAGAATGACCTGGGTTCAAGTCCTACCTCTGACACAGACATGTTGTGTGATCATGGCTAAGTCACTGGACTTTTCAGTGCCCCAGGCAACTCTCTAGGATTATAAAACGCAGACCAGTTAATGATATGCATCAGTGGAGGAGGCTTCCTTTTCAGAAGGTTCTCACACTTATGAAGCCATAGTTATGGACCAAAAAATAAATTAATAAGGAATCCACACCAAGAAGTTTCTACTGCCCTTCGTTTCTTGAATGGTGTTTTGTTTTTATCTCACCTTCAATGCTATAAGTTTACCCCTCTATTGCCATCCCCTTGTAACAAAAAAAATCAGAGAGACAAAAGAGCCAAGTTCTGCAAAACTAACCAACACGTCCACCAAGTTTGATAATATATTCAGTGTTCTATATTCATAGTCCTCCATCTCTACAAGGAAGGGAAGAAGTTTCATTTTTCATCTCTTCTTTAGGCCCAAACTGGGTCATTTTCATCACAGTTTGTTGGTGTTCTTTCCATTTACATTCCTGTAGTCATTGCATATATTGCTTTCCTGGTATTGCTTCCTTCACTTTGCATCAGTTCAAATAACCCTTCTTAGGCTCTTCGGTAACCTTTGGGTTCATCATTTCTTATAATATCCGTTCATTTTAAAAATATTTTCAGTCTCAAAGCCAGTGAATATCTTTAAAGACCAGCACTACCTCATGGACAGCATCAACTATTACTACTAGTTCTACTGTAATTAGATTATGCTCATGCTTTGTTACTGATAAGTAATAATTCTGAAAATGTTTCAAATGTGACTCCTTAATAAAGTGCACATCTACAAAAGGTGAACTGAACTGCCTACATTCTAGAAAAGCATATCATTGACAGATTTTTGAAGTTCCAGCATGTTAATATCTTAAGGGGAAGAGATTTACACCAGAAAATAGAGAATTCTACTCTTGATCTCACCTTATGTTTGCTGTCAGATTTTCAGCTTTAGCAAAGGAGGAAGTCATTTGTACTTGCCTAATGCATAGAAATGCAATAAGAATTAATGAGCACCAGGAAAACCCTGAACTTCCCAGAACAGAGCACTTAGACATACACAAGAATAGGCATTTAACCCACAAAAATTTAGGTCTGTAAAGACCTAATTTTCTCTTAAGGGCTCATGTTATATAGAATAGTTATGCAAAAAAAAAGAGAAACTAATGACTCTTTGAAAGTCTTCCTATTTCTTAACTTCTGATTTTAAGATTGTATGAGTTCAGATCTTCACAAGAAGGATTATTAGCTATTTCATTTGGTTCTGAGTTTTCATTTTGATTGTGTGAATTAATTGTATTTCTTGAATAAAAGACAGAAGGACAGAGGAGGAGATGAAGAGGAGAGGGAAATGGAGGAAGGGAGGGAAGGAAGGAAGGAAGGAAGGAAGGAAGGAAGGAAGGAAGGAAGGAAGGAAGGAAGGAAGGAAGGAAGGATGGAAGGGAGAGGGAGGGAGGGAGGGAAGAAGGGAAGAAGGAAAGAATATAAAAGGCAAGAAAAAAAAAGAAAGAAACCATGAGGGGCATTCCAGGAGCATGATGTCAAATAACATATGCCACACAGACATTGAACATGTCAGCAGGCCAGCAACTCATCTAGCTCTACACTCTTAAACAGCTGATCCAAGCAGGGTGCGCCCTTTTCCCTCAAAAGCTCCACTGAATCATACTTGGATCTATTCTATGAGACTGCAGAGCATGACAAGAAACTTCCTGAAGCTCAGGAGTCAGAATGCTGGTTTCAGTTCCACACACCTGGGCCACTCCAGATTCTGGACCTGTGAATGAGAGAAAAAAAAAATTCCAATGTTGAGCCCTAGATCTCCTACAGCTATCCCTTTTCCACTCACCCTCCATCAGGAGAGACTCCTCTAGGAATGTTGCTTCCCCCCACCATGGCCAGATTATTCCATTTCCACGAGAGTTCTTTAGCAAGTCCATTGTAGAGATCCTGTGAGGGAAGAGGACTCAAGAACTATTGAATAAAGCAAATAGAACAAGGATGGTTAATGTAGCTTGAATTATAAAGTTCTTGGTAAGTTAAAATCAGCTCCATGAATGAGTTAACTGACTAAACACATGGTCTTGTTAAATCACATATTTGTGATTCTACATGACATTGTGGAAAGAACCCTGGATTTGATACTCGATGGCCTGTATTTCAACCCTGGGTCTTCCATTTACTAACTGTGCAATATCATGCAAGTCATTGAAATTCCTGGGTCTTAGTTTCTTCATTTGTAAAATGAAGGGAGTTAGATTACCATTCCTTGAAAGGTAATTGCCAATCAATTGCTTTATGACTCCCTTTACCATCTCTGTGACTTTCTAGTCCAAACCACCCTTTCCTTGCCACCATTCTCTCATATGCATCGTTTCCCCTCTTAGTATGTAAGCTCCTGGAGAGTAAAGACTACCTTGCCTTTGGGATTTGTATCCTTAGCACTTAGCACAGAGCCTGGTACAGAATAAATGCTTTTTTTATTCATTCATCCATTCATTCCAGCTCTAAACCCAAAGATTCTATGAGCAAGGAGATAGATATATATATAGATACATAGATAGATGATATATTGCTACATTGTTGGTGGAGTTGTGAGCTGATCCAGCCTTTCCGAAGAGCAATTTGGAACTATGCCCAATGGGCTATAAAAATGTGCATACCCTTTGACCCAGCAATACCTCTTCTGGGGATATATCCCAAAGAGATCACACAAGTGGGAAAGGAACCAGTATGTACAAAAATATTTATAGTAGCTCTTTTTGTGGTGGGAAAGAATTGGAAATCAAGGGGATGCCCATCAATTGGAGAATGGCTAAACAAAATGTGGTATGTGAATGTAATGGCATACTATTGTGCAATAAGAAATGAGGAACAGATGAACTTTGTCACAACCTAGAAAGACTTATGTGAACTGATGCTGAGTGAGAGGAGCAGAACCAGGAGATTATTACACACAATTACAGACACACGGTATCTGTAAAGTCTAACTTTGATAGACTTGACTCCTCTCATCAATAGAAGGTTCAAAGACAGCTCCAAAAGACTCATGAAGGAAAAAGCTATGCACATCCAGAGGAAAAATTATGGAGTCTGAATGCAGTTTGAGGCAAACTATTTGCTCTCTCTTTTTTTCTTTCTTTCTTTTTTGGCTTTGTTTATCATTTCTCATGATTCATTCCATTGGTTATAATTCTTCTTTACAACTGGACTATTATGTAAATAAGCTCAGTGTGAAGATGAATGTAGAACCTAGATTGGATTACATGCTGTCTTGGCGGGGAGGAGGGAGGAGAGGGAGGGAGAGAAAAAAACCCAAAAACTTGTGGAACTGAAAGTTGTAAACTAAAAATAAATAAATTTATTTAGAAAAACAAAAAAAAAGATATATATACACATATATACAAATATGTATATACATACATATAATGCATGTATGTTCCATACATATACACACAATGCATGTGTATGTTATGTGTGATATACATATATGCATACATGTTTGTGTGTGTATATGTATATGTATTGTGTGTGTATACATGTGCATGTGTATATATAGTATACCTACTCCTAGAATTCTATAATGATTGATAGATATTTCTATTTTTTCCCTCAAGGAACACACACACACACACACACACACACATATGTGTGTGTGTATGTGTGTATATATAATATATGTATGGTGTGTGTGTGTGTGTGTGTGTGTGTGCTTAGTAGGGACACAAGAAATTCTCATCTCATTTGGACATGTCTCCAGGAAGCCAAATGTGTTCTGTCTATGAATGTGAGCCAGAATGTGTGTATTGTAGAGAGTGCTTGGATAATCTACTTAGAGAAAGAGGTGTCTTGCTCTCTCTTGCCAGCTGTAAAGATGCTACATTTACTCACCTTCCCATTGCAGCTCATATTCACAATCAGTATAATTTTGATATCTTTAACAATCCTAAAGCATTACCAAGGAATGGATAATCCCTAATCCAGATATCTCCCTTTCTGTGGAGTTCACACAATTTCTGCGAATCCCTGTCTTCAAAACATCCTTTTGTTGCACGCTGATAGTGGAGAGAAGAAATGGAAGATAGAACTCAATTGTGCATAAGCCAAGATAACACAATATTGGACATTTTAACCATGCTGACTTAAAAGTATGGAGGCCTTCCTATAGCACCCCACAGTGAGATAAAAAAAAAGAGATAAGGTTTAACAGCTAGAGATGAATAATCATGCAGACTAATAAGAAACCAATATGGCTAAAAATTTGATCTTTCCTGTATCTTTCTGTGATATGAGTGGTACTGTTTGCCTTTATAAAAAAATAGATTAATACAAACACAGCATTTTCCCTTGGCAGAAGAATAACTGTTTTGTGTTATTTACCTAGACTACATCTGTGTTTCTAAAAAAGATAGCAAATACATTTCTGGAGTTCGATACGTTTCTGTGATTATGTGAATAATGCCTTTTAAACATATTAAAAGATTAGTAGAATGTTTTCAGGAAGCTATCTTGCTAATTGTGCCCAAGCAATTGAGAAAAGGTTACAAGATACTGATGAAAGGACATACTAAACATGTTCCCATGGGCCATTGGCACAGTATTGGAGTCCCCATGTAAGACAAATGCCAACAGATGAATTGGAGATTAACTGTTTCCCATATCCTCACATCTTTAGAGACCAAATTTATTCCAAGCTAGAAAGCCACCAAAAGTTATATTGGCTTTTAGACTGCTTTGCAAATTTGGAACCTACAGTAGGCCCAGAAACCAACTGGTTGTCCTAGAACTCTTTGGGTAGATATGATTTGGAAGCCAGCCTCACTATCTGACATTTTCCATAGATCACAACAGTCCTATCAGGGATATTTCAATGCAAATAACTTGGTGGTCTCCATGACAAAGAACATTCCTACTCAGAGTAGATTAGGAGTCTTTGGTTTAACTTTGATCAAGGAATCTGGAAGTATAATGAAAATACAGACAGGATGAATGGAGGTCAAGGAATGGTAGGTCCAGAGCTGGAAGTGATGGGCTGACAGGACCTGGACCCCTAAAAGGAAAAGACCATGTCTTTGAAAGCAATCCAGTCCCTGAATTTTCCCCTATATTTCAGCAGCCCTTCACCCAAGGCAACTGGTCCAGCCCAGTCCAGCCTAGCCCAGCCCAGCCCCACTAGATCAACTAATTAGTTTACTTGACATTCCTTTCACTGTCACTCTAGTCCCACCTCAGATTACTTCAATAAACCTAAGATTAGCCTACATGATAGTCCTTTCGCTGTTGCCCACCCTGGCCCACTCCAGACTATTTACCATTCCTTAATTCCATCCAGATTCTTTCACTGTCCTTTTTGTAAATGAGCATTGGTCTTACCCCCATTAAATTACAGATTCCCTAAGAATCTTGCCCCCAAGCTATTGGCATTACAATAAGCCTTGCCACTTAAACTGGAAGAAAGTTTTAGTGCAAGAATTCTTTCCAGGCAGACTCCTACCCTATACCCGGACATTCTGGGTTCCCAGCAATCCCAAAACTGAAATCATCTAGTCCAAATTATTCATTTTACAGATGAGGAAACTGAATCACAATGATATTAAGTGACTTGTCCAAGTTCACACAGGTGGCAAGTAGCAGTACTAGGATTTAACTCCATATCTTAAGCTTCTATGGGCAAGTAGCACAATGTATAGAGTGCCAAGCCTGGAGTCAGGAAGACAGGAGTTCAAATCCAGCCTGAGACACTTCCAAGATGGGTGACCCTGAGCAAGTCACTTACCCCTGTCTGTCTCAGTTTCCTCATCTATAAAATGCACTGGAAAAGGAAATGACACACCACTCTAGTATCTTTCCTAAGAAAACACCAAATGGCATCACAAAGAATTGGAAAGGACTGAAGAACAGCAACTCATGCCTCCATATTATCATGCTACCTTTCCTTTCAAGAGTGATACAAAAAAGGAATTCACATTTGGGTTAAAAATAATCATCTTCTCAAGTGCAAGATGAAGTGGGCATGACTATATAGCAGGTTGAGATCGAAAAAAACCCATTTTATTGCTAATTGTGTCTTTGGTGAATTCAAAGTACAGGTCAGGGGGTATGTCATTTCCTCTAAGAAGAATGGGACTTTTGGGCTAGACCAAGTGGGCAAATGGCACCAGTGACTGGAACTATGATAAGTTAAAGAAGTAGAGAAATTGAATTTAAGATTAAGCTGACCCAGAGTGAAGGGTCTGAGACACTCTGCTGCTAAGATAAGGCTGGAGAACCAGGAAAGAAAATGAAAGGGAATCCAGAATGTACTGACAGAGATGAACAAAACTCAAGAAAACTGAGCAAGGGGCTAATTACGTCCCTTTAAACAGTAAAATGGCTAATCAGAAGATTCCATGGGCATTCAGATAACTGCACAGAGAATAGTTTCAAGCTGAAACAAAAACCCTAGAGCTCAACATAGGCTCAGAATCACACTTCTATAGGGACTTAGTCTAGAAGGATTTTGCAGAGTATAGGTCTGGGCGTCAAAGGGCTGGACGTGCCCTATTAAAGACTGAGAGGACCAAGTACTAGGGCAGTACCATTCCACAAACATTTATTAAGTACCTAGTGGATATAGATCACTGTGCTAGGTGCTCAGAGAAATACAAAACTGAGATATCAGCTGACCAAGAAGGAAGACCCTTCACCTTTACATTCCCCTTTCCCCTGCAGGACAGTAACATAGCTACTCATAGCTCGATAAACTGGGACTCACCAACTACAATTCTTTTGGTGAAATGGAGGAGCACTGTACTTTACCATCTGCCTTGCCACTGACCTGCTAATGCACCATGAAGACACAGTGGTCTTGCCATATTTTTTGCCTCTGCACCCCTAGGAATCCCAGGCCTTTCCATCATCCATGATGCTCCCTACTGTCTTGTCCAATTCAGCCCTGCCTCACTTAAATCCATTCACTTGCAAGTCAAGACATCACCCTCCTGAAGTCATTGGTCCTCTTCAAGAAGGAAAGAACAACAAAAATAGCAACAATCTCCAATTAGAGTGGGAGCTCCTTGAGGGCAAGGATTGTCTTGCTTTTTCTATTTTCATTCCCAGCACTTAGAATAGTGCTTGCAACACAGTAAGCACTAAATAAGTGGTTTTCATTCAAGCATAAATCACTTAAATTACAAAATAACCTAAATGTTAGGCTAAATATTGAGAACTTTATTCTGTAGTCAAAGGGCTTCCTATGGGAAGTGTCACACAGAGGGATATGTCTGATTACTATAAAAGAAATGTAATTTTGGCCATGATGCTGAGGATATTATAAAACAGGGAATAAAGTAGGGATGGGAAGCCCTTCTTAGGGTGTTGTTACTTCCGGATGTATTGCAGAGAGGGACTAAACTAAGATAGTGATGTTCAGAATGGAGAAGATGAAAAAGATATTCCAGAAGTAGAAACAGCCAGTGGCCACTCAGTAGATATGAGAGGTGAAGGGAAAAGAAGTCAAAGAGAGTACCAAGGTTTCCCATAATGGAAGGCTGTGTGAGTTGTGGTGCCCATGATGCAAGTAATGGAATCTGAAGAAAATGCAGATTTGGAGGAAAGATAGCCTGTTTTTTGGACATGTTGACTTTAGGATGTCAGTGAGGCATTCAAGTAAAAATTTCATGTAGGAAATAGGAGATTTGGGTCAGGAGCTCAACAGAGAGGTCAAAGCTGGAGACTTAGATGTGGGAGCCCTATGTGTAGAAATGATAGCTAAACCATGAGAATGACTAAGATTGCCAAGGAAGATAGTATAGGAAGAGAAGAGAGAGGGGATCTTGGGGGTTAAGGAAAGGATATATTGAGATCTAGGACACAGAGAAAAGAGAGACAACCACTGGGGCAGGAGAAGGTGTTCTGGTACCTGGGAAGGAAGATAGAAGCAGAAAGAGAAATTGTACATAACATATGAGACATGGGATGCCAGTAACATTATTACAGGCCCAAGAAGGGAAAAGGAAGAAATTGGGGAAAGATTATTAAGGCAGCCATGGTTCTATAGATAGAGAAAGGATTTGGAATGAAAAGATTTATGTTCTCTTGCTGGCCATGCCACTGTCTAGTTGTATGATGCTGGACAAGAACCTTCCACTCTTCTGGGATTTAATTTCTACATCTATAAAATGAGGAAGGATAGGACGACATGATCCTAAGGCCCTTTCCAACTCAATGTCCTGTGACCTAAGCCTAGAGACTTAAGACACAGCAAAGAAGTCTAAATGGTTACAAAACCAGAATACCAAGAGAGCAAAATTTCTCAGGAGCCAACGGAGGCGAGTCTAGCCAGAAGGAAGGGGTAGTCAGCTGTGTCAGATGATGAGTAGAGATTAAGGATGACTAATACTAAAAAAAAAAAAAGTAAATGAATTTGGAAATAAGAAGGTCAGCTGGGGAAATTTGAAAGATTAATTTCAGTACATGATGATGGAAGCAAGAAGTTGAGGTGAAAGAAGGTGGCTGATAAGTGGAAACTTTATGAATGGCATTCTGTATAAAAGACCTGTGGACAACAAATGCATACAACCAAAGGTGTTAGGTCTTCTCAGATCTCTTCTACTGCTTTGACCTCAACTGATTGATGATTTTCAGAACTCTTGACTTTCCATCCATGATCTTACTAACCTCCTCACCCTTGGACCTGGTTGATCCTTGTTCTTTGCCTCATCTCCTGTGTCCCTTACCCTATTTCCTTCCATGTTCCTTCCTAACTTCTCTGAAGTGTGCTGCCTCATTCCTCTGGAGCCTCTGGAGTCCTTACTGGACTTTCCAGTAAGATATCTATGTTTGACCTAAGGTTCATCTCTTCTCTGAATAAACCAGCACTCCAGTTACAGGCAATTAAGGCTAGGTGGCTATGCCTACTCTTGAAAATATAAGGGGAGACAGTGTAGTATAGTGGAAAGAACAAAGTATTGGGAGTTAAAAGACGTGGGCTCTAATCCTAACTGAAATTTACTAGTTGGGTGATTATGAGCAAATCACTCATCTTGCAACCCTTTGTTTATATCTGTAAAATGGGGATAACAATACTGATATTAACAACCTCTCAAGGCTGTCATTAGAAAAGTGCTTTGTAAACTTTAAAACTTTATTTACATATTGAGTATTACCACCACTGTTGAGGACTCTGTCACCCTCTGCTGGGTCTTGCCAATAATGCATTGCTTTAGTCTAGATTTAACCCCATAACTGCCAGAGTTCCATTTTGGAATACACCACCATCATGGTTTTAAGGTATTAAGAAGAAAAACACAGTGACTACACAGAACAGTGCTTAAAGAAAATGCTTTTGCTTAAAAAAGGAATGACAACAAGGAAGACTTGAAAGTGCAAATTTAAGTAACATGATGCTGTGCATGTGTGATTTGTTGGTTTTTTTTAATTAAATTTTATTTTTTAATGACAAAAACTGATTCTCTTCTTCCTGCAGTCTCATCATGGCAATTAAGAAAGGAAAAACAAAACCTAGTGTAATGAATATGCATGGTCAAGCAAAACAAATTCCCACCTTGGCCGTGTCCAAAAATACAAGTCTCATTCTGCATCTTGATTTCCTCACCATTCTGTCAGGAGATGGATAGTGTGCTTCATCCTCAGCCCTCTGGAATCATGCTTAGCCATTGTGCTGATCAGAGTTCTTAAGTCCTTCAAAGTTGCTTGTTTTTACAGCATTATTGTTATTGTGTAAATTGTTCTCCTGGTTCTCATCTCCAATTCATGCCGGTCTTCCCAGGTCTCATTGGAACTGTCCCTTTTATCATTTCTCATGGCACAGAAGTGTCCAACTGTGCACATGAAATTTAGTTGTAAAAGCTTTTCTCTGAGAGTCTCTCACCCTTTAGTAAATATCGTCATTCCATGGAAATCTGAGCATGCCATGCTGCAGGGGAATGAAGAGGATGGAGCTATCGCTAATGGAGAGAAAGAAAGGAAATACTGTAAACCAGAGGCATAAGCTTTGGAGAAGAAATACTTCACTTTTTGACCCCAGGTGCTAGGTACTAGCAACAAAACAGATAATCAAGGCAAGTAAAATCATCATTAACATAATCGACATCATTAATATAATCCCATTTACTGAGTGCCAGGAGACTAGGGTAGGTGATAGAGATAGGAGAAGGTAAAAGACTTGGTACCTGTCCTCAAGGACCTTACAGTTTAGTTACAGAAGTGAGATATATGCATTTTTCTGTAATGGGACAGTGGCAGTGATACCCCAGGAGGGCAGAGAAAGAATAGAGGGAGGAAAATAAAAATTGGGTAAGAATGATTCACTGTCGGGGATTGTATCATTTCTTTGGAGAGCTTTCAGGACAGTGAAAACATCCATCAGTCTGAAATGGTACAGATGAAGCATTCCTGGGGCAAAGGCCTTCTCCAGGCTCTTCCCGCCCTGCCTTAGACTCTATTTTGTTTTAATAATGGACTGGCATTGTACTGATTCTCTAGTCTAAAGAACTTGAGATCATTTTTTTGCCCAAAGTGCGACAAAACATTGTATCTTATAAATCATTCTGATAAAATAAAATTCCTTATCTTCCTATATCGGCCACTCACTAATTGGCAGAGCATCAAACTCCCTAATCTGAAAATCAAATTCTCCCACATTATTGGCCTTTGAAAAGTCCCGTCCATGTGGTTTTCTTAAGACTTGGACTCCAACGGCTTAAGTGAGCCAAGATGCAAAGACTAGTCTGGCCTTAAGTCAAAGGGGAGTGAAAGGAGTATATGCTAGTTTTAACTATTGTGTTACCTTGTTATCTCAGGGGTGCACAAAACAGCTTCTCTTTTGTTTTCTTTTTTCCTTTTTTGTTATGAGGAAGTATCTGAGGTTTTTTGTTTTTTTTTTTTAGTGCAAAAGCATTAAAACACAAATTTTACTGTTTCTATAATAGAGTGTGTCAGCTTTAAAGGCAACCCAGATGCCCACTGTAAAGAGCAAGGAGAAATTATAAAAATTACCTGTTAGCAATGGAGAAGAGAATTTTAAGAGAGGGAAAAAACCCTCTCAGAACTCCCATAATGAGCAGCTAGAATCTGAGTTCTTTGTTCTATGATGCCAGCAGATACCTATCTGATGACCCATTATGATGATCACTCCTTCATCAGCTGCGGACTATGTAGCCTGGTTCATCTCCTTTGGTTACAACCAAAGTCCAGCCCTCCTCTCCCTACCTCCACCCCTAGCTCAAAGACCACAATAGTCCAATCTCTCTCATGGGCTTCAAAGGAACACTGTTCATCTGAGCTACAAATCCCAGAATTGTCTTCATTTAGACTTCAGACTTTACTCTTCCTATGGAGAACTCATCTAAATAGAAATCAATTGAAGCTCATCTCAATAGCCTATTACATTCCTCTTCAAAGTTTTGAATTTTGCAAACACAAAATCAACTGCAATATACTTCACATCTGGAACTGAACAGCACAGCATTAAAATACACAATAGCACTGAATAGAATAAGACTGGTTAACCTAGAATACAAAATAATCGCTTTAGGTGGCCATTCACAGCAAATATACCCCACAATGCAAGTGACAGACATAGTACGTAGTCAAATAAGACAAATTCTTTCATTGGCTATGTCCAAAAATATATAGTCAAAAATTAATTGATAGTCTACTTCAGTAATTACAGGTCTAAACTAAACCCCCTTCTTACTTCTTCAAGATAATTCAAGTACCAACTTCTACATAAAGGTTTTTGCTGATCTTCCCAATATAAGTTTCCTCTGACCCTAAACAACTTTATATTTATTTTTAGTATGATATATATGTAGCTATATGTGGCTCCCCACCCCACGTAACAACAATGCTACTTGCTTCTGTGGCTATGTAAGGCCAATAACACCAGCACATAGGAGGGCTGCTAGCACAGGTTTTTTGATCTCTTCTTTGAGGAAAACAACTTTAAGGGGTTTACAATCTCGCTTTAATTAAACATACATATATCATTCACTTAGTTCAGGGGAAAAAGTGAGCACTGTGAACTTCAGAGAAAATATGAACAGAAATTACAAGCAGAAATTATATAAACTGAGCAAATAAACACAAATCAACAGAAAGGTGTCCAAGTGTCTTACCATAGCAATACAAACAAAGTTACCAGAGAGAGAAGCACAAACATCTGGGTTTTCAAAGCCAGGGGCTCCTTAATGGCTACCCAGATTCTCCACACCAACACTCTTCCAACAAGTGTGCCCCCAAACAAAATGCTAACCTCAGAGTATATATATACACTTCTTCATGGTCAGAGACTTCATACCTCTCCAGGGCTTCACACCTCTTGTGACCTAAATAGCAAAAGGGTGTGGGCTTTCCTACAAACAAAGGCAATGCTCAATTAAAGGCACTTGTTTTCATTAGTGCTAAGAAGCACTCCAAAAGAAAAACAACAGTAAAAAGTTCCACTTTGCTTGCCCTTACACCCCACCACCCACAATAGGATATAAACTCCCTGCTGACTCTTGATCTAGGCCAACCCTCTTATTTTATAAATTAGGAAATGGAAGCCCAGAAAAGTGACATAACTTGTCCAAAGTCTCATAGTCAATGGCTTCCTAGTTTGCTTCCCAGATCTTTCTTTCCACATCTCCAGGGTGAAAAGCATCATTTCTGAGACACTGAGATCAAGGATTGTTCCTTTTGTCTGTATGTGCTTAGTACACAGTAAGAGCTTAATAAAGGCTTGTTGTTTGATTGATTGGCCAGGCAATAACAGTAGCTCACACATAACACTTTCAGATTTACAAAGTGTTTTCCTCACAATTGGTTCAGATCCTGGCTTCAATACTTGCTAACTATATGACTACTAGCAAGTTACTAGACTAATATGATATTCTTCAAGTTTGTTCAAGGAAGAAAAAGGCCTTGGGGGCTCAAAATAGCCCATCTGGGGCTACAAGCCATAGTTGCTACTGGTCCATCAGTCTTAAGTTCCAGTTTTGCCTCATTGGGTCCCATGGCAGTAGCGAGAGTAACTTCTAGATCAGAAGAGGAAATCTAAGAGCTAATTGAAAAGAGCCCTTATTTAGAATCAGAAGATCTGGGTTCAGATCCTTGGATCTGCCACTTACTAACCATGTGACTTCAGACAAGTGACTTTACCTACCTGGTCCCAAGGTTCTCTATCTATAAAATAAAGGCACTGAACTCTAGCTCATCTCCATGGATGCCCCCTCCCCCATTTCTAAAATCCTATGACCTAAATATAATGGGCCAACATTTCACAGACATACTAAAATATTCATTCCTCCCCATACCTTCTGGCTTCCATCATCTTCTTTCTCTCCTGATGTCTTTTTCTGCCTTTCTTCTTTTCCTTGATATTAACAGTTACTTCCACCTAAAGCCCTCTCATTCTCCTCTTGGCTCAGCAAGTTTCTTCCTTTTAATCTTTTTGCCTTTATGCAGACATAAAAACCTGTAAAACGCTGGAGTAAGAATGTCTGACTTGCCCTTGGCTGACTAGTGAGGAGAAAGCTTTGATGGGTAGGTGGTTAGAGGGTAAATAAAGGGCATCTTTTATAAAGGTAATCCCAGCTCCAGGTACTGGAATGCTGAGAACTGAAAAATGGAGACCCAGGACCCAGGGATATAGTCCCTTGCCAGGGAAATTTTACCTGTTCCCCTGACCTCTGTAGTCTTCTGTCACACATGAATGGCTCAGATACATTGCTGAAATTACCAAAGTGAGGGAATTCGAAGTTATGGATCATATCAATCTTCTGAATAACAGCAAGAGAGCAGATGCCACAGTGTCTTAGAAATGATGCTTTTCCCCCTGGGGATGTGGAAAGCAAACTGCCATTGACTATGAGACTTTGAGCCATTCGTAGCACTTTTCTGGTCCTCCATTTCCTAATTTATAACATAAGAGGGCTGGGCTAGATCTAGGGTCAGCAGAGAGCCAAATTCTGAGGCCTGATTTTGTACAATGGTGATTTTTACATACAATGAAACTTTATTTTTAAAATGTAAAAAACCACTTTTAGCTAGTAGGCCATGGGTTGGATTTGGCCTACCATGTGAGGTTACCATGTTTATTAACCTCTGACAAATGATTGCCAAGGCCGCTTCCAATTTTAAAGTCCTATCAATCTATAGAGAGGAGTTACTACAACTTTTCCCGTTATTATTCAGTTTAGTATACAGAATAAATCCCCCCACCAATGCATATTTTAACAGTCATTATTTTGGGCAATACCGATCTGAAAATGAATTTAAAATTAAATGGTTTTATTGGTTCCTGACCAGCAATTTCATCATGAGATAAAGGATTACCTTCCTTTGATTCGTTCCTTATATCTGGCTATTGGACCCAGATGACTGGAGGAGAAAGTGAGGCTGGTGACTTTGCACAGCCCTGGCTCACTTAAATCCAATTCACTTGCATTTTATGGCATCACCTCCCTGACATCATGCTCCTCTTCCAGAATGAAGGACGAACCACCACCACCACCACCACCACCACTACTGGTGGACATACACATTCACACACCTCCTGTCAAAGATGCATCTACTAAATGCACATTCCAGCCTGAGGTACAGATTTTTAAATGCACAGTACTTTAGAGTTCAGAAGTCCCAGTGATTCTAGCAAGAGAAAGAATCTGTTTTATTCACTCTTGCCTTTGAATTAGGTATATTAACATTTTAAAATTACCAAATATCTAACTCATTTACTGGCCTCTTATTTTCTTTATCAGGAGAGTTTAGTTCCAATGGCCGTGAGTTGTTGGCTGGCAGGACACCATGGAAAGCTCGATGAATTTGATCTGGGGTCACATCTCATCCCCGTCACTTCCTCCCTTTCTTACCTTGGGGCAGTCACTTATGCTTTCTGGTACTGTCTCCTCATCTATAATACAAGGGGATCAGACTGGGTCCTTTAAGGTCCATTCTAGTGCTAAACCTATGAACCTAGGACAAAATTGAGTAGTATTGGCTTAAAACAGGCACTCCGGTTAACAGAATATTTGACTTAGAAATTGTCTATGAGCCATGTAAACACCAGAACAGCATTCAACATAAACCTTTAATCACAAGAAAAATAAAGATATTATAATAATATACTTATTCAATATTTCAAGAAAATAACTCCCACCACCCCCCCAAAAAAGACAATATTGCTAGAATCTAAGACAGAGCAGGGCAGCTAGGTAGTACAGTGGATAGAATGGATAGAATGCTAGGCTTATAGCCAGGAAGACAGAAGTTCAAATCCAACCTCAGACACTTACTAGCTATGTGACCCTGACAAGTCACTTAACCCTGTTTGCCTCAGTTTCCTCATCTATAAAACAAGCTGGAGAAAGAAATGGCAAACCATTCCAGTATCTTTGTCAAGAAAACCCCAAATGAGGTCACAAAGAGTCAGACGTGACTGAAAAAATGACTGGGGAGGGAAAAAAAAAGGCCAAGCAGCCACAGAGGACAAAGATCATCCGTTTCCCATGCAATATTGCATTTAGAAGTAAATTTTTCAAAGTGATCACAGTTGCACAGCAAAAGGGGTTATTTCTTGGTATGAACATGACCAGGAAAGGCAGAAGCATAGACTAGCACAATAGAAGACACTTTCACTGAGGCAAACCTTGGCTGTGGAAGATTGCTCTCTCTGTACTAGGCACAGGGCAACTGCTGGAGGCTAGGGGTGACCATGCTTTTACAATGACACAATTGCAGAGGAAACAGAGATGGCAGGAAGCATCTACACATGTGTTAGCCAGTCAGCAAGAACAGCTGTTTTTTATGTACTTTTTGCCATTAGTAATTAAAAGCAGATCTATATCAGATGACATATGATGCTGGTGATCTTTGCTAACCCTGAAGCGCTATATGAATGTTAGCTATTATTATTACTAGCCTACGAGCAGCCATCTCTGACCTGTAGAAGTCAGAACAAGGATGCAGCAACGATGGGGTGGAATTTTTATACCTTAAATTGAGACAGACTTATAGAACCATGTAATATCCTACAACTGTGGAGGTGTGGGTTTCCATTCTGGCTTATTCTCAAATGTGAGTTGTTATAACTCCTTAGGGGTTACTTTTATGGAATTCAGAACCCAATGATGTGATCCTAATTATCTGTGTTCCAGGAAAGCAGGCCAGAACACCAAGGCTGGGGACTTGTTTTCTTATTCACCCACAGTCAGTGCCAGTAAACCAAACACATGACCAAGCCTTTCCAGGTTGCAGTGGGTGCCAATCTATGATGAAATATGACCCTGGGATCTGCTGACTCCATACATACTTTAGCAGTGTCAGTCAGAGATTCTCTCATTGAGTGTAGTAGTAAACTAGGAAACCCACTCCACTCTCAACAACTCTGCAGACTCATACCAAGCTGCCCAAAGAAGAAGAAGATGGGAGAAAAGAATCTTTATCTTCCTTCAAAGTTCACCTCAGACATCATCTCCTCCAGGAAGCCTTCCCTGCTTCCCTCATTCCTCAAATTGCCTCTCTCCACATGTGTACTATCCCCTCAAGTGGAATGTAAACTTCCTCAGGACAGAAACTGTTTATCTCAATGCCTCACACAGATTGGATTTAAAATGTCTGTTGAGTTGAATTGGAACTTTCCAGCCGGCACTGATTTATTGTCTAAGCCAGCAGGTAATTTGCGGTGGCCTCCAGGCCACATGTGGCCCTCTAAGTCCTCAGGTGTAGCCCTTTGACTGAATCCAAACTTCACAGAACAAATCTTTTTATTAAGCTTAGCTCCAAGCCCATAATTTCAATTGCCTCCTGAACATTTCCACTTGGATGCCCCATCTCCCCATAAGCCTAACCCCAAACTCATCATCTTTCCCCAAAATTTGCCCCTCCTCCTACCTACAATAAACCAATAAACACTCATTTGGTACCTACTTTGTATTAGGTACTGTGCTAAGTACTGGAGACACAAAAAGGGACAAAAGACAATCCCTGCCCTCAAGGAGCTGACCGTCTAATGTGAAAACAACAAACAAATACACTGCAAACAATCCATACACAGGAAATAATTAAAAGAGAGAAAGCATCAGAATAAAGAGGGCTTGGAAAAAGCTTCCTGTAGAAAATGGGATGTTAGTTGGGTCTTTAAGGAAGCCAAGAAATCCAGTAGGAGGAGATGAGGGGGAAGAGCATTCCAGGCATGGGAGTCAATCAGAGATAATGAATGCATAGAGCCAAGAGATGGAGAGTTTTGTTCATGGGACAGAAAGGAGGCCAGTGCCACTGGATCAAAGAGTAGGGAATGAGGGAGTAAGGCATAAGGAGACTAGAAAGGTAGAAGGGGACTAGGTTAGAAAGGATTTTGAATGCCAGACAGAGCATCTTGGAGACAATAGGGCGCTACTGGAGATCATCGAGCAGAGGGGGATAACATAGACCTGTACTTTAGGAAAATCACTTTGGTAGCTGAATGGAGGAAAATACTTGGAGTGGGGAAATACTTGAGGCAAATAGACTCACTGATAATGATTCCCACTATTCTGAAGACTTCAAAATCATCTTTGACTTACCATTCACCCAATCAATCACCAAGTAATATCACTTCTACCTTTCTGATCTCTTGGATACATTTCTTCTTTTAGGTTCCAATTCATTACCACCATTGCCTAAATATCATAGATTTTGAGTTAGAAAAGACTTTAGAGATCATTGATTCCAACTCCTAATTTTGCAGACAAGGAAATTGAGGCCCAGACCAGAGATATTAGGTACCTTCCCCTAGGGTCACATCACCATTAAGAGTTTGAGTTGAAATGCTGACCCAGGTCTCCCTCACTTGAGATCAAGCATTCTATCCCCCATGTTGTGACCACATTATACTTGAACCGCTGCACAAGCTTGTTCACTTGGCTCTCTGGCTTCAGATGATCTTCTCTCTACTGCCAAATGAATCTCCCCTGCTCCTCATTGCTTACTAAATAAATTCCAAACTTCTTAGCCAGGCGTTCACAGGCATCTACAATCTGGCCCCTCTTTATAAGCCTTTCATTCAGTTTAATACAAGCATTTTTTTAAGTGTCTACAACAAATGCACCAAGCATTGTGATAAGCTCTAGGGATAGTTTGTCCTTCATTTTTTCAAAGAGAATCAATAACACACAGGGTGATGTCTTGACTTATTTGTGAATGGGATTTAAGAGAGGCAGAATTGCATGAAGTTGCCAGTCTTATTCTCTCTTCCTGAATCATCTAAGTGCAGTGGCAGGACGAAAGTCACATGACTAGAGATAGACCAGATGATCTTGGCATCTGTGATGTCTGACCAAGCTCTAAGCACTCTACAGCACCTCTACTTCAGCCACCTTCCTCGCTATTAGAACAAATCGTTCTCATCCATCAACTCTGCCAGGTGATATCTTCCCATGCTTGGGGGTAGACATCCCCCTAACTCATCAAAGGATTTAAGGCCTGTCGGTTGCCCTCAACCTGGTTTAGCCCATCCGCTGAGATGGTTTCCTGGGACATGGCTGCTGTACGTGCTATAGTTTCTTGGAGCCACAGTTGACATTGGGTGAAAGGTAAACCAAATGTAGGTGAGCAGCCCTGGAAAGGGCTTGGCAAGCCTTCACAGGGGAGATGCTAGTCCTTCCTGAACACTCCATATGCCCCAAGCTTTAGGGAGACAAAGCGAAAAGAAAAAGAAACAATCGCTGCCCTCAAGAAGCTTACTAGATAAGTCTTATCTCCCACTACTGTAGTAGCTGTTGTTCAATGCCATCTTCACCCTTTATTCCATAAGTAGGGAGAAGAATGGGACCTGGGATTTCATCAGAATTGAGAGCTCCCTGGTGAGGGAATTTTTTCTACCAATGCAGGTTGGCACTTCTCTGCAATTTATTGTCTTACAAGCTCTACTCATAACTTATTTAGTTGCCTAGAGCAACTTTATGACCCCATGAAATATAACAGGCCAATACTGTCCCTGGGTTTTCTTGGCAAAGATACTGGAGTGGTTTGCCATTTTCTTTTCCACAGGACTAGGATAACCAGAGGTTAAGTGAATCACCCACTATCACACAGCTAGTAAGTAATTTGAGGCTGGATTTGAGCTCAGGTCTTTCTGACTCCCATGTCAGGGTTCTATCCATTGAAACATCTATCTATCTATCTATCTATCTATCTATCTATCTATCTATCTATCGCTGCTACCTCATAACAAATCTTTGGTCCAGCCAAACTAGACTACTCCTCATTCCCTAAATATATATTTTCCATATCTTTGGACCACTGCTCAAGCCTTTCTCTCAGCTGGAATTACCTCATTCTTTTAAAAATCCTACCCATCCTTCACATCCTCCAGAATGACCCACCTGATGAACACAGAGAAATACAATTCCTTCATCCCTCTCCTATACTGCAGCATTTATTTTATACTACTCCTGTGGCACTTAGAATATATTGCCTTGTATCAAAGTTGTTTATGAGGCCATCATGCCTCACTCCTAGACTACAAGCCTCTTGAGGAAGTGAACTATGTCCTGTGCAGAACTGTATCCTCCACAGTGCTTTTCAAACGTCAGTTACACAATAAGTACTTGTGGAATATTTATGGAATGAAAGGCAACATGGCATAGTCTATAAAGAGCAGGCTTTGACATCAGTAATACTTAGGTTCAAGGTTCTCTGTCTGGAACATACTGGTTTTGTGGCCCTGACCAGATCACTTAACCTCTCAAGGCTCTAGGCAACTGAATAAGTTATAAGTAGAACTTGTAAGATGATAAATTGCACAGAAAGTGCCGACCTGCATTGGTAGAAAAAAATTCCCTCAACGGGGAGCTCTCAATTCTGATGAAATCCCAGGTCCCATCCTTATCCTACTTAAGGAATAAAGGATGAAGATGATGTTGAGAGTAATGTGAAACTGTGGGGGCAAAATTATCTTCGAGTCACAAAGCCTGGGTTCAAACCTTGGCTCAAACACTTATTAGCTGTATAACTGAAAAAAAAAATCCTATAAGCCTCTTTTTCCACATCTGTATAATGGGAATACCAATTCTTGCTCCACAGTATCATTGTGAGGATAGTTTTGTGAGCTTTGAGGTATACGATAATTTGATTTGTGATTATAATTGATGTGATGTGAATATAGTAACTGACTATGCAGGAAGTCTCCAAAGTAGGCTGCATAAAACCAAGGGGATATAAAAGAAAGCTGATCCACTGGGATACCAGAAGAAAATATTAGAATTTCTATTTGCATTTACTTTTATCTAAAAATAAGCAAAAAATTTAAACTTTATTAGGATTTAATGCATAAACTGATACTGGTACCCTCACTCAGTCTACATATCATATGATCCTGTGTCACGCAAGGAATGAAAGGTCTCCTAATGGAAGAGTACAAGTTACACAATGCAAAGTAATTAATAATGGTGCCCTCACTCACTTATTTGTTTTCAATCTATTACAGTTTACATGGACCCAGTTAAATAGATTTGTGGATTATATTATCTGGTTCTAACTCAACTAACCCTCACAAAATGGACAAGTGATTTTAAAGTGTTCCTTCTATTGTAGTCCTTAAATTAGGCCAGTCCATCAGGTTCTGTAGTTTAAAATGTTTAAAATGCAATAAGCAGTTATGGACCATAAAATCCAATTAAAACTCAACTCTACTATTTAAGCATTAAAAATACACAATTCAAGATTAAAATGGATATAAAATATAACTCTTCTTCTGCAGTCACCAAAGATTAAGCCCTTTATAATTCAGGCTGGTAGGTATATAAGAAGCCAGGTGGGGCTGAGCCAAGGGGTGGGGCCAGATAATCAGTCACAGCTGCAACATCTTTGGGAGTTTGTCTTCAATGTCTTCAATGATCGGGAAGGATCAGCTGCCCCTGCCCAGTTATGGCTAAGTGCCTACCATATCCCACCCCTTGCTGAAAAGGTCCTAAAAATTCTCTAGGGGATCTTCTACCACCATAAAACAATCTGAAAACCATCCTAAAAAACTGATGCAGGAGTCAGGTTAAAAGATAAGAAAAATTATAAAAAGTGCTAAACAACATATTCAATCTTCATAAAACAGTGAGGGAGTGCTATCAGGAGCAGTTCATAACAATCTTTTGGGATATAATTGTTTAATCATGATGGCCAGGAGCCACTAGGAACATCAGTTCCCCCAAATAAATGACAATTCTTCCATCTTCACCATTGGTCCCAGTCATAGGTTGGAACCATCTGAATTAAAATAGCAAAGAGGTCATAGGCCCTTTGCATAAAACCTGTCCTGGGGCTCAAGTTAATATAAGTGGCACCATTCATTCAGTGTTGCCCAGCCCCCAAAGCCAAAAACATATATGTGTGTATGTGTATGTGCATGTACATATGTACATGTGTGTTTTGCCTATATACCTATATACATATATGAATTATAATAGATAAATATGCAATTATAAATTATAATAGATATGTATCTATATTACATGTGATATAAATTATAATAGATAAATATACAACTATATTAACTGTATTATATATTTTATTATATAATTATATACTTTTTTGTTATATTACAATACTTTTATCATATTATATGATAAAATATATAATAAATATGTGATATATGATTATATAATATAGATAATACATTATCTATACTATATTATAGATAATTCATACATATATTTTATAAACACATAGAATAGCAAATACACATACACATTCAAAAATATTTTACTTATGGGGTTTGCAATCAAAAATGTTTAGAGAACACTGCTATAGAAATTGAATTTTAAAAGTGTAGGATTTGACCTTTAAAAGTAATCTGTAAAGTAGGGCAACATCCAGACACAGAAAAAAGTGATATGCCCAAGGCTACATGGGTGGTTAACTGTTGAACTCTCTCCCTCTTCACCACCCATATGGCAATACTAATTTTTTTGTATATGGTTCCTTTAACACATGCCTAGACATAGTCTTGTGGACAAATCCTCACGCACTTCACTGGAAACTTCTCTCTAGGCCAAGCCAAATAGTGCTATGTGGTACTCAGAATAACAATGAGGCAAACCCTGCTGTCAGCTTGGTTCATGCAGTGTCCTTTGAAGTTGCCTGTGTGCAGCCAAGGACAAAACTACACTGAAGGGTTTGTATTTTTATTATACGATTCTCAAATTTGAGTAAAATTTAAATATCAAATTCCATACCAGACATCTATCATGGACAAGGGGTGGGAAAATGTTCATGTTATTAATCCAAGTACAGCTGTCCAGATTGCCTATATTTAGAGGAGCTATGCTCCTCTATTTTCTCCATTTCCAGCATTGAAAGCCACTGTGACAACTCTGTTCTTCTCTTTCACTAGGAGGGAAGGAGACATAGTAGTCTCTAAATAATACACCCAAGCTACCCATCTTCATAACCGGATCCCTGCTCAAAAAAAAATGGTGGAGCACTTCCTCTGAAATCCACAAAGAATTAAAATCATATGGTGAATTCTGATAATTGCTTTTAGGAGGAAATTTTGGCACAAACACCAAGCCAAGTTCTTCGTTTCATCCATGTGAGGAATACAGACTCTCACTACATATAGATTAGCATAGCCACCGGTGACCCACAGAACTGTATATGCTTTTGAAAGACTGGATGGATCCCCACCAGTTTGAAATATTGCTTGGGATTATCCTCTAGTAATTAGCATTTTCCTGATCTACCTCATTCCCTTCCTATGAAATCATGTCAATATTTCACAAAAGGCTGCGGTGTTGGCACAGAGAAATGTAAAAAACAGTCTGCTTACCTCTTTAGTTGGTCAAAGTAGTTTAAAGAAATTAGAGATTAAAGTGTTTAAAGTAGAAAAAAAAAGACCTCAAATCTACTGGAACAAAAACAGATGCATTCTAGCTTGGCATCGATGAAAAAGGTTAGTCAAGTGCCTAGACTTAGGAATTAGGAAAGATATATCTAGACAGGGTGGAAAGAGAGGTTTTGGAGGGAACTTCCACTACCTGGAATGTCCTCTCCACTGCTCTCTCCCTAACCAAGTTGGATCCATCCTTCTAGGTCCAATTCAAGCCTGACCTCCTTCATGAAGTCTTCTACTTCTTCAGTCTACACTAATCTGTCCTCCTTCTTCTGAGCTCATAATTTGACCATTAATTATGGTCTGGCCCATGGCACCCTTGCTTGTCATATCTTCTTTATCTGATTGCTATATCTTACTTTTGAGCTATTTATTGTGTGACCTAGATATAAGATCTTTTAGTACAAGGAATGTACACTACACTTTTTTGTATCCCCTAGAACTTAGCAAAGTTCTGGACATGAAGTCATTTCAAGTCGGCAAGCGTCTGTTAAGTGCTTATTATGTGCTTAGCTCTGTGCTAAGCACTAAGGAAAGTAGGGGAAGAGAATAGAACAAGTATTTATTAAGTACAACTAGTTTTTTCATTTGATCTTCACAATAACCCTGTGAAGTGCCTTCTATTATTATACCCATTTTATAGTTGAAGAAACTGAGGCAGGTTTTTTTGACTCCCAAGGCCTGTGCACTACCGAGCTGCAAAAGAAAGAAAGGCTAAAGCAGTCCCTACCATCAATTGGGGAGACAACTTAGAAAAAAAACAGTATACTTACAAGGTATATTACAGGTTGAGTCGTCAGAGTCAAAAGATAGTTAAAAAAAGACCTGGGTTCAAGCCCCACCTCTGTCTCTGGGCAAGCCGTACAATCTCTTAATGCTCTTGTAGACACCGCTCTAAAATGAAAAATGGCAGCAAAGGTGCCAAATTGCACTGGTAGAGAGAGTTGAGGCAACTGGGAGCTCATTATACGGATGAAATGATAGTCCCTAAGTATCCTGAGTGAATAACGAAGTTAGAGGAGAGTCTGGAGGGATTAGAATTTGTACTATTCAGAATTTGAGGAATTCTGTTTAACCAGAATTGATTATTTATTATGTGCCAGGCAATAGAGATACAAAGATAAAGGGAAATAGTCCCTGCCTGAAGGAGCTTACACTCTATTAAAGGGAAGCAATATGATCACAACAAAGAAAAATTAAATACAAAGCATTTCAGTGGCTAGTATGAGGGCAGGAGAATTTAATCAGGAAGAGGAAGACGGCAGGCCTTGGGTGGGTGAGTAGAGGAAGAGGGATGTGGGATGGGTGACAGCCAGCTTGGTCTGTATACGTTAAATACTACTGCCAGTTTTTATATCAATCGATCCATAACCATGGAAGCACTTAATTTTCCAGTGTGGCGATTTATGTGTTAATCATCCATCCTAAAGGAGGCCCAAACAGATTTGACAGACCGTGTTATTTCACATTTGCACAACTCTTTCTCTTGGCAAACATATCCTCCAATGATTTATCCTTCCCATTGCCTAGGCAAAGTGTCATGTATCCCCCAAGTGCTGAAATATAATCTGCAGATCCCACCCATCCTGTGAGGTAAATGATCCCCAGTCCCACTTATGGAAGAAGAAGTGGGCACAGTGAGGCTAAATGATTTGCCCAGGGCTTTATGGTGAGCCAATGGGGGATGATATCCAGAATCTAGGTTTTTATCGGTGCAGTCCTGTACTCAATCCATCGATCCTCAGCCAACCCATGCTACTATAGTCCAGAAAGTCAGTGTGGCCAATGCCAGGAACCAGGGCAGGTACTCAAGAATTGAGAAACATCACGACACCAGACAGCTAAGGGCAAACTTCCTGCCAACACAGATGGTAGGTCTGCTCAGCCAAAGTGAGGTAGAGAGACCTGGTGAGAAAGCACTTTTCTTCACTATTCTTTACTGAAAACATCTTAATTTCCCAAACGTCTTCTATACACATATCCTTCCTCTCCCCCAACCCCTTTCCCTATGCACCAAGATGTATGGGAATAATTTACTTTCCTATCCACTTCCTTCTAATGTGTGATTTCTTTCCCTGAGAGAAGTGAAATTTTAATAGTTGAGAGGTGTGGATGATTAACATTAATGGGAGTTGCCTGTGTTAATCCCTTGTGCATAAGTGGAAGAATTGATTTTGATCTGTTAAACCTTTCCAGATTTAGCCTTTGCACAGCTCAGGCAATGCAGTGTCAGAAGAATTGTGTAAATGCATTTTATCCAAAATTGAAGGATTTTAAACACATGGAGGTCAGAGCCCTGACCCATAACCATGAGAAATAGAAATACTACTGCCTGTCCAAGAGGTACAATTTCCAACAAGCCAAGCAAGAAAACATACAGGGACAATTGTAGAAAGAGCCACTTCCCTAGAGAAACCAAGAAACCAATACTGCTGAATGTCTGATTCCTGCTGCCTAGAAAAAGGCAAACATTGAGTCAGATGTCTGTTTAGAATCTGGAAAAAGCCTTAATGATTTCAGCCCAACTTAGTTAAAATGGCAGTCATTTGCTAGATGGTAATTTCTTGGCCTGAAAGAGTTAAGAAGACTAGGGATAAAACGTATATTGGAGAAAAGGATTGCCTGAAGTTCTAAATTCACAAGGAAGTCATTTCCTTCTGTTCCTGAACTTCTGGGTCACTCCAAGATTCTCATCAAGGAACCCAATCCTTCCATGTTCTTACCATTCAAGATGTACTGCCTTGGTCCCCTTATTCTTTCTATTACTCACTCATTCAATAAGGTATTTATTGGGTGCCTACTAGCCATACCATTGTGTTAGGAACTGAGGAGGTGCTAACCCTAGGAAAGACTAAAACTTATTTGGGGAATTATTTGGGAGCCAACTGAAGGGCAGGAGGACGTTAGGAGTTGTTCAGATGAGTGACAAGTATATGGCTCTGAGAACTGGGAACAGCATTTCCAGTGCTTCTAAAATGTGACACAATGTTCATTGATAGCACCTGCAAAAGTAATGAAAGAAAAGAAAGGGTATGAGCAAGTATAGCATCTCAGAAAGAGCGTACAGTTGTCTAAGTATAACTGACAGACCTGGCAGACAAGAGACAAACCAAAAGGCAGTATTGGAAACAAACTGCAGGAAGACTAAACAAGGAAAGGCCTCAAATAGAAATGAAATCCCTATCTATGTAAAGACTAATGAATTTTCTTTTTCTTTTTTTTTATTGGGGGGAAACTCAAGATTTTAATTTTTTAATGAAATCCATCATAATTAGATCATTAGCATAATAATGATAACTAGCATTTATATATTTTTATTCATTTTATTAATAGAATTTTCTACAAAAAATGGGAGGCCCAAAGCACCAGCACTTATGGAGGGCCTGCTCTGAAGGAGACTCAGATCTGTAACATACCTTGCATGAACTTCAGATCATTAAAGTACCAGGGCCAATACCACTCCAAACCATTCAGGTATCCTTGCCAAGAAAATCTCAAATGGGGTCACAAAGAGCCAGATATGACTGGAACCACTGAAAACCTTCTTGGCTCCAGGCCCCATGCTCTATCTACTGCGCTATCTAGATATCCAAAAGGCATCAACTACCAAACTATAAGTTTACTTTCTCATTTTTATAAAATCTTTACGAAATTCCTTTATGACAGTAGCAAATGCCTTTGCTGAACCTACATGAAGTACATGCTACATAACTTTAGAGACCAAGAGTGCCATTTATCTGGGTATGCCTCATCATTCTTGCCCCACATTTCAGAATGGGTTGGGCTGGCAATAAGGTGGCACTCAATGTTGGAACATCAGTTATTTAGTGACCCACACATCCAGAGTTCCATGTTGTCTCTATGCACCACACTCCAACATTTGGAAAGAACAGGCAGAAAAACCAACATCATTGCTGCACACAGACTCTGTGTTCTGTCATCATAAATTTATAGAGGGTCAGAGCTTCAATAAGCTGGTTCTCCTTCCATGTTGTGAGAGATAAATTCCCAGCTCCTCCTTCCCTTTTCTGTTTGACTTGGCACATAAGACACTTTATCAAAGGCTCTGCTAAAATATGTATGAACTTCCTCTGCAAGAACAAATAGTCAACAATATCAAGAGAATTAATGAAAAGAAATGCTAGGGAAGGTGGCCTAGCCATACCAGATCTTAAACTGTATTATGAAGTGGCAATCATCAAAACTACTTAGTACTGGCTAAGAAATACAGGGGTAGATCAGTGGAATAGATAAAGCAGACAAGACACCATAGTCAATGATTATAGTAATCTACTGTTTGACAAACCCAAAGACCCCAGCTTCTGGGATAAGAATTCACTATTTGACAACAACTGCTGGGAATACTGGAAAATAGTATGGCAGAAACTGGGCAGAGACCAACACCTGACACCGTATACCAAAATAAAGTCCAAATGGATACACAATTTAGATATAAAGCCTGACACTATAAAGAAATTAGGGGAGAAAGGAATAGTTTATCTGTCAGATTTGTGGAGAAAGAAGAAATTTATGACCAAACAAGAGATAGAGAACATTATGAATTACAAAATGGATAATTTTGATTGCATTAAATTGAAAAGCTTTTGCACAAACAAAGCCAATGCAACCAAGATAAGGAGGGAAGCAGAAAACTGGGAAAGAATTTTTACAACGTGTCTCTAATAAAGGTCTCATTTCTAAAATATATAGAGAATGAAGTCAAATTTACAAGAATACAAGTCATTTACCAATTGATAAATGGTCAAAGGATATGAACAGGCAGTTTTCAGAGGAAGAAATTAAAGTTATCTACAGTCATATGAAAAAATGTTCTAAATCACTATTGATCAGAGAAATGCAAATCAAAACAACTCTGAGGTACTACATCACACCTATCAGATTGGCTAACATGACAAAAGAGGAAAATGATAAATATTGGAGAAGATGTGAGAAAATTGGAATTAACTAGTTCATTGTTACTGGAGTTGTGAACTGATCCAGCCATTCTGGAGAGCAATTTGGAACTATGCCCAAAGGGCTATGAAAATGTGCATACCCTTTGACCCAGCAATACCACTTCTAGGGCTGTATCCCAAGGAAATCATACAAATGGGGAAAGGACTCTTATGTACAAAAATATTTATAGCAGCTCTTTTTGTAGTGGCCAAGAACTGGAAACTGAGGGGATGCCCATCAAGTAGGGAATGACTGAACAAGTTGTCGTATATGAATATAATGGAATATTATTGTGCTATAAGAAATGATGAACAGGCAGACTTCAGAAAAAGCTGGAAAGACTTATATGAGCTGATGTTGAGTGAAGTGAGCAGAACCAGGAGAACATTGTACACAGTAATAGCCACAGTGTGAGATGACTGACTTTGATAGACTCAGCTCTTCTCAGCAATGCAAGGACCTAAAACAATTTCAAAGGATTCATGATGGAAAATGCCATCCAAATCCCAGGAAAAGAAATACAGAATCTGAATGCAGATCAAAGCAGACTATTTTTTTGTTTTGTTTTGTTTTGTTTTATATTTTTCTTTCTCATGGTTACTCTGATTCATTCTAATTCTTCTATACAACACTACTAATATGAAAATACACTTAATAGGAATGTATATATAGAGCCTACGTCAGATTGCATGCTGTCTTGGGAAGGAAGAGGGGATGGAGGGGGAGAAAATTTAAAACGTTGGAAGTGAATGTTGAAAACTAAAAAAAAATAAATAAATTAACTTAATAAAAAATTATAAAAAAAAATAAAATATGTATGAACTCTATCTATAACATTCAACTGATCTACCAGCTTAATAGTCCCGTCAAAAGAGGAAATAAGATTAGGTTGTCATGACCTTTGTTATTGTAATCCTTTGATGGGAATAGTATTGGGTTTCAATTTGTTTGCTATGAACATAGTTAATTATATTAATTATTTTAATGATTCAGAAACATTTATTCTTGGGTTTTGATTTTTGATGACCAAATTGATGACCATAATGAATTATTTAGTCAATATATTGCTGAAGTCTATTTCACAGTATTTCATTTAGTATTTTTTTCCATTAATAATATTAGTTTATAGTTCTTTTTCTCTGCTTTATAGTTCCCTGATTTGAGTATTTGAACTGCTTTTGTTTCATAGAAGGAGCTTGTTAAATTCATAGAAGGATTTTGGCAGAGACCTTCAATCATTTCTTTTAATGGTTTATGCAACATTGTGATTATTTCTTCCGTAAATGTTTGGTATAATTTCTCTATAAGTCAATCTGGGACTGAAGTTGTTTTTCCCCCATGGGAGCTGCTGATATGGGAATCATATCAGAATCAGCTGTGCAGTGAAATTATTGACTAGTTAGAGCAAAGATGAGAAGCGACATCAAATTAGAAGAAAGGATATGAGAAAAGTATTATAAATAATTATAGCAACTTCAGCCTGATCCTTTCCAACAAGTCACCAGTGTAGAAAAATGGGAATTGGAAATAAGACAAAGATACTGACTTTGAACATCACCATTTCCTACTAAAATTAAGCAATGTAAAACAGTTACTACAAGAAGCAAACTAAGGGCTCAGAAATAATCTTAGCTGGCTAGCACTTAATCTCCTTACCAAGTGAAAAGACTTAGTGGTCAAAGTCAACAGTGAATAATAAAATTTATTTTCAAAACAATATAAAAGAGAAGAGTGGAAGATTAGAAGCTATGTCATTTCACAATATTAAAAAAAAAGAGAACGACAGTGAAAATAAGCTTATGGGGGGGCGGGGTTGGTGGGAGTCAAAACAAGCCACATCATCTACAGAGCATTCATAGATGAAAAAGGTACGACAAATATGCACGTGTTGGGGGAGGGCCAATGAGAATGGTCAGCATTTCTATGGTGATCTGTTTTCATCATCGATTATAGCAGAATCATTTTTGGACTGTAATCCCTCGGTCTCCAAAGTGTCATACATAGAAGTTCAAAGGCACTTAAGATAAAGCTGGAAAGAGACATTGGACTGGACCAAGCACGTACCAAGGAAATCAGTGCTAAAGGCAATACCATCTTGAAAACATTGAGGGATTATTTTATGAGCTGCTTCAGGGAGGGCAAGGTGCTGAAAGAATGGAAAAAGAATCAATAGGATTATTACTCCCTACCCCCAGATTACCAGTAATAGCCAGCATTATAATAGCACTTTAAGATTTACAAAATACTTTACAAATATTATCTTATTTTATCCTCAAGACAACCCTGTGAGCCAGATGCTATGATTATTCACATTTTACAGATAAGGAAACTAAGTCCAACAGAGGCTACATGACTTGCCTAAGGTCGCACAACTAGCAACCGTCTGAGGCTGGATTTGAACTCCAGCCCACTCCAATATCCTTGCTGAAAAAACCCAAAATGGAGTCACAAAGAGTTGGATTTGACTGAAATGACTGAACATTTTGTTGACTTTAGGCCCCATATTCTATCCACTGCGCTATCCAAAAGACATCAACTACCAAACCATAGGCTTACTTTCTCATTTTTATAAAATCTCTATGATACTCCTTTATGACAATAGTAAATGCCTTTGGTGAGCCTACACGAAGTACATGCTACGTGCCTACTGAGGGTATCCATGATGTGATACGGAATGAAAAGGAGCAAGCAACCTTTCACAAGTTATATTTTGCAGCATCTTTACAGTCATATAATTGACTGGAAGGTGCAAGGAAACAAGATACAACCGCCTTTACTGTTTGTTGATTGTCAAAAAGCATTTGACTTCACAGAGCATAGCCTTAAGCAATGCTCTCCTGGAACAAGGAATCTCTTGTGCATATGTTAAGATTATACGTGGTTCCTTGATAAATACAATTATGGAGACTTTAACAATTCTTGATTACAGTATGAACATCAAGTGGGGGATAAAACAAGGTGACATATGCTCACCAAGGCACTGACCACTGACTGTCATAAAATATTCCTGCACAGGCCCCAAGTAGATAATGTATTCCTCATAAATGGTGAGGCTGTCCGCTCTATACTGTTTGAATCATGATTCAGAACATTGCTGGGGCTCCTTAATGATATCTGTGATTTATCGAAAGGAAAAACTTAATGGTTAAATATATGCCTATAGTCTAGACTATTACATGCAGTTGAGTGACAACATCATGGTAGATAGATACACATGTATACACATCCATACACACACACATACATATGGATGTGTATGTAACACCACCATATACATATGTATATATGTATATGCACATACATGCAAACATGCAAACATACATACATAATGTATGCATATACACGTGTTTATATATATATGTGTGTATATATCATATATAGATACGTGTGTGTCAGTTTCTGATATAGGCACTGAGAATGGACAATGCATTAGACCCAGATTTGAATAAGAGATAGAGAGCTGGCTGTATTGCCCTTTAGAAATTGTGCAGTGCTTCAGCAACCCCAAACTCTTCCCTGGAACAAAAAAAAAATTATTTCTTAAACACAAATACCAACCTAACAATGCTTATGATTGTGAATCGTGTAACACTAAAAAAAAAAGTCCTAAGATGAATACTAGTCATAAAAAGCTGCAGCACGTTCCTATAATCTGTAGCCCAGGGGCCCCAAGCTCTGAGCTTAGATGGACCCCAAGCTCTGGAGTCACAGAAACAATATTGGGACCTGAAAGAAAAAGTCACTTTTTAAAAAAATTTTTAACTAACACATTCCTACCCATGGATTACTTTTAGAAACCCCAAATATACCATAAATGTTGGTATGTCCTTTATGTTCATGGAAACAAATGCATTTTGAATAGAAGATGGTCTTTATTTTACCCCATAGAAAACATAAAAGATACAAATGACTCATAGGAAGCCACAGAAAGAACTTACAGTAGGTCATAAGTTCCCCTATATATATATACTTATTTGCATGTTATTTCCTCTATTAGACTATGTATATGTAGAGCTCCTTGAGTGTGGAGACTATGCTTTTGCCTTTCTTTGTGTCCTTAATGCATAGGACAGTGCCTAGCACATAGTGGGGACTTAATAAATACATGTTTTTGATCATGACAGTGATGATGATGATGGCGGTGGTGGTGCCAAGCTTCCCTGTGAGAGGGCTCAGGTTCACTCTGTTGTGTTCTGGTCTATCCTCTGAATAGGAAAAGGAAAAAAGTGTGTGGGTGATATTGAGAGAGGTCTGTCTATTTCTTTAATAGAGTGACATAGAGGGTTGTTTCCTCTGATAAGGTAGAAGTAGGTAGGTTGAACAATTAACTGACAGACCATTAGATCTAGAGTCAGGAAGACTTTAATTCAATTCCAGCCTTAGACACTTAACAGCTGCGTGATCATGGATGAGGTATTTAACCTCTGTTTGCCTCAGTTTCCTTATCTACAAAACAGGGATGATAACCTCACAGGGTTGTTATGAGAATCAAATGAAATAATATTTGTAAAAAACATTTATAACAATGGCGAGCATATAGTAGGTGCTTATGTAAATGTTAACCATTATCATCAAAGCATTCACCACGGTGTCTAGCATATAGTAATTGCTACATAAATACTTATTCCCTTCCTCCCCCTTCCCCCTAGAATGAAAGTCCATCCTCCTAAGAAATCTAAGCAACCAATTTTCCAGAGGGAAGATCCCAGGCCTAGAAACCAGTCAGAAGCGGTATTTATTCTTTTAGGAAGATTCCAATAGATTATCTATAGTCCACTGGGGAAAATATAAGGGAAAATGTTTTTTAAGACTTTTGCCAGGATTTGAAGTTGGTATCATTGGCCTGAACATTGAAAACTACATATTATTGCCTTTTTAAAATGTTAGAATGACATTTACCCATCCCCAATCCTACCTACTATACTACTCCTGGTCTCCACAGTCTTTCCCTGTTTAACTTTTTATTCAATTTGTATAGGTCTGAAAGAGGAACATTGAGGTATCCAACTATTATAATTTTTTTCTATTTCTCCTTTTAATTCAATTAATCTTTTCTTTAAGTACTTAGGTGCCTGTGTTGTTAAGCAAAATTGTCTCATTAGCATGGCTTTTGTTTCTTTTGAGTGGAAGTACTTTCAGCTGTTAAGTGCTAAGCCC
>CM053626.1:92796719-92837887 GCA_028646595.1 Phalanger gymnotis
TGGTTCAAGGTTCTGCTGTGGTGGGGCCTAAATAAATTTCTTGTTGTTTTCTCCTTAGAGAATCTCTCATACCTTGCGATTTCGGACCATTCAAACATATACATGAATATATTTGAGATCATAAATTCGGCCTTCCTACTACAGTGCCAAGCCACTTGGTACATATATATTAAGCACTGATGTTGTCTGGTGTCTTTATGAATATAGTTTACCTTTTCATCTCTTTTAACCATGTTTACTTTCACTGTCGCCTTGTCTGAGAACAGGATCTACCCCTGCTTTTTTTAGTTTGCCTAAAGCATAATAAATTCTGCTCCAGTCTTTCATTTTAGCCCAGGGTAAATCTATATTTCAAGTGTTTTTTCTTGTAAACCATATATCATGGACTTCTTCTACCCTCCTCCATGTTATGGGTGAATTTATCCAATTTGTATTTGGGGTTATGATTTTTATGTGCTTGCCTCCCCTATATTTTTATTCCTTTGCAAGGAAGAAGACAATGAAAAAGACAAAATATGATCAACGCTGGCCATCTCTAATTATTGGCACTCTATACTTTATCACATCCAGATGCCAGTAACTAGTTTTTCTACTTTTTTTCCCCTTTCCTTTCAAGTTTATTTTTATGAGCTATCCTCAAATGCTGTCATTTGTTTTCCTTGTGTAATACGGATTGGCCATGGAGCCCAGTCCACATGAGCATGTTCAGAGTGCTGCTAATACAATTCTCCATTTGGAAAATTCTGGGGAACCTGTTTCTAGGAAAGTGATGATGTAGAACGGAAGTACTTGGAGAGGTTTGGAGCATGAGTAGACAATCGTTAACTGGTTCCAATCTGCTAACCACATGGTAAGGAGCATTCTTTTTAATTGACTGGATATGAAATAAAAAAGCGCTAAACAATCAAAACCATGGTCTTTCTCTGTGCATGTCTCCTTCCTAGCTGAAAGTGTCTAGTAAGAGACAATGCTGAAAGCAGAGAGGTGTGACACCATCTTCCTCTAAGCCCAACATGTGGCCAATGAATACAAGCTTCAGCTCTTTGCCTCTGTATTCATTCCTTCATTTTCGATCAAAGGGACCTAAATGAGAACATTTCTCATTCAGGCAACAGCATTTTAATGATGGAAGTTTATTCTCCACAACTGCCCTGCTTTTGGACTTCTTTGGTCTTCTCCATCATGCCTTCATGCCCCAGGAAACATCATTGGGAAATATCATTATCCTACAAGATTAAATCGGCTTATTCTCTAATAGATAAATGATCAAAGTATATGAATAAATAGTTTTCAAAAGAAGAACTGCAAAGTATTCACAATCATGTGAAAAAGGCTCCAAATCATCATAGTAAGAGAAATAAAAATCAAAACAACCCTAGGATTTCATCCCACACCCTGCAAATAGGCAAAAATGACAAAAAAAAAAAATGCTAGCAGTCAGTGTTGGAGGGGCTGTACAAAGATAGGCATATATCTACACATATATATATGTGTGTGTGTGTATGTATATATACATACATATATACATATATATACACATACACATATACATATATGTACGTGTGTGTGTGTGTCTATATATATATATGTATATATATACATATATACATATAGTTGGTGTATCTGTGAAGTGGTACAACCATTTTGGGAAGCAATTTGGAATTATGCAAGTGAAGTAACTAAAATGTCCAAACCCTTTGAACCAGAGACTCCATTACTGGGCATATACCCCAAGGAAGCCATCAATAAGATGGCTTCTATTCCAGTCTGAAGCCCACGAATGGAATGACCAGAACAAGAATTCCAGACCAAAGAGGAGCCTATAATTCTATGGCTTAAGACCTGTAGAGCTTCCCACTGAGCAGCTGGTAGCTGAAACCAGTAACAGTCAACTAAAATTTCCAATCAGGAACATGACCCACAAGAGAGTTGTTCAGATCCAAACCCAATTCAGGGACTTGTTGAGCTCAGATCAGGAGGGTAGTAATCAGACTTTCCTCCTCTCTGAATATATTTGTAGCAGTACTTTTTGTGATAGCTCAGAATTGTATACAAAGTAGATATCCACCAACTGTGGAATGGCTAAACAAATTGTGGTCCATGAATGCAATGCAATATTATTCTACTGTAAGAAGTGATATGTGTAATGAATATAGAGAATCACGGAAAGCTCTATATGAATTGATACAAAATGAAGGAAGCAAAGCCAAGAAAACAATATACAGAGTAACTATAACAATGTAAATGCAAAAAGACAACAACGCACCAAAAAAATAAAAAGTAGATGTAACAAAATTATAAAGATCAAATGGGACTTGGATAGTTAGATAAAAGAAGACACCTCCAACCTATCACTCCATGAACCTTATAGGTCCACAAGTGTTACATAGTGTATATCATCTCAAATTTTTTCAGTGGATTGATCATCTGGACTTAAGGATCTGCTGACTATTTTTCCCCCTCTCTAAAACAATACTATCTGAGGGGCCGCTAGGTGGCGCAGTGAGTAGAGCACTGGCCCTGGAGTCAGGAGGACCTGAGTTCAAATCCAGCCTCAGACACTTGACATGCTTACTAGCTGTGTGACCTTGGGTAAGTCACTTAACACCAATTGCCTTGCTTTCCTCCAATAAAAATGAAACAATACTATCTGTCATGTGCGGTGGATCTTGAGGAGGAGAAGAGAAGAGATACATGAAAAACTACAGCAATGTGAAAAAGAGAAAACATCAGTAAAAATATATTCTTAAAAATTCAATTGGCCTTGGTACTCACATTCACAAGCACCCTCTGTGCCTCTGATTGGAGCCTCAGACTGAAGGGCAAATCCATGGGCTCATTTTCCACAAGCTACTTTTGGACTTCTTTGGACTTCCTTATCATACTTTCTTCTCTGTCCCTTCCCCTGGCTTTTCAGCTTCTTTGTGAGTATCATCTTCTTCTATTAGATTGTGTTCTCCTTGAGATCAGGGACCTTCCTTTGCCTTTCTTTGTATCCCCAGCACTCAGCACAATGCCTGGCATATAGAAGTTGCTAAATAAATGTTCATTGACTAATTATTCATATTACCTTCAACATCAGAAATTGGCAGGATTCAGTAGTACAGTAACAGTACTTAAACAATGATCAAATCGATAAAATGCAAAAGTCTAAAATCATCTCAAGTGGAACTGACTTAAAAGGAAAATACATGCTGGAAAAAAATTATATAATTACAGACTAAAACAAAGATGAAAAAAATAGCCAACTTCACCAGGATTCCCAAAATTACGGTATATGAAATTCTAAGTCCCACATCTCTCTAGGGGTCCCCCAAAATATGAAAAACATAATTTTAAGCCAGATGAGGATCCAAATACAAGTCTCCCTAGGGGTTCACAATGCAACTGATGATCCCACTGGTCAAATAGGTCCCTAGAAGAATAACTGTTACTTCTCCCAGGTACAAGCGGCTATCCTCCTAAGTCCTACTTCACAAGCCCCCAACAGTCTTCTTCCCCTTAAAATCATTCAGTACACTCAGTTCTTTCACAAAGGCATTTACTCAAATGGTATAAGCAAAACACAGAAGTTACTCTCTCCCCAGACAGTAGCTGGGGGAAAGAATTTCCCTAATACCAGGGACATAATTTTCCACAAATACACCCAGCATCCAGGAGAAGCAGAAGAGTGATCACAAAAATTAAAGTACTATTGTAGTAAGGCATATGTGTAGGGAATATGCTTGGCCAAGGAAACTCATAGCTTTACAACTATAAAGCTTTAATATCACTTTTTTGTCTCCAGAGGATCCCCATGAACCTGTTTAACTGGGCTGGTTCTTCATAAGTCACACCTTTTCCTTATTTTGTATATCCTTCTGTTTTCATACCCCAATTACATAAGATAATCTTCCTCATCTTTCCTTTCCCTCTCTCCTCCCTAGTGTATTCCTCTACCCATTCCTTTTCATTCTTCTAAGATCATCAAAATAAAAAAGAACTATTCCCAGGCATTTCTGCTATGACCCCTGATGATGACAGAGTTCTGAGGGGATACACGTATCATCTACTCATAGAAGAGTGTAACCAGTTATTCTTGTTTAATCCTTATGATTACTCTCATGTTTACCTTTTTATGCTTCTCTTGACTACTCTGTATTTCCATATTTTCTGCTTAGCTCTGATGTTTTCATCAGCAAAGCTTAGAAGTCCTCTAATTCATTAAAGGTCCATTTCCTCCCTATATTATTATACTCAGTCTTTCTGGGTAAGTTATTATTGGTTGTAAACCTAGATCTCCTGCCTCCTGTAAACATCACATTACAAGCTCTCCATTACTTTATTCTGCTGTCTGCTAAATTTTTATAATTCTGACTATGGCTCCTTGGTACTTGAATTCATTTTGTCTGTTAGCTTTCAGGAATTTTTTCTTTGATCTGGAAGCTCTGGATTTGGGCTGTAATTTCCTGGGAGGCACAATATTCAGAGGCGAAGTCGGATCACTGCCCTCCCAGCTCAGCAAATCCCTGCTCTAGGTTTAGATCTGAGCAACTCAGTTGTGGAACCTGTCCCTGATTGGAAATTTTAGTAGACTGCTACTGGATTTAACTACTATCTACCAGGTGAGAAGTTCTACAAGTCTTGAGTTATAGCATTTCTGGCTCTTCTTTGGTCTGGTATTCTTGTCCTGGTCATTCTATTGTAGGCTGCAGACTGGCCTGGAAGCCAAGACTAAGACCCCAGTCTCATTCTGGGGTTGAAGCCACACAGCTGCTGCTTCCTTCTGGGCTGCTCAGTAGACTCCTAGGATGTACTGAAGCTAATTCCTACAGGCTTGTGAGAGCTGAAGGTTAAATTTTTAGTGTGAGTATTTACACCTCAGAAATCAGCAAACTACTCATCAGGGCTTGACTTATTATTTTGTGGTTGTCTTAATTAAAGTGACAGAAAAATAATAATCATGCAAATTAAATTTTAAAGTGAGCCCTGCTTTATTTTTTTAGAGGGGAGAGCCAGTTGTTAAACATTTACCAGCATATCCCCAGAGTGACAGCTGCCAGTTGGCACCTGCTCCTTTATCCTGCAAAAGTCATGGCTCCCTGCATTGGATTATGGTATCTCATTTTGTCCAGGTGTACAGCTTCATGTTCTTTCGGTTCCTGGGTGCTGGCACAGTCTATGCTGAGCTTTCCTGTCCAGATCTCATTGCCAATGTCCACATGCTTTTCTGCTTCTCTAAGCCAATCTAGACTGGAAAAAATGTCTCGCTGTGATTTTTTTTTTCTTAGACTTCCCACTCAGGACTTGGTCTGGTGAATTTTCTAAAGCTTTGTAGAGAAGGTGTGTAAGAGAAGCTGGGTTAGACTTCTTCCTGTTATTTTGCCCTCTTGGTTCCCCATCTCAATTCCCTTTAATAATTTCCTTTTCTATACAAAAATCAATTTCCTTCCCGTGGAAAACAGAGCAAAATTAGAATGATTCTATCCTCTCTCCATCATCTATAATCCATGCCAAACAGTGATTCTAACCCTTTCATTGATCGAATACTAGCCCCCGATTCACTAAAATAGCAATTTTTCTTATCTTTAATGATTGGTACCAGCGTCAGTTCATTCTGAATTTTAACCCTCCTGATACTATTCTTCTAAGATTATGTTGCTTTTCTATATCACCTGCAGTTTACTTCTGTATACCCACATTCCTCACTAAAACTATTCCTATTCATGTCATCAGAATTTTATTCTTGAGGACTTGTCGTCTCTCTGTAGCTATCCTCCATTAGAAAATTAGGTCCTTGGATCTTACATTTTCTTTCTCTGAATTCCTCAAAATCCAAAATGGAGTGTGCATGCAAGACTGCCCAACTTTGTTCTTCTCCATCATGTACATTTAAGATATAGTCATATAAAACCAATGTTCCCAGAGGTTCAGCAACCAGTGCTTCCTTTTCATCAGTAACAGGTCTAGAATAGCAATTTCCTTCAATTTCTTCTGTTTTTAGAAGAATAAAATTATCATTAAAGCAAGTCAAGAATTTATCAGCTGCTCTTCTTTTGGCAGAGAGAAAGCTCTAGCAGATGTCCAAACAGCTGAAGTTCTTCACCACGGTTGTTATATCCTATCTTGCGGCCAGGTCTGTGATCTATTTCTTGAACTCATCATCAAATCCCTCCTGGCCTGGTGGTCTGTGGTATATTCCCACCATAATGTTTCTTCTGTCTCTCATTCTCTCCAGAGCCAAATGGTCTCCAACCTCTGTATCCTGGATTTCTTCATAAGAATTTATTAACTTAATCTACAAAATGACTCCACTAACCTTTTATCTAGTCTAGCTTTTCCCTTTTGCATAAGTTATATCTCATCTACAGTCATATTTCAGTCGGGAGTCTATCCCACAAAAATACATGGGGTCGAATTTACTTCTCTGTGTTAAGCTCTTTACTTCACCTTGTTTATTATCCAAGCTTTGTGTATTTTTATATAGACATTTGGAGCCACGGATTTTATTTCTGGCCCTCTTCTTGGATATTGTTTCCCATATTTTTATACTCTTTTTCTTATGTATGGCACCAGGCTTAACATATATATGGACACTTTTCTTATTCCTTCTTCATTTAGAGTTTAGAGCTTTCTCTTTTTTTGGAAAAAAAATTATTATAAACTTATTTTTAAACATCAAGAAAATAAATTATGCTTTCTTTATGACTATTAACATTTGAATAAATGAATTTCAATTTATCAAATCTTCATAACAACCTGTCAGTCTCCTCGGGCCTTCATCAGTTTCCTTTGTTCACTCATATCTACACAACTTCTTCTTTTAATAATAGTAGTTAGTTTAATGGTTCCATGCTCTTCTAGTCCAACTTCTTACACTTTGCATTGTTTCATAAAGGCCTTCCTAGATTTGCATTGTATATAACCAGTGCCTTGCAAATCTTAAAGTCTTAGCAATTATATATATGCATATATATAAATCTTAATTGAATTATAGTATTCCATTACATTAATACATTACAACTTTCTTCATCTATTCCCTTATTGTTGGACATTTAATTTCTGTTTATCATGTTTAATGTGTTTCAGCTCTAATTAATGGTGCTCTAACAAATAGCATGTTATCTATATGTACACATGCATGTGTATATCTGTATATATAGTCATATGGATATATGGGTTCATATGTGTGTATATACTTCCTAACGATAAAAGTATCAGACCAAAGGATTGGAACTCTAGATTCCTTGGAGCCATGTTTCTTCAACTTGCCCATCTCTTGCTCTTCATTTTATCCAATAGACAATGCATAAACTGAAATTATTTTCAGCTTTTTGCAAATACTTACCATGAACACTGATAGATGAGATGATCAAACATCCCATTAAATGACATTTCTTGTTGCCTTTTGGATACACAACAAAACCAATTTCACCAACTCCTCCCCAATCTCTCCCAGAAAAACCTGAGTCATAATTTCCTTTTGCTTTCTGATTTCATTTGTAACAAGAATGTAAATTGATAGGATTCAGATTCTAAAGTAATGTATATGTTTATTAGCTATTGGGTAAGGATCTCACATTTAGAATACTAGCAGCTAAGTTAATGTTTATAGATGGATTCAAATGTGTCTGACTAAGTGTCTTCTGTCTCCTTCACTGTAGAAGCAGAGGAGGCCACACCAGACCAAGGAACTTTTGGTATTTTTATTATTTCATGGGATGTCATGGCCAAAGAATTCATCATGAAATGGACAACCTACAGGTGATGAACCTCTGTGTGCATTGTTAGGCAGGTCCTCAGAAAGCAGAAACAGCTTTTCGTTAGCACCATACTTGAAGTCATTCCTGCTCGAAAGAATCTGCCAGCCCTTGCATTTCAGTGGCCTACGTTTTGAGAACCTAGGATCATCTGAATGACACAATGCAGTATCAGGATAGGATTTTGTGAAATCATATTTGCTATTAACCTTTGTTCTCAATCTTTTGTTTTTTCTTTTTATGTTTAAAGCCTTCTTAATCAAACTCTCAAGCATCCAAGTAAATGTATATTTTGCCAGCCCTCAGTATGTATAGTCCATCCCTGGCTAAAAACTCATCATACCTATATTTTAAGTCGTGGTCCAGAAATATTAACCCTATTTGCATACACTATCTTTTAAAAACAATTCATTTTTAATTTGTTTATGGTTCCTTTCTGTGAATGTTAATGTTCTTGAATAGTAAGCAATTGGTGTCTTAATACCCTCTGGTTCTTTGTGAATAAACACAGTTCTGACATGTTCAAGTAAAGCATTAGTGATACAGAGGCAGCACAGAAGTCAATAACTACTTAATATTCCAGAAACTCATCTCGTGCTAACAAGTAATGCCAGAGGATACTCTTTTCCAGTTGATAATGAAGTGGTTCAGTATTGATTGTCTTTTATGGGAGAAAAAAATGGTAGAAATGGGGAGAAGGCTTGAATATTGTTTTCTGTTTATTTTCTGAAAGAAAGGTATTTTATATCTTATCTCCAGTGGAGTGAATTTAAGGAGCTTTAAATTCAATTTGACAAACAATTATTAATCATCTACAACGTCCAAGGCACTGTGGTTTCCCCAAAAAATTTACAAAAGAGACACTGACCTCAGAGTTTTTATCCTTTTGGGTGATATAGTATATAAAGAAATAATGTGGTAACTAGAGAATATTGAATTTCTATTTTCCTCCCTCTCCATCTCCCTCTCCTCTCCCTCTCCCTCTCCCTCTCCCCTCTCCCTCTCCCTCCCCCTTTCCCTCTCCCTCCGTCTCTCTCTCTCTCTCTCTCTCTCTCTCTCTCTCTCTCTCTCTCTCTCTCCCTCCCTCCTGCTCCCTCTCTGTGTGTATGTGTCTGCGTATCTGTGTGTCTGTGTCTCTCTCTCTCTTATACAAAATTTAGAAAATGTTGCCAAGACCTCTTGAATTCTTTCCATGTATCCATACTCCGTTGATGTTATCATAACTAAAATCCTAAGTAGAATTGCATGGCAGAGTAAAAAATATGAAAGGCAACAAGAAGGTTTGAATTGAACTTGGTTACATCGTATCAACAGGATAAATAGAGATCATCTAGTTTAAATCCACTCATTTTACAGATGAGATGACTGAGGCCCAGAGAAGTTAAGAGATTTGTCCAAAGTCATATAAGTAATAAATGGCAGAACAGGAATAATTTTTAGTGTTCTAGTTCTATGATTCATTTTGTTTGAAGACTCACAATGTTTATTAGAATAATTTATTTAATGTATTGGCTCTTAAAAAGCTAATATTATATATATATATATATATATATATATATATATGATTATATATATAATCAATACCAACCATAATCAATACAGCAGACCCTATTCAAGAACCTTTAAAAAAAAACTATCAGTGATTCAATTGTAATTTCAGTGAGAACTATGAAAAGATAGCTGGCACACCATCTGTAATCTTCTTTAAGATCTTCCCCTCTTTGAGATTTCTTAGCAATTAGTTCCTGTGTGCTTGCTTTTAAAATTGCATCACCTCTTTCTTCAGTGTATATCCAATCAAGTCCAGCTGTTTTGTTTTATTTCATATTCTTAAAAGTCATTACCATTTCCTCTATAATCCATGGCCCAGGAACCCCTGGTTCCAGGCTTACTGATCAGGGTTCCATCCTGATCGTAACGATTAACATAAAAGATTACTCTCTCATTGGGTCTTTATTCCCCTCCCTAAGGTGCATAGATTCTAGAAAATTTCCAAATAATACAGATGTATAGTTTCTGTCTACGTTTCACAGCTGTCAGTAACAGTTTCTGACATGAGCACTCTAGGCAGCAAACAGAATTGCATGTGGCAGCCTTTATTTCAACATTAGAGAAAATGTACAAAATACAAAGAACTGAAAGATACCTATAAACCAGAGAAGAAAGTACATAAAGGGACTCTCCATAGCCCATAAATAATCAACATAATCTTCCTCCCTTTCAAATGGATTCCACTTTTCTACAGTCTTCCTCAAGACTCAGAAATAGAGTGTAGTTTATGTTTCCCCTCCACAGGAAACTGAACTTAGGATAGTAGCTAGCAGGGTAACATCATGATATTCTGGTGAATCTCTGTTTCTCATAAGTTCCTACACAATTCCTCCAGACTCGTGTGCATCACTACTGTATGCCTCCATATCATAGCTTTAGTTCCCCAATAATCTTCCAGCTACAGAGTATACGAGAGCAAACCTCTTCTTTTTCCAAGAAGCATGTTGCTCAAGAAAGCCTCCTTCTCTAGATAGAAGACTGGATCACCAAATTTTTAAATGAGTTTAATTAAGAGGCCACCCAAGGCTATTATTCTTCTAAAAAAAAATTTCCTTCCTTCCCTTGGATAAAATTAGATTCCTAGATCATGCTGCCTGAGAGACAGGATTATTAATAACCAGCGATTTGGGGAGGTCCAGAGTTCCCCTTTTTTCTAAAGTGCTGATTTTTAAAAGTTCGGTCTTGAAGGACTTTGCTAATAATGAGATTGGACTAACTTTCTGGTTCAGACTCCCCTTAGGTGGAGTAGCCACTGTGTTCTGCTCAGGCTTTGGTGGGGCATAAATTCATTGAATAGATTGCCCAAGGCTGAGGGGAACTTAGGAATGGATGATGTAATTAAATTCAGGTCTAGCTCCTCATTGTTATATTCATTCTGTTATTAATTGTTCACCAATCAGGGTTGATTCCCACCTTGGGAAACACCTACTCTTCAAAGGGAATATAAACTGAGACCACTGCCATGATTGTCTTTGGTCTAAGAGAGATAGCCCAGTGACCATCCTTTTATTAATAAATGTGCCGACCTCATTAATAAAATAATTAAATTACCCAGAAATTATGTCTCTCAATGCTTTTTAATCACCACATGCCCCCAAAATTCCCCTTTTCAAATAGGAAAGAGGGGTTTAGGAATCCATGAACATCCTCCAAGGATACATGGATAAGGAGATAAAGTTTCTATGTGTTTTTCCCTAAGAGAGTCATTAGCCACTTTTGGGGTGGTGGATGGGACAGAAATCTACTCCCCCACTATATGCATGAGTGTATGTGTGTCTACATGTGCATACACACACATGGCAAGCTCACATACAAACACACACACACGCACACTTTCAGTGCTCTAGATCTCTTTAGAAAAAAGTCAGAAGAGAAACGAAGTCAAATGCAGAGTTCTGACAAGGACTTTATAAGTGATCAAAAAAAATGGTATCTCCTTTAACAAGACTTTGTCTTCCAACAATACAAGAAAAAGAGTTCATCTTGGGGGCATCCCCAGTCACTGAAACCATCCCCTAGGAAATGCTCAGAGACAGCAGCACCAGTCCAACCAACTCATCCTGGAGTAGCCCTAGTCACTGAGACTTAACTTGGAGTTGTCTTTTATCTTCTTAACAAGGTCTCAGTGGGCACGCCCACACTGTTTAGGAGAGGTTCTTTCAAAAGTTTTAGACAAAGGCTCACCACTCAGTGAGCTTATCGAATTAATATGGTGATTCCCCTTATTAATCCATTATACCTCCCAAAATAAATAACACACTAAGGTATTAGAACACACATTCACAAGTTCCATTATCATCCCTAGTGAGAACAAATCACACTGAAAAATTTGTCTGATTTCACAATGCTTTCAGGAAGATCTAATGTGAGTGGGTTCTGTACCAAGCTCTCTCTGGAGGCTCGTTTTCTCCTCAACTTCTTTTCACTGTTTTATGAGATTTTAATGCTTGTGATCTTTCATTGTACTCCTCTATAACATTTTGCAAATGAGCTTGTACATGGTTGCCCTTGGCTGCCGTGTCTCTCCACCTGGCAAGAAGATTAAGAATTGACTAAGTATTTCCCTGGACTCCTTTTTTTGGACTCAATGTGGGAGCTATCTTGCCTCAGGTATGCTTTTCTAAGAAATGATGACAGTTAAGGTCAATGTCCTTGCTTTTGTCCACTACCCATTTTATGCACTAGCAAATCACTTAATCAGGTCAGTTTGGAGCTGCTCTAATCTTAGTGTCTTCTTTTTATCTCTAACTATTTTAGTATTACTTTGACCTTTCCTCTAACCGGCAGATGACCCAACTGTCAGCAGGCAGCTAATTCAGTAATAGCTTCCCTGTCGACATAACCAACTATTTCCTGAATGGTATGATATAAATGATTTCATTTTTTATTAGTAGCTCATTGCTTGCCAAATCTAACACCTTCCAGTTTTTTTTTTCTTGAAGAAAGTATTTATACATTGTGCAGGCTTTCTAAATAGTCCATGAACTTTTGGCTTCTTCTATTATTTAGTCTTAGACCATATTTCATAATTTCATCGATATCATAATTATCCTCGATATCATTTCACAATGATGTCATCCATTTTTAAAGAACAGAATGTCTTTGTGTGTAGATCTTGTCAATTTCTTCATAGACTTTCTTAATTACTTAATCATCTGCAACAGACAGTTGTATGTAAGCTGTAATTGTGGGTCAGGGGAAATAGATCTGTACTTGCAACCAGGACTAGGTACCGATTCTGACTCTGCCTGGGCAATCACTTGATCACTTTGTGCCTCAGTTTCTTCATCTACAAAAACAGGAATGATGACATTTGCATTAGAGAGGAAGGAATACCTGCGCTCAAGTCCTATCTCTTATTGTATGATCCAAGTAAAATTTTTTAACCTTTCAATGTCTCAAGATTATAAACTTCACAGTAAATGTCAATTTGCTTCAGTAGAGGGAGTTTCTTCATCAGGGGATTTCCTATACTAATGAAATCAAATGTCCAGTCCAAAACCAAAAATTTGCAGTATCCATTTCATAGTCATTGTAAAGAAAATATTTTGTAAAGCTTACAATATATGAGATGTACATATAGATGGGTTTTTGTTTGTTTACACTCCTTGTGAGGCAATGCTCCTAAGGAGGAGTATGTGTGTGTGTGTGTGTGTGTGTAGCTGATGACATAATTAGGTGCTATATGCACTATTATTCTGACTTTTTAGAAAAGGTAATTACAAAGCCAGGCCATGCCTGCAGTTTGAACCAGCTGGAGCTTTGAATAACTTTGCTACTGGAGTGCAGCAGTGACTCAGGGTGGTAGTTTTCTGGGTTGGAAAAATTGAAGAAGAATCTAACAGAAATTAGTGCTAGATCAACCTCTTAGACCATGTATCACAACAAATGCAAAATAGCTGTGACTTTAATAATAAAATTTATGCCATAAAAATTTAAAGAGAAGCAGACGACGTACCTCTTATAGCTTTGGCTAGGAATTGAATTCTTAACCAAACAAGGGATAGAGGTGATTCCAGAAGCTGACATAGATTACTTTGATGACAAAAAGTTTTTACATGAGCAAAACTAATCTAACTAGGATAAAAAGGGAAAGCAGTCTACTGAGCAAATATCTTTGATGAGTGCTTGACATGCAGGTAAAACCAAAAGCCATTTGTTAATAAATAAGTGATTCAAAAGATATAAACAAATGTTTCTCAGAAGAAAATTTGAAAACAATTTAAAATCAGAAGGAATGAATGTTCCAGATCATGAATAATAAGAGAAATGCAAATCGAAACAATTCTGAGGTTTCATCTCACACTCAGTGAATTGGCAATGACAAATAGTCGTGGTCAATAGCCGAGGGATGTGAAAAGAGAGGCACACTGATTCATCGTCGATATAGCAAATTGGTTCAACCATTCTGAAAAACAATTTGAAATTTTACAAAGTGAATTAACTAATATACCCATGACCTTTGACTCAGAGATTTTACTGCTAGGCATAGACCCCAAAGTCAGTAACAAAAAGAAAGGCCCCACACATATAAAATTACTAGCAGTACTTTTGTGTTACCAAAAAACAGGAAACTAAGCAGATGTCTATTGACTGGAAAATGGCTAAATAAATGATGGTACATGGATGTAACGAAATACTAGTATGATATATAAGAAATGATTAACAGAGGTTCTTATTTGGGGTTCTGGGGATAGGTTTCAAAGGGTTTGTGAACTTGGATGGGAAAAAAATTATGTCTTTATTTTCACTACCCTCTAACCGAAATTTAGCAGACCCTTCAACTGTTTAAAAATATTATTCTCGTGGGTTTTTTTTTTTGACACAGAGAAGGTTAAGAATTCCTGGATTAATATGATGAACAGAGAAAAGCATAGAAAGACATATACAAATTTGTACAAAGTGAAATAAGCAGGACCAATACACACAATAAATACAACAATGTAAATGAAAGAACAACACAATTGAAACTGAATGCTGCAAAATTATAAGAAAAGGTGCTTCTTCCCGTTACTTTGAGGGGTTGTGGACCATGGGTGTGGAACAATGTATATTCTATCAACATTTTGGATACATGGTCTAGTTTGTGAAATTTTTTTCTTCCTCTTCTAAAAAATTCTTTAAACAATGGTTCCTAGGAAAAGGAAATGTAAGTGAGGTAAAAATAAAAGCGTTTGGTAATTATTTTAAAAATCGAGCAGTCGTGTGGTCTCTTACCATCCCTTTACATAGTTCGGTCTTCATTTCTCTATAATCATATTTGTTCTTTCCTTCCTCAGTTAGATATGGTCACTTGATAGGTAATTTCTATAACCGCAATTTGAAGCTTCTTTAACTCTTTAATTTGAAATCTATTTAAAATGGATCTTTTCTCCTTGTTTACCTCACATCCAACAAGCTGCCAAGGAAAACCAAAGCAACCCATGCTTCCCATGTGTGTACATCAATATCTCCCCTGGAGGTGACTGCTGCTGCTCACTCCCTCACTCCCTTGTACATGTGCCAGAATCAATCTTCTCCTAGACTCCTTTCTTCACACACACACACACACACACACACACACGCACACACAAACACCCCTCCAGGATCAAACGGGGACTAGAAACATAAACGCCCACCACTTCTTACCCTTTCTCGTCCCCCACTGGTCTGATGCACCTTTCTTGCTTTAGAAATAGGTCCGCCAGGGGGCCTTCAGTGTATTAAAATAGTATCCAGAAAGAAATACAATACCAACAATGTGGTTTGACTAGTGCAGAAAACAGCAGGACTGTAATCTTCCTGGTCCTGAGCCCTGCATTTCTGATTACATAACTTACAGTCACATAAGCTTTTTGGCTGTCACATCTCACTGTTGGGTCCTATTGAGTAGTCATCACTCCTGACATAGTTGCATGATTGCTGGTACCAGCCAAGATCTACCCTCAGAAAAATTATGAAGTGGATCATTTGTGTCTTGTACCGCCTCTCACATACGGCTTTTCTAAAGCATCCCTGGTGGGCTTTTTTTTCTGCGTATCATCCCACAGCGCCATGACTAAGAACTTTATTTACCTGGGGCAAAAATAGTTGGGGGGCAGGAGGGTGTGGTATGATACAAGGGGAGGAGGAGCAGAACACAAGAGAGTCTATGGGTATGGTCATTCTAGAATAGAAAGGGTAGCTTATCTCCCAGAGAATCTGAACCTCACCTCCTCAGGGGCTGGTGAGTGCAGCAGCCCCTAGGAGATGCATCCCACAGTCACAGGGGTGGCCCAGAGAACGTGGCACCATAAGGCGATAAAGGTCATCAGAGGACAAATGTGCCAGGAGCAAAGAGCATGATGTCCAGATGTCAGAACACTGGGACAAAGTCCCTTTCATCCTGCTCTGCTCATTACTCTGCTATCCCATAAACCCTTGGGGACAACTTAATGAAAAAAAGCACCAACCCAGTAATCAGAAAACTTGAGTTCTGGTCCTGGTTCTTTACTAGTCAAGTGACTGGGAAAATCGCTGAGCTTCAGTTTCTCAATCTGTAAGTTAGGGATAATAATACCTGTCCTGACTACCTCAAGTCAAGTCAACAAGCATTTATTAAGCACCTGTTATGTGTCAGACGTTGCGCTAAAACACTGGCATACAGAGAATGGCAAAAAACAAAAAAACACCTCACAAGGCTGGTGTGAGAATAAATTTATACAATGTTAATAAAGCTTTTAAAACTATAAAGAGAACTATACAATTATAAAGTATAAATAGCCCTGAAGCTCATTCTACTGGTGGAAAAGGTTTTAAGGTGTTATCCATCCCACAGAGATTTGCATCCTAATAAGTGACTCCTGAGAACTAGAGGTTAAAGACTCAAAACAAAGGAATCTTTCTCTAATGATACCATTTCAGATACCATAAGGCAGGTGAGATTTTCAGGGAGGAAAGGGTGAGTATTCTGGGTATCCCTCAAATAACAAACAACACCTCCTACTCAGACTAGGAACAAAGCTGAGGCTACCTAGAATTTCTTGTCACGAAATCTTGCCTCTGCTTAGGCTGGAGGAGGTTTTCTTTCAGACAAACCAATACAAGATAATAGAGATAAAAATCTTTGTTCTAACATGTTATCACAATCATCCTTTGTCCACTATTCCCTCCCTTTCCAACCATCCCCACTGACATGACTCTGATGTCTTCTTTAGGAATTGTCAAAAACCCTTTGGTGCATAGATCACCCTGGCGTTGGCCAAACTGTCAGAAGCCAGGCCAGGCAGACTTATCCTTGTCACAAAAAACGTCATACAGAGGAGTGATATGGCCTAAATCTGTAAAGGAAACTGGATTCGAAAGACTTGGGCGCGGGTGAGGGGGCAGAAGGGAGGCTGTCTTTTTAAAAATTTTATCTTCAGCATTATCTTAGTATGTAGCCCAAGGCTATTCACCTGGGGTTCAATTGAATTCAATAAGCATTAATATTTTTTTCTGATTAATCAGCTAATCATATAACATTTATTAAGCACCTACTATGTGCCAATAGAGGCAGCTAGGTGGTTCAATGCATACTGTTAGGTCTGGAGTTAGAAAATCTAAGTTCAAATATGACTTCAGACACTTACTAGCTATGTGACCCTAGGCCTGTGTGACCACTTAACCTCTGTTTGCCTTAATTCACTGAAGAAGGAAATGGCAAATCACTCCAGTAGTTTTGCCAAGAAAACCCCAAATGGGGTCCTGATGAGTTGGACCTGACTGAATAACAAGGTGTGCAAGTCAATGTACAAATGTACAGCACAAAGAAGAAAAGAATCATGAAATTTACATTCTAATAGAAGAAGTAACAAACACACATATAGATCCAGGGCTTATATGTAAAGTGAGTAAACCCAAATATATGCAAAATAGTTCAATACAAGGTAGTTTGGGAGGGAAGGCGCTAGCTGTTGGAAAATCCCTAAAGACTTCATGCGGAAGATGCCTGAGCAGCATCTTAAAGGAAGTTCAGTCCTTTTTCTCCAACTCTTTGCAAACCTATTTGGGGTTTTCTTGGTAAAAATACTCAAGTGGTTTACCATTTCCTTCTCCAGCTCATTTTACAGATGAGGAAACTGAGGCAACAGGGTTGAGTGACTTGTCCACAGTCACCCAGCTAGTAAGTGTCTGAGGCTGGATTTGAACTCAGGAAGATGAGTCTTCCTGACTCCAGACCTGGCACTCTACCAGCTGCGCCACCTAATTGCCCCTCTTGAAGGAAAAGAGGTACTCTGAGACAAAGGAGTGCATTGGAGGTATGAGGGATGGCCAGTAGAAGGCCCAGAGAAGGGGATGACATGCCATGTGTGGAGAACAAAGAGAAGGAAGCAGGATCACAGAATGTAGGAGGGGAATGACGTCCAGTGAAGCTACGAAGGTTGAGGTCAGATTATAAAGGGCTTCAAAAGCTAAGCAGAGGAGTCTGTACTTGAACCGAGGGGCAGTAGGAAGCCACTGGAGTTGATTGAATAGGGGGCTGACATGGTCAGATCTGAGCTTAGGGAAAATTACTTTGGCAGCTATGTGGAAAATGGATTAGAATGATAAACGGGTTTGAGGTAAGGTGACCAATTTGGAGGCTGCTGAAATAATCAAGGTGAGAGGTGATAAGGGACTGAGCTATGTGAGTGGAGAAATGTGAAGATTTGGCAACTGACTGGACATGTGGAAGGAGGGATGGCAAGAAGTCTAGGAAAATGTTCTAGGCTAGGGGTCACATAGAGAAGAACGCAAAATATTCTGTGGACTGTCTCCTACCTAATACTGTAGAATAACGGAGGATTCCACAATTTTTACAATGCTATTCCATGAGTAAGTACCCTAGCATAGGACAAATACAGAGCATCTACTCCCATTGGAACACACAATAAACAGAATGGCCTCTAGAAGCCTGAAAGTCTCCCTCAGAGACTTCTCCAGATGTAGTTTTTTTCACACCTTATCCCCTTTTCTGGGTCAGTTTTTCATTGTTTTCCCCTCCCAGTTTCTTTCCCATTCCCCTTCTATTAGAATTTGTGACTTGCCTTTGCTACTTCCTTTCTGTCTCTTCCCTAGGGAGCTTGTTTTCTTCCCCTTCAGCCTTTGCTGTTGTGGGCTTTCTTCCCCTTCCTGACTTTTCGATCCCAAATCTCCCACTGTACTAATTGAGGCAGCAAACAGTCACAGCTGGGGATGGAAAAGCAGAGTAGGAAGGAGCAGAGAGAAAGGCAAAAGATTAGCTGGATGAGTCCTCCATGCAAGGAAGATTGTTAATTTTAGCTCACAACAGCATAGAAGCCTAGGAGAGAAGTGATGTGATCACATAGGAAAAAAATAAGAAAACACTCGTGAAACTGCTATGGGCCAAGAGGATCTTATTACTCTTGGACTTCAAAAGTGCTGGATTGTATGGAATCTCAGCTTCCTTCCTCCTACTCTTGCCTCTGCAAATTATCTCAAGGCCTGGAATGACCTCTGTATCCCATCTCACCAAGCTTGATCCTTCCAGAGCTGCCATCTTTTCTTGGTAGGCCCTCCAACTAGTCAACTGGCAATCATAGTGGCAACTATGGATGGCTATGGATGGATAGTTTAAAAGAGAAGAGCAGGGAGGAGGACAGAGAGAGAGAGAGAGAAAGAGAGAGAGAGACAGAGACAGAGACAGAGAGAGACAGAGACAGAGAGAGACAGAGAGAGAGAGAGCTCTACTGCCACAGAGCAAGAAAGACTTAGATTCAAGACTTTCCCCTGATGCATAGTGGTTATGTGAGCCTGATCAGGTTACTTAATCTCTCAGTAGCCTAGGCAACTCCCTAAGACCATAAATTGGGTGCTCAGGTGCCACAGTGGATAGAGCACCAGGTCTGAAATCCATAAAACCTGAGTTCACATGCAGCCTCGGATACTTCCTAGCTGTGTGACCCTGGGCAAGCCTCAGTTTCCTCATCTGTCAAATCAGGATAATAATCGCAGCTACCTCCCAGGGTTGTTGTGAGGATCAAATGAGATAATTGTGAATTGCTTAGCAAAGGCCTTAACACATAGTAAGTGCTACTTAAATACTAAAGTATCAATTTTTATGCTTGTGGGAGTTCCCTATACCCATCATAGGTCTAATCTCTTTTCCTCAATCTAATTTTATTAGATTTCAGTTTAGTATTCCAGCCTCTCAAGTATCTTGGATCTTGACTTTGTCATGCAATGTGTCACCAAACTTCTCAGCTATGCACATCTGCACATCTTACAAGAGGGCCATCTATGCCTTTATCCAAATCATTGATAAAAATACTAAAAAGCACTGAGCGGGGAGCACAGCCTTGAGTCATTCCACTAGAAACAACCTATTGAAATACAGTCATATTAGTCGCTATTTTTTGAGTCTGGTAATACAACAATTTCTGCTAAATCCACCTAAATTATACTATCGGCTAGTCTACATCTGTCCATCTAAACCACAAGAAAAATATGAGAAATTTGGTTAAATGGTATGTCTGGAACTGCCAATCTTTAGAGATATAGTGCTTTAGATTTCTGCACATTCCTTAATACCTTAAACATAGTAGGCATCCAAGAAATATTCACTGAGTTGATGTGAATATTACTGGATTATGGGCAGAGAATTGACCAAGCTTTTGTTACATAAAAGTTTTCATTTTATGTTGTTGAATTGGTATATGAAGTGTATTTTATTTAGTGATGTATTTTAGTTGATGTATTTCTTTCTCCCTGAAAGAGCTATGACATGAGCTCCTGCCCCATTGATAGGAGATAATAGCAGAGAGTATAGTGCCTTGCACATAGTAGGCACTGAATGAATGAATGAATACCTTCACCACCTAACATCGTGCTTTGAGTAGGTATTTTTAAAATGTTTGTTAAATTGAACTGAATCAACTAAGCCTTTCTCTGCCACATCATCATCATCATAAACTCTTGGTGGACAGGGGCCAAATCTAACTCATACCAGCCAAGACAGAGCTCAGTACCACATTCAGGTTGAAGACAATTATTCTTCCAGGAGATGTTTCAAACAATTGCCAAGCTTTTGAGATACATAAAATACAACAGAGAGTCCCAGTCCTGCATGCTCAGAATTAAACTGCCTTCTTTGTATGTTACAGCCCTTTAGGGATCTTGTCGATACTTCACAAGTAGCTAGTTTTATAGCATCCTCTTCCAAGGAGCTTAAAAGCAGTTGTCCCTCTCTCTTAACTGGAGATGCTTCGGCAAAGAAGGTGAGTGATGTGCCCAAGGTCACAAATATAATCACAAGTTGAAGATGACTGGCAGCAGAATCAGAATATGGTAATGATTCATCAGACATAATGAGATGGGGAGCAAGCAAGAAATAGAAATACAGAAATTCATGTTTACATGGTCTTGCTAATTGGGCATTTGAGGATAAGAGTCACTTCACATTGAGACTACTGCAATAACGAAGAGAGCCCTGGATCTGGAGCCAAGGAGCCCCGAGTTCAAATCTTGCCTCAGATATTTATTCACTGTGTGACCCTGGGAGAGTCATTTAACCTTTTTCAACCTCAGTGTCCTCATCTGTAAAATGGAGATAGCAATAACACCTATAGGAAGCTTTGCTAACCTAACATCAGCTTTTCTCACCTGTAAAAGGGCAGTAATATTTGTGATACCTACATTTCAGGGTTGTTGCAAAGAAGACATTTTTCAATGATTTTAGAAAAAACAGGGAAGGATTTGCATGAAATAATGAAGAGTGAAATGAATAGAACTAAGAGAACATCACACACAGTAATAGCTATATCGTTTTTAAGGACGACAGAACAAATAAGGAAATTTGACTATTATAAATATCTAAATTAACTATAAAGGACATATGAAGAAAGACACTATCTACATATAGAGAAAGCTGATAAATACAAGTTTGTATAGAATAATTTTACACGTATAGAATAATTTTACATATATATGCCCGTTTGTGTCTAATGGTAGCCATCTCTAGGGCGGGGTTGGGGGGAGGAACTAAAAAAAGAAACTTACATGATAGTTTCATTGTCTATTTGAAAGGAATAACAAATCGTGCAATAATCTTTCTTATTGTACTATGTTATGAAAATGCATGTTTCATTCCATAAATTATAAATAAAATTTAATTTAAAAAAGAAGACATTTTTGTACTTTGAAATAAATATAAGTGTTGATTAATCTCTCAGTCCATCTTTCTCACTTTAGTTTCACTTGCCTCCATACCCAACCTTGACCTTCTCTTCAAAGATTTATAAGCCACCATCCTACAATCCCTCATGTCTCCAAACCAAGACTTTCCATCATAGACAAGTCATTCATCTCTCTGAGCCTACATTTTCTAACCTAGAAAATGGTAATACTTGTAAAAATGCTTTGTATGTTGTAACATGTTACATGAACAATAATATTATTATTATTATTATATATTATATATTATATATATAATTATATTATATTATAATAATATTAATATTATTATATAATAATATAATAATACAAGAATAATGATAACCAAATACCTAACAAGATATAACCTGGTAGAATCATACATCAGAAGCTATCTTTCATAAACCATAAACAGATGACAAATCCCCATGCTTCAAATATAGACTGCAAAATATTCTTAGAAATTCAACAAGGAAATTTTCCAGAAACTACAGCATCACATCCGAAAGAACCATTATCCACAAGTGCTTGGACATAACACTGATCCATAAAAAAGTAAGAACGCCATTTTAATAGTTGTCACTACACCAAATAGTCATGATTCTCAAGCTATGTGGAATCAAAAGTTTTCAAAATAGAGACCTAGCAAAAGAAATAAAAACCACATGGGAATAAGATGAAATACAAATGATCCCTGCTAATAGAGTTGTCTCAAAGATGCTTTCAGTGAGGATACTTTTAACCCAATGCTTTTATTTAGTTACAAAAAGCATATATTTTATCCACTTATGTCACAATTCACAGAATGTAGAAGAATATTAGCAAGTCCAAATGTGAAAGAATACACTGAAAAACTTTAGAACTCTGCTCTATGCAGATTGTAAACTCAGTGAGGGTAGGGACTATTTTGACACTTCGAGATCCCAAAAGGTATATGTGAGAAAACACATCCCTTCATTTTTACGGGTGTGTGTTGGTAAGCAAAATGGGCTCCTTAGCACTTAGTTCAACAAGTGCCCTTGTGAGTTTGGCTTTTGTTTGCTTTGAGTAATTCACCTATTTCATTGAATCTTGCTAAGTGCTAAGCCCCAGGCCCAAAGCCCTATTAGGTGTAAAACCTATGTGGGTGTTGATTGGCGACTAAGGTGGGGCCCAAGGTGGGGCTAACTCCAGAGAGGGCCTAGTTTACATGTCTGGGACAGCAGAGGCTCTTAGACCAAGTGGGTTCAAGTCCGCCTCTTTGTGATGATTTTAAGTCACGTGGGTGAGCCGCATGTGTGGCTCACCCCTGACGCTGACAAAGATATAAAAGCCAGAGGTTGTCCTCTTCTTCCTTGGAGCTCTTTGTCGCAGCAGTGGTGGCGCATGACTCTAGGCCAGCCCTTGTTCTGAGCTCCCGGGCTGAACCTAAATGCTGGTAACTGTGAATCTGTATTGGGTCTGTCTGTTGATGTTTGTAATTTGTTTGTAATTTGCTCTGAAGTTCAGGGTGCTGGCCTTTTCCCCTGAACTAAGTGAATGATATTCGTGTGCTTAATTAAAGTAAGCTTGCCAGCCCCTTAACCTTGCTTTCCTTATTAAGGCAGATCAAAAGAACCTGTGTTTTTGCAGCGTGCTGGCAGCTTTCTGGGTGCTGGCTGTGGATGGATCTTACACCCCCACAGAAGCAGCTAGCCAGATTGTGGAAACAAGGTGAAAAAGTTGTCCGATGTCATGCAAGTAGATAGCATCTAAGGTAGGTTTTGAATCCAGGTTCTGTAACTCCAGGTACAGGTGTCTTTCTCTTTTACCAGTTTCCTGTTTCTTCTATAGCACCTAGTACAGTGGTCCTGTATATGTTTAATAAATGTTGAAACTCATGCACAAATCAGTGGTGCCTTCCTAATGTTTAGTCTCTCATACTTGGCTTAAAATAGACTACTTTTCATACTCCCAACACACTCAACCTATTTTTTTATTCTTTGTTCATCTCTAAAAATGGAAAAACTGCTTGCCTTGACCCAAGTTGGAAGTTGGTTCCAAACAGCATCATTGTCCTTATGACAAAAAGATGGTTTTCTTTTTTATTTGGTCAGTTGTATTTTTTAAAAAGGAAGTGACTATCTTAAGGCTGATCTTTAACCAAGAGATCTGTCATGTGGGGAAAGGCTAATTTGGAAGAACTGATATAACCTTGAAAAAGTCACTTAAATTATCTGGACCCTGGGGGTTAAACTAGATAATCTCGAATGTCTCTTCCGGATCTAAATCGTTTTTATTCTATGTTCTTGTTAACTAAAGTTAGTAGTTTTAAAAAATCTTGAAAGAACAGCTGCTTTTGGACTGTATGGGTTAGGAGTCCACCAATAGAAAGAAATTAGTGTGTGTTCAGCTCTTCCAAATTCAATGAATCCCTATGCTAAGAAGGTGGTTATAAATTATAATCTGTAATGATATTCCTGCAATTCCTGTCTTTAAGAAGATACTTTTTCTTTAGCATTACATCCTGGGTTTTTAAATGTAGTGAAAAAGTTTTCTTGCAAGTGTGAGATATAAACTGAGAAACCAACATGCTTTCAAAAGCATCTCAGATCCGGAAGACTCCAACACCGCATTCAAGGAGGAGCTCCAAAAACTAGAGACATGTAACTCCCCAAGCAGGTGAGGAAACGTGATGGTAAGGGCCCAGCTGACAGCTTTCATCCCATACTCCATTCATGTCCTGTGCATCTGTTATGTATCTGGGAATATATTTTCACAGTTCCTTTTAGAGAAACTCAAATAAGCAGATCTCCATTTGGCTTGCCAGTTATCATAAAATATGTAAAAGAGGATGTGTATAATTATGGGTCACAGAGGTACACTTATCTCTGTGGAAAGGATAAAGCTGTCAGGGCTGGAAAGGAATGTAGTCTCTCTTTGTCCTCCTTAGAGTATCTCTTCAAAAAGTGATTATCTCACTACCTACTATGGATAAGTAGTAGCATCATGAATTTGATGCATTTGTGTTTAAAGCGTTCATTAACTATTGGTTGATGATTTTAAGGAGCTCAGAGGGCTCCTTAAAAATAAAAGACAGCTGAAAATGAAAACAATGGCTATTTGGTATGGTTCATCTTATTTAGAATTTAACAAAAGCCCTATATCTGAGGGCTTCCAAGGACTTTTTAGATATGACTTACATTTTAAGCAGACAAAACTGTGTTTATACAATTGTACACGTGGGGAGACTGAGACTTTCCTGAGTTTAGATCTTCATGGACCAGGATTAGAATCAATGGTTAACTGCTAGGTCACAACTCCATCCGTAATCCAGAAAGCCTTTCCTAATCCCCTCCAGCTGTTAGTGTCTTTCTTTCCAAAACTACCTTGTATTTAGATTGTATATCAGGGGTTTTTAACATGGTATCCCTGGACTTAAAAAACATTGTTGATATCTGTATCTCAATATAACTGGGTTTCTTTGTAATCCCAATGTGTTTTTATGCATTTAAAATTTTATACTGAGTTTTTTATAGGGCCATTCACCATGCTACCAAAGGGGTTTGTGACACAAATAAGATCGAGAGCCACTGTTGCTGCATATCCATGTATTTATACATGATGTCTCCTTCTTTAGAATGCAAGCTCCTTGAGGGGAGGGACAGTTTTGCTTCTGTCTTTGCTTTCTGTCCCCAATGCTTAGTACAACACCTGGCCCATAGTAGGTACTTAATAAATGGTTGTTGACTGATTAATTAATATCCTTCCTCATTCAAATATTAGCTCCTTGAGAATAGGGATAGTACATTGACAGCACTTAGTAAAATTGACTAGCGCACAGTAGGGGCTTAACAAGCTCTTTCTGATTGATCGATTGATTGATTATGCAAAGCAATATATTAACAGTTATTAAGAAATTAATAGAATTAATTAATTCCTTCTATCTTGAGACAGAAGGAATCTTAGTCATCCTGCATCAGAGACTTCCTAGTATCCCACAAAGCTCAGCTCATCATCTTCTAAATGAGGCCTTCCCTGATAGTGTCTTCAGCCAAAAATTGTTTTATATTTATGTATTTTGTATGTTTTCTCTTGTGATAGAATGTGAGTTTCTTGAGGCCAGAGACCACTGCCTTTTTTTTGTCTTTGTATTCCCAGCATCGAATAGAGTTCCTGGAACATAATAGGTATTTAATAAATACCTGTCAATTGATGGGTTAGTGGGGCAGCTTGATGTTGTCTATAGAGTACCAGGCTTAGAGTAAGGAAAATCTGGATTTAAATTCTGCCTCAAATGTTCTTATTAATTGCATGGCCTTGATCAAATCACTTCACAGAGCCTAAGTTTCCTCATTGTAAAATTGGCAGCCATAATCATGCCTGAACTCCCAGGGCTATTGTGAGGGATTAAATGTAAAGTACTTTACAAAGATGAAAGTGATCTATAAATGTGAATTATATTATTATTATTATGTTGTTGTTGTTGTTGTTGTTGTTGTTGTTGTTGTTGTCCAATACCCTCATTTCGAGGAACAAAAATTGGAGGTCAGAAAGGTTATAAAATTGCCCAAGATCACACAGCTTATATATAGCACAGCCAGGGTTCAACCCAAGTCCTCCAATTCCTTCACCATTTTAGCAAGTATAATAGAGTAAAGCCCAAATGTCATAGGTTAACTCCGATTCTCTGTGATACATAAAATATCGATCCAATCACTCTTTCAAAATTCCTTCAAATGGTCAACATGGTTCCAGAATTCACAGGTCATCTTCTGAATCTCATTCACTAATCTAACATGCACTTTCCAAGTACCTGCAAAGTGCATGACACTGTTCTAGGCACTAAGGGGATGTAACTTAATCTCCTCCATATGCTTAAACTTAATATCCATTTTCCAGCATGTCCCTCCTGCAGATAAAGCCCTCTATGTATTTAATGAAGCTCAACAAACAGAAGATACTGCCTTCTGTCAAAAATGTATCCGGGAAAGGACATTCGCAAAAGATTTTCAGCACCTGTTTCTCATCAAGTTAATAATCTGCTTCCTTCATGGATTGTTTCTTAGGGGAATTCTGTTCCTTTCAGGAAAAAATTAATATGAGTATCACAAAATAGAAGCATATCCAAATTTTTGGATGTAGTTTCTCATTTGCTCCACCTCCCTTTCTCTCGTTCATCTTTCCTCAAAATGTTAACACAAGTAACTACATATGTATAGTCTTATAGTTACCACTGGGACTTCATAGGCTCCACGATTGGAATGGAGCAAGGCACAGCTGTGCTTTCTGCCAAAGGGGAAAAGAATCTAACAGAAGAGGTGGGGGAGAGTTGAATGGGGAAAGCAGTACATACACTGAATGTCACAAAGGTCTAATACCTAAGTGGAAATCTAAGAACCAGAGGGAGGAAAGCACAGTAGAGAAAATTTAGGTGAAACTTAGAGGAGAAGAGAAAAACAAAACTACTGACCTCTTGGCCGGGCAGAGGATATGGATGATGCTTTTTCAAGGCAGAGCAAACCCAAGAGTTCCCCAAACCAATGAAATCACAGGCCCAGACCCCATCCCTATTTCGTTCTAAAGCAAGATAAGATGGTACAGCCACTGAAAATCTCTTTCCACTAAAAGCAGACCATTGCCTTTCTTTGTTGACTTGTTGATCTCAGAAGGAAGAGGGGAAAAGCTGAAATAGCCATCTTCTATGTTGTCTTCCATCTTGAACACCACACTTTTCAAAAGGCAGCTATGTGGCCTGAAAAGACCTGTGTTCAAATCCTGCCTCAGACACTAGCTGTGCAAGTTATTTTGTTTACCTCAGTTTCCTAATCTGTCAAATGGGGACAATAAGAGCACCTACCTCCCAGGGTTATTGTGAAGATCACGTGAGATAATTCTAGAGTGCTTAGCATGGTGACTAGCACCTAAGAAGCAGCATACAAATGTTAGCTATTATTATTGTTGTTGATAAAATGGAGACGGCAAGGTGGTTCAGTGGGCAGAGCTCTTGGCCTATAACCAATAAGATCTGAGTTCAAATCTGCCCTCACACATTTCCTGGCACTTATCCTCTGTTTACTTCAGTTTCCTCAATGGTAAAATAGGCTTGGGTAACTAAGTGGCAAAGTGGATAGAGTATCAGGCCTGGAGTCATGAAGACTCATCTTTTTCTGAGGTTCAAATCCGGCCTCAGACAATAGTTGTGTGACCCTGGGCAAGTCACTTAACCCTGTCTGCCTCAGTTTCTTCATCTGTAAAATGAGCTGGAGAAGGAAATGGCAAACCATTCCAGTATCTTTGCCAAGAAAATCCTAAATGGAGTCCCAAAGAGTCAGACACAAGTAGAATTAATAAACAAAACTAGAGATAATAATAGCATCTACCTCACAGGCTTGTTGTGAGGGTCCAGTGAGATCTTATTTGTAAAGTGCCTGGCACATAGTAGGCACTATATAGCTGCTTGTTCCCTTCCCTTGATAAGCTGGACACTATGCAGAGAAGGGCAAGGAGAATGGTAAAGGGCCCTAAGTCCATGCCATATGAGGATCATTTGAAAGAACTGGAAATGTTTAGTCTACGGAAGAGAAGGCTTGGAGGTGACATGCTAGCCATCTTTATGAACTGACTCATAGAATCACAGAATATTAGGGGGGACTTTTTTTTTAGTCACGTTCAACTCTTCCTGACCCCATTTGGGGATTTTCTTGGCAAAGATACTGGAGTGGTTTGCCATTTCCTTCTGTAGCTCATTTTACAAATGAGGAAACTGAGGCAAGCAGTTAAGTGACTCACAGCCAGTGAGTGTCTGAGGCCGGGGCTGGCACTCTGTCCACTGTGCCACCTGGTTGCCCTCAAAGAGACCTTAGAGATCACTTTCTCCAACCCTGTGTTTCATAGATAAGGAAACTGAGGCAAAGAGATTTTCAGTGACTTAATCATGATCACAGGTTTTCTGTGACAGAAGCAAGACTAAGCTCTTCTATCTTCATGTCCAGTTTTCTGTCCCCTAGTCTCTCTGAAACTAAATTCTGACTAGCAAGGACCCTAATCTCCTCTAACCTTAATACAACCCTTCCCATTCATTCCTCTCTGTCTACTCCATCTTGCCCGGGGCTCTCAGAGACACAGCATATGCTCTCTGGCACTTGACCTTATTTTAGTTAGGATTTAATAATATTCTTGTCCTACAATTCTCTTTATCTGACATCCTCTTACGCACCCCTCCCTCCAGCTCCCAGATCATATTTACCTCGGGAATGACAGTTCTGACAAAAGAGTGTGCTGCTGGGATGCATCCTTTTCATTAATAGAGTTATTACTATTCATAGATAATGGATGCCTTTAGCAAGGTCTTGAGATAATAGGAACAGATGTTAATGTGGACACTCTCAAAGGCAAACCCTTAGGTAGCTGATTTGAGGTCGTGTACTCATTTAACAAACTCTTTTTATAGTAACGTTCCGTGAGCTCCGGGATTATATTTAACCACTGTGTTAAGCACTAAGTGATTAGAACATTGGATCCTGGGATGTTAGAGTTTGGAGAGACCTCAGAGGTCATTTAATCCAGCTCCTTCATTTTACAGATGATGCAACTGAGTCACAGAGATGGACCATAGGTTAAAATAAAGGGAAGATGCTGTCCCTGGCTCAAGTTAATGGCACAAGGGATTTGCATACAATTGGTGGATGTAGGGAACAGGAAATACTATCAGTGTTCTGAGAGTACACACTTAATGCAGTTTTTTGCTGTCCCTCACATGTGTATACTCAAACCCTAGTTTTATCCTTATATCATTCTTCAGACTATCTTACACAGAGATTTTAATAAGGTGCTGGCTGATTCACCAGGTCATTATATTTTACAGACGCTAAATTGGGATTTCAGCCCATTCCTTTGGAGGCAAATTGTGACCAGATCAAGACTTCGAGCTAGGAATAGGAACTTGACCCATAATTTTATTAATATAAGAAACTCCCTCTACCAATTCAGGTTAACCCTTTGTCTATAGTTTACAGAGAATTACCTAGAGCACTGAAAGAGTAAACGACTTCACTTGTATCACACAGCCAGTATGTGTCAGAGGCAGGACTGGAATCCAGCTCTTCTGAGTTCCAAGGCCAACTCCCTAAGCACTATCGAACTCTTCTCCTCCATACAGAAATAATCTTAGTATAGAAGTGATGTAATCAACCGTTCTGACCCTGGGTGCACTGCCTTGGGATTCCTGGATGTTGCAAAGACAACAGCACCGAATTAGTCACTGCAATATTCCTGCTGTGTTCCTGATGAAGGGCTGATGATTAGTCGAAAAATACCAATCAAAGCTTTACTTTAGTTTGTTTTTCAAAAATAGTTGTAGTAGGACACTTGAGATTCAACAACAAATTTGTAAATGGAAAGGTGGCGCAAAATCCAAAATAACTTCCAATCTCCTCTTGGAATCAGGGGATGAAAGATCTTGGTCATCGAATTTCAAGCCAGAGAAGCTTTTAGCTGGATTAAGGAAAAGCTTGTTCCTGGCCATCCAGGGCCTTAACACAGCCAAACCATCAGACGGCACCATAACCTCTACGCCAGAAATTAAATAAGGAAATGGGGGTGTCTTCTGTGTTACAGGGAAAGCCAAAATCTCGGTCATGGGTAAAACTAGCATCTTTTAGATGTAACCAATGCTAGCACCCAGGTGGAATCTGAAACACTTCTAGTCCTAAGGGGAATGGACCTAAAACTGCCTGCTGTAGAGTGAGTAGAGCGATCCTGTAGGTACTCCGCATGGATCCAGGTAGAATGATCACAGAAAATCAAACCCAAGTTACCAAGGTTTCCAGGACCTTCATGATAGGACTATAAGCTCCCTGAGGGCAGAGACTGTCTTTGTGTTTTATTGGTATTTGTAACCCCAGAGCTTAGCACAGTGCCTCACACGTAGCAGGTTCTTAATAAATGTTTATTGACTATCTATGGCTCTGGAATATTTAATGGAAATAATGACCCCTTATGCACAATCAGAGCTTGAAGAGAACTAACCAGTAAACATTTCACACTAACCAAGGGTCCAAGAACATCCCGCCATCCTTGTTGCTATCATCTGCCAACCTCCATGATAGTCTCTATTTTGTGATAACTTTAATACCTGGCTTGTGGTCACTCTCTCCACTGCCCCCTTTGCCATCATCTCAAAGGATGTCAACATTCATATTTATGATCTCGATGCTAATGATAACAATAATAGCATTTATATAGTACTTTAAAGTTTGCAAAGTGCTTTACAAATGGGTTCTTGATCTTCACAACAACCCTGGGAGTTAGGTACTCCTATTATTTTCCCCCATTTTATAGATGAGGAGATGGAGGCAGACAGAGGTTAAATGGCTTACCCAGAGTCACACGGCTAGTAAGTGGCTGAGGCTAGATTTGAACCCAGGTCTTCCTGACTCCAGATGGAAAACCCTAACAAACCTCAACACCTATCTGCCTCAACCTGATCACCCAATTTTCTATCCTCCTCAATGCCAAAACCTTCTTCTCCTCCTCATTTCAACCACATACCAGTATGGCCATCTATCCAGTTCTCTAGCCATTCCCCTAAAATACCTTGCTTTGTGAACCTGAAAGGCAAGATGGTGGAGCAGACTCAGAATCAAGAGGATCTGGGTTCAAATTGTTTACCCTTCTGGGTTTAAATTTCCTTATCTGTACGAAGACCGCATTGGACTCAATGATCTTTGAGGCCTAGTTCTCTAAACCTTAGACCCTATAGCCTTAGCCTTTCTCCACCTGCTAATACTGGCCCATGGAAATCACAACTGTATGATTTTTCTGCTCCTATTCCTACAGAATATTGCCAAAGAAAGTCATGAAATGGACCTTATTTTACCCATTACCAATATGTCAAACAAAACTCTGGCTGCGTCTTTGCTGTCGTTCAACAAATTATCTACTCTGATCTTACTGATGACCCCTCTCATTCCGTACAGCAACCACTCTGAACCTCCTCCTTTCTCCTCCAGTCCCCAACAACACCCCAAGGACCATGCTTAAAATCAATGGTCTGGTCTCCTACTTCACTGAAAAGATGGAGGCCATCCAACATGAAGTCTTTCAAATCCCTTCTGAAAAACTTCTCTTCATATTCACCCACCCTTTCCTCTTTCCTTCTGGTTGAAAAAGAAATATCCCTGTTTCTGACTGTTTCCACAAGGCGGCTAGCAGCTTCTGTGGGGGTGTAAGATCCACCCACAGCCAGCACCCAGAAAGCTACCAGCATGCCACAAAAACACAGATTCTTTTGATCTGCCTTAACTAAGGAAAGCAAGGTTAAGGGGTTGGCAAGCTTACTTTAATTCAGCACACAAATATCATTCACTTAGTTCAGGGGAAAAAGCCAGCACACTGAACTTCAGAGCAAAATACAAACAAATTACAAACATCAACAGACAGACCCAATACAATTCATAGTTACCAACATCTAGGTTCAGCCCGGGAGCTCAGAGCAAGGGCTGGCCCAGAGTCACGTGCACCACCACTGCTGCAGCAAAGAGCTCCAAGAAAGAAGAGGCCAACCTCTGGTTTTTATATCTTTGTCAGCGTCAGGGGTGAGTCACACATGCGGCTCACCCACATGACCTAAAATCATCACAAAGAGGCGGACTTAAACCCATGTGGTCTAAGAGCCTCTGCTGTCCCAGACATGTAAACTAGGCCTTCCCTGGAGTTAGCCCCACCTTGGGCCCCACCTTAGTTGCTAATCCACACCCTCATAAGTTTTACACCTAATAGGGGTTTGGGCCTGGGGCTTAGCACTTAGTAAGACTCAATGAAATACACTGAATTACTCAACAAAAACAAAAGCCAAACTCTTCAAGGGCATTTGTTGAACTAAGTGCTAAGGAGCCCATTTTGCTTACCAACACACTGACTAAGGCTAAGTCTCCCCTGAAGGTCTTCTACGATCTTGCTTTTTCACTGATACTCTCTCTCTCTCTCTCTGCCTCTCCATCGGCTTTTTCCTTTCTGCACACAAATAAGCTCAATCCTTTCCTAACACTAAGATACTTTCCCTTGAGCCTTCCATTTCATCCAGTTACCGCCCTGTTTTTTCTCTTCTTCTATGCCAAATTTTTGCAAAAAACTTAAATTTGCAGCATATTTTAACATCTATCTTCTCATTCAATGCTCATAACAACCTTGTGGAAAAGGTGCTATTATAATTCTCATTACACAGATGAGGAAACTGAGACAGAGAGGTTATTGACCTATCCAAGGTCACACAACTAGTATCTGAATCAGGATTTGAACTTAGGCTTTCTTGAATCCATGTCCACTACTATATGAGGACCCATTAAGGAACAGGGCCCACTTAGTTTTACAAAAAGAAAAAAGAGGTATTAGGCCCTGGCGTTAGGAGGACTTAAGTCTAAAGCCAGCATCAGACATTTGCTGGCTGTGTGACCCTGGGCAAGTCACTTAACCCTATTTGCCTCAGTTTCCTCATTTGTAAATGTGCTGGAGAAGGAAAAGGCAAATCATTCCAGTATCTTTGCCAAGAAAACTCCAAATGGGGTCATGGAGAGTGACACGAAGGGGACACGATGGAAAACAACTGAACAACAATTAAGTTTCTTAAGTTTGGCCCTGAGAATATTGAGTAAAAGTGATAGAAAGACAAATTTAGGCTTGATGTGAGAAAAAAAAAAACTTCATAACAATTAGAGCTATATTTGAGGGGAATGAGTTGCTTTGGGAGGCAGCATGTTCCCCTTCATTAGAAATCTCCAAGTAGGGGTTAAGTGACCACTTGTCAGATATGCTATAACCAAGATTCTTGTTCAGGTATATGTAGGACTACATGGTCATTGACATCCCTGAAATTGTGGGATGCTGGGGCTCCCAATCCTGTTTTACAGCCATACTCAAGTTCTCTTATGGTCTTGGGATAATGAGTCACTACCAGTATCTATGAGTCCTCTTCACTTCCACCTCTGGCTGCCATTTCTCCAGTTTCCATACTCTGTCCTCAGCCTTCTTCTCTCTTTACACTTTCCCTCTGAGATCATCTCATTCCAGCCAATGACTTCAACTATCATCTTTATTAAGTTGATTGCCAAACGTGTCTTTTCTATCCTCAAACTCTCTTCTGATCTCTAGAACCATAGGATACAGTGACAAGAAGTGGTAGATTCAGCATCAGTTTTTGAATTCAGGTTCTGATTCTGTTCTTTACTACGAGTGTGAACTTGCACAAGGGACTTAAACTACCTGGGGCTGAGTTTCCTCATCTGTAAAATGAGAGGTTTGGACCAAAATCATTTCTGTGATCTGTTTCAGTTCTAAATCTATGATTCCATATCTGCATCGCCCCTTGGCATCTCAAAATCAACATGCCCAATACTGAACATAATTATGCTCTTTCCTCTTATATCCACTTCTCCTTTTAACATCAGTATTTCTATCAGTGATCTGTCAGTCAACCAATCAGTCAAAAAGCATTTATTAAGCACCTGTTATGTCCTATGCAGTATGCTAAGCACTGGAAATACATAAAGGCGAAAGAGTCTTTGCTATCAGGAAATTTACATATTCTAATGAGGAAATAACATATTGTATTAGCAAGCACCCTGGCACACGCAGGATGGCCTGCTAGCACAGGTTGTATGATCTGTTTCTCTAAAGGAAAGACAGCTTCAGAGGGGTCAACAATGTTATTTTAATTAAGATAAGTAACTAAAGAAGGTAAAGTTCATTCACTAGTTCAGGGGAAAGGTCAGTACCCTGAACATGGAGAAAATACAAGCAGAGAGAAATTTGCACAGAGATCTAATAGACAGGGCTCTGACTAAACAAAGTAATAGATACATAATCACCAGACAGGAACGCCAGCATCTGTGTTCACAAAGCCCTTAAGAAAGGTTACCCAGAGTCTCATCTGGCCAAATCACAAAGACCTCAGGTGAACATTCTTCCCATGAGTGAGCCCCAAAGCAAAATCTCACCTCAGAATATAGATAGATAGATATAGATATAGATATAGATATAGATATAGATATAGATATAGATATAGATATAGATATAGATATAGATATAGATATAGATATAGATATAGATATAGATATAGATATAGATATAGATAGATAGAAAGATATAGATAGATATAGATATAATAGATAGATGTAGATATATACATGCTTTCAGCTAATAGGCTCAAAGGAAGAAGGCATCACAACCCTCCATGACTCAGTGCCTAATTAACTTAGTATCAAAGGGTGTGAAAGCCTTCCTGAAAGTAAGCCTCCCCATAAGCAGGCTTCCCCTTAGACAAGTTCCTCCCCCAAGGGGTTCTATGTGACTCAGGATGTATCATAGCTGTGAACTGGGCCAGAGTTCAAAGCAGCAAGATATCCATAGTTGAAATATCTGTGTACCTTTAGACCTGGGAACATAGCCCCTGTTCCATGGAAGAAAGGGAACACATGGTCACAAAGACCTACTAATGGATGGGGAAGATCTTCTATTCCGTTAACCTTACGCATACACACATAGAATATATACAAAATTCATAAATAAAAAATCAATACCTTCTCCACTAAAGTTGACATTCATTCAGGGTCTTAGGCTTCAATCTATGGGGAAACCTCCAATTTCTCCCTCCTCTCTCACATCTAAGCTGCCATGGATTTCCGTTGATTCAAAACCTATGACACCTCTTGCATCAATTTCTTTCTCCAAACTCCCTCATCTGCCACCTTAGTGCACCTCTCATTATCCCCAAGCTGGACTACTGTAATGCCCTTGTCATCTCCATTCTCTCCTCCTTTAATTCATCTTCCATATTTCCACTCAGTTAAGCTTCTTAATGTATATGCAAAAAAAAAGATTACTATGCAGTCTTATGAAGAAAGAATTGACAGGGGGTGGAAAGACAATAGGAAAAGTAAATCATAGCAAAGGTCTACACAGGCAGCTAGTTGGTGCAATGGACAGAGTGCTGGGTCTGGAGTCAGGAAAACCAGAATTCAAATCTGGACTCTGGTACTTATGAGTTGTATCACCTTGGGCAAATCACTTAACCTCTGTCTGCCTCAGTTTCCACATCTACAAAACTAGGATAATAGTAGCACCAACCTCCCAGGGTTGTTGTGAGGGTAAAAGCATATGATGTTTGTAAAGGGCTTTCCAAGCACTTAATCTCTTTATAAATGCTAGGTGTTACTATTATTACACAAAAGTGTTGGTATTGGGAAAAGAGGGGAGAGAAAAAAATGTAAAAGTGGAATACATAAGCTTGATTTCTTATTGGCAAGAAAGGTGATAATCTCAAAGTTATAAACATGCTTTTCCCTCTCAGTGGTGAGAGTTTTAGTCTTCCTTGACATGCTAAGTAATGTTCTTTGCACACTGGATTTCACCTAGCACTTTGTGCTGGACCTCTTCTTTCGGGAGAGGGTGTTCTCTATAATTTTATCAGTATTCTATAGAGGAAATTCCCTTTACCAATGAAGAGCAGCAGTTATTCTGCAGCGTACAGTTTTGGCAAGCTGACTGAAGCATTGAGAAGGGGATCTGAATCCAAGATTTACTGCCTGTACTACACCATATAGCCCCACATCCCTCTTACGTTGCAATACAGTTATCTGTTTATACATCTTGTACACCTACTAGATTACAAATGCCATTAAATTAAGAGATATGTCTTATCATATTGGCATTTTCCTGTGCACTATCTCAGTGCTCTGTAGACAGTAGGTGTTTAATAATTGTTCAAACAATGGTCAAGAGAAAGCTTATTTTTAGAGCTGAGGAGGAGTGAGCTTGTTTGTACGCCAATGGAAACGAGCTAATGTAGAAACAAAGACTGAAGACATATGAGAGGGAATTGTTGCTGGAGCAAGTCATAGAGGACATTAGAGAATTTGAAATCAAGGCTGCAAATAGAGGAATCTGCATCATTGAAAAGTAGGGAAGCTTCTTCTATGAAAAGGGAAAGAGAAGAATATATATGATGAAGCATAGCAGCTTTAGGGAATGTTGAGTGGAATCTGAGAGGGTTCACAGTAGATGACCTAAATCTCTTCAATGAAGTAAGGAGCTAAGTCATCTGCTGGAAATGTTGGGGGATAGCAGTCATGGGAGGATAGGGGAAAGGGATTTGAGAGAAGATAACAATGTATCAAGCACAGGGCAAACTTTATTTAACCCCTCAAAAGTGTGTAAAATGCAAGGGCTCACAGGAGCCTGTAAATGAATGCAGAAAACACATAAAGAAAGTTGAAACAGCTACAAATTCTCACTTAAGCCCAAGAGAGCTGAGATGAGAGTTCCCAGCTAATTTATAACTTTCTTGCTTAGTTGAATTTCCTGAGCAGTGTGCTTTTTGGAAAAAGGAGAGGAACATCTACTTGGCCCCTATGGCTAAAAGATCAGTAATGGACTAAAGACACAGGGAAACTAAAGTCTTTTGTTATCCAGTATTACAGTAAGTTTCTCTCTCTGTCTCTCTGTCTCTCTCTCTGTCTCTCTCTCTGTCTGTCTCTCTCTCTCTCTGTCTCTGTCTCTGTCTCTGTCTCTGTCTCTTTCTTTCTCTCTCTCTCATCCTTCATCCTAATGGACTAAAGACACAGGGAAGTTAAAGTCTTTTGTTATCCAGTATTACAGTAAGTTTCTCTCTCTCTCTGTCTCTCTGTCTCTCTGTCTCTCTGTCTCTCTGTCTCTCTCCCTCTCTCTCTCTCTCTCTCTCTCTCTCTCTCATCCTTCATCACCAAAGCCAATATGTCTTCTCTAATTAAATTTAGATCCCCTTTGAGGGCCAAGAAAAAGTAATTTCTCTATAAGAAACAAAAAGTGAGGAGTAGTCTCCAATATAAAAATATTAACTTTATAGGCAAAATGTATCAAAGTGGTTTTTTTTCTGGAGGCAATGGGTTCTAATGACTAGAATTCTGGATGAAGTAGAAGTCTGGGCTCTGTACTTCATTCATAATAAACATTTATTAAACACCTATTATATACTAGGCATTGTGCTAAGCATTAGGAATACAATTTTTTTTAGAAAAAAACAGTCTTTCCCCTCAAGGAGCTTATAATCTAATTGGGGAAGACAACACACAAAAAGAAGCTAAAAGGTTGAGAGGAAAGTACTAGGCAAGGTAGAGTAGCTTGGTGAAATCCAGTCCAAGGGGTGTAGCTGGTACAAAAGTAAGAATTGGTTGGCCTGGGGACCCCCTTTAAATGAAGGCTTTGGAAAGAGTCCTTTCTCCACCCTCCAGCCCTCCAATCAGAAGGGCAGAGGATCCTAAATGAAATATGAGTTCCAAAGCTGATGGAGTCTCAAAGGATGATGAGTTGGTTGGCCTGGGAGCTCTCTTTAAATGGAGGCTCATCCCCTGATTAACTCAATAATTCAGAAAATGATGGAAGATGGTATGCGTTGCTTGTCTATTGCTATAGCGTCAGTCAGCCAATAAACGTTTATTTATTAAATGCCTACTCTATGTTGACCCATTGGAGAAGGTGCTAGTAAGCTACTCCAGTATCTTTGCCAAGAAAACCCTAGGGACAGTATTGCTGTGTTATGGTCCATGAAGAGTTGGACACAACTGAATGACTTCACAATAACAATCATGTTAAGTGCTGGGGATACAAAAAGAGGCAAAAGACAGTCCGTGCCCTCAAGGAGCTCACAATCTAATGGGGAAGAACAGAAGCAAATGAATGTGTGCAAAGATGCTATACACAGGATAAATAGGAAATAATTAAGAGAGGGAAAGCACTAAGATTGAGAGCAGCTGAGAAAGGCTTCCTGTAGAAGGATTTTAGTTGGGCTTAAAGGAAGCCAGGAAAGCCATTAGGCTGAGGAGACAAGGAGGGAGAACATTCCAGACACGGGATATAGGCAGAGAAAATAGAGAGCCTCGCACACGTCCCTTGAAACAAAGTGCTAGAGAAGTACCTGGTGCTACATTAAAAAAAAAGTTATTGACTGCTACCAACACATGACACTGAATTATATTGTCACCTAATTCACTCAAGGTTTTGTTTTCTTTCTGGAAATAATTCATACTTCCAGTGTCAGAGGAGGTTCATAAAGGTACTGAGAATTTGTGACATGTCTGCCCTAGTGTGTTAAGTGCTATCAGATTCTGTGATGTAGCATGTGTGAAGTCATCCTAAGGATATTCATGAAGTTGCAACAAACACAAGGTTGCCAGAGTTTGAAAAAAGTGAATATGAAAATATCTATCAAGCCATGAAAATCAAACGGAAACTTCATCTTTAATATTGGGTTCTGTCAAAATGACAGCAGATACAGTTGAAAATGGGGAAATTATGCCAGTCATTCATATAGTTCCAAAAGCCTAGGTGTTTTCATTGTTTTGCTTTTCCCCCAGAAGTTTATTGCCACGAAGACCCAATCTCAAATATAAAGAAAATCTTACTGGTCACTGGAAAGCGTGCTGAACTTAGAATGTAAAGGCTTGGCTTCAGCCCTATTTCCCCTATTTATTAGCTGTATAACTAGATAAATCATTTAACTCCATTGAGATTTAATTTTCTCATCTGTAGTAGCCAAGGGGTTAAATTATTATAGTGATTGTCCAAGGCAAGGTATATATGAACAAGAACTGGCACAGGGCCAAATGATGCTTCTTTGGAAAAGCTACAGATCCCAATCTTCAACCTCACTGTATGAAGAGGATGACAGATGAATAATAGAGAGCATTTAGAATCAGTGGCAAAGTCCTGTTCTATGAAAAAGAAAAAAAAAATGAAATTGTCCTTACCCTCATAGTAGTAGTAGTAGTAGTAGTAGTAGCAGTAGTAGTAGTAGTAGTAGTAGTAGTAGTAGTGGTGGTAGTAGTAATGGTAGTAGTAGTAGTGGTAGTGGTAGCAGTAGTAGTGGTAGTGGTGGTAGTGGTGGTGGCGGTGGTAGTAGTAGTAGTACCAGTAATAGGAATACCTAGCATTTATATAGCATTTTAAAGTTTGCAAATTGCTTTATGAATATGATCTTATTTTATCCTCACAACAACCCTGGGAAGTAGGTATTATTATTATTATCCCAATTTTACAAATGAGGAAACTGAGGCAAATAGTGGTTAAAGTGACTTGCCCAGGGTCAAGTAATTAGGAAGTATTGGAGATCATATTTGAACTCAAGTCTACACACAACCTCCAAGGAGTAGATCTGAGCAGGAGGCAAAAGTAAGGCTTGCTAATATCATCGTCTATGTATGAATATAAGCTCTTCCACCTGAAAAATTCTGGGGGAGGAAGTAAGGGGCTTTATAAGATTGTGAATCTGGAGAGATTCAGTCTACCTAGATATTGCACTCCCTCTCTCAATACCTAGATATTGCACTGGAACCTCAATCTCAGGTCCCAATTAGGACAGAAAATGAATCCCATAAAGGGTTACATGTACACGAATTCACACTGTCTGAAACTATAATTATGTAAAATATAGTCATTTGTTCCAGGCCAATGAAAATATGCAGTGAAAATTTGAATAATTCATCTACTTTTTAGGATTCCTTGTTCTCACTAATCAGGACCTAGCTGTTTTGTTGGATGAATGAATGAATTTTCCAAATCTAAATATTTCCTCTTACCCCGAACCTATTTCTCTGGCTTCATTATTTCTACCTGTAGAAATACCATTCATCTTGTCTCCCATGTTTTAAATCTTGTGGTTAGCTTTGATTTTTTTCTCTCTCTTATATTCAATCAGTTACTAAGCCCTGTTGATTCTACCTCTGTAAGATACTTTCCATACATACCCTTATCTCTATTCCCAGTGCCATCCCTCTATTATGAGGAGGTTAGACTTGATTTCTAAGGTCCTTCCCTGGTCTAAATCAATGATTCTGTAATACAAGCTCTCATTCCCACCCCTATTAAACTCTAGCAATAGCTCCTAATTCATCTTTCTACTTTCATTCTCTTTCCTCTCCATTCCATCTTTCAAACGAATAGATCTGGATAGGTCAGTCCTCTGCTCAAAAATAAATAAGCAAATCAATCAATAAAAGAATGACTAAACAAGCAAACAAATATATGGTATATAAGTAAATAAACAAATAGAGAGAAAAATAAAAGAAGGAAAGAAAGAAATGAGGGAGGGAAGGAGGAAAGAAAAAAGAAAGGAAGAAAGAGACAAAGAAAGAAAATATAAAATTCAAAAATTCCCTGTTTCTTGTTAAATTATCCTTTTCCTAGAATTCAATGCCCCCTAGCATTTGGTACCTTTCCAATTTTATTTCATATTATTCCATTCTACAAATTCTATGTTCCAATCTAACTGGTCTGCTCTCTGAGCCCGGGATACACTAGCCATCTCCTTGTCTCTTATGCTTTTGTTCATGATGTTCCATGTGTCTAGAATACTTCCCTTTACTCTGTATCTGTTGAATCCATACCCACATTTTAAAGACCATCTAAAATGCATCTTTTATGAAAACTTCCTTCTTCCTACCCCCAAACTTGATTGACTTCCTTGCTCTAACCTTACCTAGATACTTTGTTTTGCAAATCTATTAGGCATTCATAAAATTTGTTAGGACCATAGATTTAGATCTGTGGTGATTTTTGAGGCCATCAAATCATAAGTTCATTGATACAGAGCTAGAAGGTACCTTAGAGATCATCTGATAGAGTAAAAAGAACTTTGGCTCAAGGATCAGAAAATGTGGATTCAAATCTGACTTCTGGTGTTTACTCTCTTTGGACTTTGGACAAGACACAAATTCCCTGAGCCTAAATCTTTTTTTTTTT
>CM053626.1:92838387-92848502 GCA_028646595.1 Phalanger gymnotis
GTTTTTGCCCCACCAAAAGTCAATATGGCATAATATAAAAAACACTAGACAAAGAAATAGTGTTTGTTCTAGCCCTGATTCTACTACTAAGTAACTGGGTAACCTTGGGTAAGTCAGCCTTTCTGGTCCTGGTATGTTTTAGCAATAAAATGAGAGAAGTGGACTAGATAATGCCAAAGGTCTATTTCAACTCTAAAATTCTATGCTTCCAGAGTTAGTTTTCTGTTTACACATTCTCATTTCTAATTAATTTAGTCTAGAGTAAGAGGTCTCCATGCTGTAGACTAAGGACCTCTAGCAACAACCACACTGCCACACCCAGGATGGCCTGCTATCATAGCTTTTTTAATCTGCTTTTAAAGGAAAGCAACTTTAAAGGGGTCAACAATCTTCTTTAATTACATTCACTAGTTCAGGGGAAAAGTCAGTCCCAGAATGTCAGAGAAAATCCAAGCAGAGAAATTAGCATAAAAACCAACAGACAGGGCTCTGACTGCCTGAACTAAAGCAATATTTCTGTACACTTTACATATACCACTGGATCAAGAAAGCCTTTACATCTGAGCAGTTGGGGGGGGGGGGGCGGTGTCCTGAACATATGGCTACTCAGAGTTTCAACCAGGAAGGAAATCACAAGATCCTTCTCATAAGCAAGACCCCAAAGCAAAACACCAAGTGATAGTGTATACACACTTCTTAGAGCCAGAAGGCATCACAACCCTACTGACTCAGTGCCTAATCAACTTAGTACCAAAAGATGTGAAAGCCTTCCTACAAGCAAGCCTTCCCTAAGCAAGCTTCCCTTAATGGGCCCCTTGTGAGGCCTATTAATGGGCAGGAAAGATTTTCATATCCCATTAACATTACAGGACCCAAGAGCCTTGTAGACATATTTTGCACGAAATCCAAGAACATATTGATGACATGCAAACATGCCTTCTATAGATTAAATAAATTTTGCAATATGTTCTACTATTTTTCAATTGATTTAGAGGCTATGTTTAATAAAATGCAAATTCATTTTTTAAAAGTACTGAATTAATAGCAGCTTTTTTTCCACATATTTTCTCCAGTGGATACTAATTGTGCAAGTACTATCAAACGGGTGGAGGAGGAGGGAAATAAATACTTATTAAGCACCTACTGTGTGTTGGCCAAGATGCTAAGCATTTTATAAATATACTTTTCCACATACTCCTGGGAGGTCTTACTATTATCTCCATTTTACAGTTGAGGACACTGAAGCAGACAGAGGTTAAATGACTTGCCCAGGATCGCACATCCAGTAGGTTTCTGAGGCCAGATTTGCACTCAGGTGTTTCTGACTCTAGGCCCAGAACTCTATCCACTGTGTCACCTAGCTCCTTCTTATGATTAAAGGGAGGGTCGGCGAAATTTTTTGGTGTTAAAAAAGGGCCTTCATATTCAAAAAAATTGGAAACCACTAATTTACACAATACTACAAATATACAATGTGTAGCCATCAGGTGGAAACATAGCTATCAGCTATAATTTTTTGAACTAAATATTAGTGAACAGACCACATGTTTGTATAGCAGGATTTTAGAGAATAAAAAATAAGGTCAGAAATCCCCCATAAAGAACAACTATTAGCCATATGACATTGGACCCTGTGCTGAACAAAGACCTATTTTAAGATGGAAGGAGTTAGAGCCAGAAGTGATTTTAGAGATCATCTAACCCAAGGGGATCTTAACTGGGAGCCATAAACTGTTTTAAAATATATTTTATAATGGTATTTCAATATCCTTTGTGTTTGATTTTATGTATTTTTAAAACATTACCCTGAGAATATGTCCAGACACTTCACCAGTCTGCCAAAGGGGTCTATGAAGCGAAAAAAGTTTTAGAACCTCTGCTACAGTCCAGTCCTTCACTTTTTATAGATGAGAAAATTTGGGCCTAGAGAGGGTAAGTGATTTTTACCCAAGGCCACACAAGAAGTAAGTAGCAGAGCTGAAATTTTAAAGCACATCCTCTGACACACTTTGATCCAAGATTCCCATATTCTCTACCATCACAAACGATGTCACTTCCTCCGCTGTGTGGTCATGTCAAGTAAGAAGCTGAGAAATTCTTATTTTAATCAAATAGTTTCCCTTGCATGCTAACAGCAGCTCATGTAAACAGAGAGATGTGTTTCTCACCATGTGAACTTTCAGGATGTTTTAGGAAGCAAAATGGCTACAGCTTTCTATTAATGGAGTTATCCTTCCTGGGTGGAACTGCTTCGTTTAGGTTTAATAAGACTTTTCTGCATGAGCTGCACATACAAATGTGTTTTCTTCCTTCCTTATGTTTACAGCATGAGATAAGCTGTAGGCCAATTTTATGTACCTATTTTATATGCAAATCAGATTTTATTTTTGCATGTTTGGGGGTTTATAAGAGATAGACAGCAGCATTTCAAATATTGCATCCTCTCTAGAGTAGTTGGGGAATTGCATTTTCAATTTGTCCCATTGTCCTTTGTGTGGGGAGCTGGATTTCTTCACTGCCAATATTCAAAAAAGGTTCGTACACAAAGTCTTACATTTATTAGGTACTTACTGTGGTAGAGTGCAGGGTATGAAATCAGGAAGACCTAGATAGGAATCTGTCACTTACTGACTGGCCCTGGGCAAGTCACTTAACCACCCTGGGTCTCAGTTTCATCATCTATAGAATGGAGATGATAACAATTCCTACCTCACAGAGCTGTTGTTTATATGTGTATAGAGATAATGTGCGTTGTTTTGTAAACCTTAAAGTACTCTATAGATACCAACTGTGGACGATGAGGATGATGATAATGATGACTAAAATATCTGCTGAATTTGAAACACATTATTTAAATATGTAAACACTTGGGAAATTAATCCAACTCTACAAATTGAAATATGTTCACTTTGGTGCTACTGGCTTGCTGAAATTTAGTTCATTAAGTCAGTACAACCTCATCTCTCATTCAAACATGTAACATCCACATAAGCTCAAGGTATGTTGGTGAGTTGGTAGTATGGTTCCATACCCTCCAGTTAGGATGGATATGGTCCCTTCAGAACAAATCTGTCTCCATGAGACGAGCAAAAGAGCCATGATGTGCCGACATAGTCAATGTCTAGTTCCCCATAGAAAGGAAGATTGCTCTTCCCACAAACATAGGCTTTGGGTATTATAGCCTGCCCAAAGCAGCAGCTTCTTGCCCCCCAACAGCCCAGCTCCCAAAGAGAATACAGTCAGAAGCATGGAAGAGATGGGAAAATGCTACCCTTGGTCTCCTGGACACTGTTAGATTCCCCAGAGTTCATGTGTAAGTGACTTGATTTCCTGGCTTCCATTTGCCCAAGAGATCAGCTGTGAGTAGCAACTGGGCTGTTTACTCCTTGATCCATAAGTTCTGTGGCTAATATCCCGTGGTATGTGGAAGCCTGCTCCAACCTGCTCAACCAAGAGAGCCAATTGTTAAATTTTCAGTGTGAGCATTTACACCTTGGAAATTGGCAGCTACAAATCAAGGCTCAATTTATGTTTTGAAGATTAAGAAAGCAATGGAGAATATATTAAGAATTCAGATTTAACTTCGAAGTGTGTCCTGCATAAATTTTTTTCCCTCAGAGAGCCCATCATTATACCCTTGACTTATACCCATGCAACTTGTATGCTGGAATTTTGCATATCAAATGGTTTTCCATAATTTGAAAGACAGCTTCCAAAGGTATCTCACTTCATTGGGTTTTAAATGGTAGGTCAGCAACAAAAGGAAACAATAAAATAAATCAGTCTCAAACCTGCAATGTCAGTAGGTACATGAAGCTATAAAAAATATATATTTGAAAGGGTGTATGTACAGAAAATTTCTGTAAACCAAATCGTATTTCTTATAGAGCAATAAAACTTTCTTTCTGAAAGACAACTAAGGTAAATTCTTTTGTAAAGTATAGAATCTTTTTCAAATCATCTCCAATTTATCAGGGCATATATTAAGACTCTTGCATATGTATTGGTGGATTTTTTTAACAACACACCTGTGCTATATTTTTACCCTTTCTATTTCAGGATGATAATGTTTTGTTTTGTTTTGTTTTGTTTTTCCAGCTTAGACTTCTATCCTTATCCACCTATGAGCATTTCCAATATAATTTTAATTTCACTATTGAGAAGCAATAAGGCCTAATGGATAGAGCATTGACCTTGTAATAAGAAAGACCTAGATTCAAATCTAGCCTCAACGACTTACTAGCTGTGTGACTCAGGGAAGAAATATGATAGAATAGACATAAATAACAATAATAAATAAACAAATAAATGATAGTGAATAAATAAATAAACAATAGTACCTCTCTCCCATGGTTGATGTGAAGATCAAATTAATGTAGGCTATCCCAAAAGTCTTACTGTGGCTTTAAGAATCTTTAAAATGTAAAAGCTTAAAATTGCACTGACTTTTGTAATATCCTGTATGTGTAAAATGCTTAAAATATTTCTATAAATGTGAGCTGCTGCTGCTACTGCTTTTTCTAACAATACTACTATTCTCACTATGAGTGGTACTGGTCTTCCTGGAGCTATCTTATCTCTTTCCTGTGCTTCCCTGACTCTAGCCTTTCTAAGAACTCAGCACCTTCCCATGAGCTAGCTGCTCTCTAACTGTGAGTTCAATGATTTTCACAACTCAGACCACTTCCTCTAAAAAATATGGGGACTATTTTTTACATCACAGAGTATACTAGCCTAGTAGAAAACATCAATATATTTGCTGCTATTCCTCATAATTGTGATATATCTTGCAAAGCATGCAATTGGAATAGAGGAATAGGTACCAGACCTGTGATTTCATTGGAATAGCGATGATACCAATGTAGACAGGCATGTTTTCTGCAATTTAGAGTTTCAGAGAACTGCCGAGGGCACTGAGAGCTTAAGTAATTTGCCCAGGGTAACACAACCAGTATATGTCAAAGACAGGTCTAGAACCCAGGCTTTCCAGGCCCCAAGTCTATTTCTCGAGCAACTACAACACCGTGCTTCTTGATTTGAATGTAGAGGTTTTAAAAGTGACATACTGTCATGATATGCAAAGCCAATGAATGCTGCCAGAAACACCTCGGCTCAGATACGAAACTATTGGACGTTGTGAAATCAAAATATCAATCCACTCTGAAAAATGTTGAAGACGCCCTACGTCCTGCAATATCAAATATTCTGCTGATTTAATTCTTTATGTAAAAATAAACAAGAACATCCATCTTCTCAGTATGCAAGTTTGTTTTCATCTTTGATAAATGGCAAAATTGTATGTATACCAAGAAATTGTTTGAAAATAAATTTCTTTATGATTTATAAAAAAGTAACAGTTAAGAATTCCAGCGTGCAAATGATAAGTCACTAATAAGACGCAATGTGCCCTGATGTCAAGAGAACATAAACTTGCCAGGGACCTTGGGGGAGAATTGTTAGGGTATGCATGGATAGGTTTCTATTGATGTCATTGAAAGGAGTGCCTACATTGATGAGCTCACAGATTCATTGGTATATTGGAGTTAGTGTAGCCTCACAATGTTCCCAGGGTGAAGTCTTAGTAATGGCATAATCTATTAATTATTCCATCACCATCTTGGCAGTGCAAATCTACCAAAAGTCAGACATCAAAGCTGTCCCAACAGGGACAGATTTTTTTTTTCCCATAGAAAGATCTGTTCATTACAGTAGTTAACAACCACTCAGTTAGTAAACTGGCCTTAAGACAAAGCAGAGGACAAGTTAATGGTGTAACAAATCAGTCGTTAAGTTAAATGGTCAGTTTGCACAGTACAGTATTACTACTTTATTGAACCTAACTTGAAGATTTACAGCAGCACCATTTTATCCCAGGTACAAAGGCACACAAATGAAATACAGGAGGGGGCAGTTTTCTTTTATGCTACTTTCATTAGGAACCCAATTGCACGGCAAGATCAGAGAGTATATATCTTGCTCCATGTGACAGTCAATTTTCCACTGAGATTGGAAGCTCCTGGGCATTTTAAATCCTTGATCAGAGTCAAGGAGTGCTAGGCATGGGAGCTATACCACGTTTTTACGTTGTTTAAAAATAAAGAATTTGTGATAACGAGCTCTTAAAGCAGACTAAACTTCTGGACTATCCTAAGTCACAGCTATAAACCTTAACAACTACAAAAACTAGGCAGGCTTTGCATGCAGATGTATTCAATGATGCTAATCGATGTGTCCATGGTGCCACAGAATCAAAGCATTAGAGCGGGAAGGAATCCTAGAGATCACTATAGTTTAACCCTCTCATTTTGCAAATGAAGAAACTGATGCCCAGACAGCTTAAGAGACTTAAGTGACCAAGGTCACACAGGTGGCAAGTGGCAAACCAGGTTCTCTTGACTCCAAATCCAACATTCTTTCTACTACATCATCAAGGAGATTAGCATTTGTTTCAAGAAGATTAACTTCAGAAAGGGCTTGTATATTTAAGCTTGTTTTAGGGTCCCATAGGCCCTAGAATCTGAATCAGAACTCCTGGGTTCAATAAATAAAAAATAAAAAAAAAATTAAATTAAAAAAAGAAAAAAATTTTAAAAAGCAGTCCTGGGTTCAAATCTTACCATTAGTAAAGAACGACCATATGAAATCAGAAAAATCACTTCCCCTTCCTGGGCCTTAGCTTCCTTATCTGTAAAATGGGGGAGATGGAATACATTACCCCTTAAGTCCCTTATAGCTCTAAACCTATTATCCTATGAATGAATTTCTGTGTCACCGAAATAGTTATACTAAGGCAGAATCAGCACAGCTAATTTGACACCCAAATGGACAACTCAGAGTTTTATATGATAATGTAATTTACATTCATCTATTATTTTACAGTTATGGATTTTTTTTATTTGATCCTCTGACGTAAAAAGTTTGACTAGTAATATTTCTGTTTTACAGATGAGGAAACTTAGTCTACGGGATCTTAAGCGACTCACCTAACATCAGGCCTTGCACTCAGATCCAGGTATTTTGACCCCAAGTCTAGTGCTTTCCCCACTAACCCAGGTTGTCTCTCTATGCCAAGCTGCAAATCACTCCTGCGGATATTAACTGCTACCGCAGGGACAGGAAACTTTTTTGTGTGTAGAGAGCTAGTAACCTACAGGAAAATCAATCGGGAGTCAATAAGCAAAAAGAGGGGTGAACTTGGAATCTTTATGAGACAGTATAAACCATTCCTTCTTTCACCTTTTAAGCATTATTCACAAGTCTGAGGCTATCTGCTCATTTCTATCCTTCAGTTTTCTTTGCGTGGAAGAGCCCAAATAGCCCATCATGCTATTCTAGGCTACAGTGGCATGGAAAGAACCTCCTAAGAGAGCAAAGCAGATCGTTCAGGCCAGCACCAGCTCAGGCACAATGAAGCACTTAGATTCTAGGTATGCAGGTAAGAGGACACTTTACTGAGAAATAAAATGCATAAATATATATCTATATATACATGTATGTGATATACAACTTATATAAATTTTATTTTATGTATAATTTATAACTAATATATAAATACTAACTATATATCATAATGCAAATTAAAATATAAATTATATATCATGTAGGTGATATATAATTTATATAAAATTTGTAGTTTATATATAATTTACAACTGATATATAACTAAATTTTTATTTGTTTTATGACTTGAGAAATATGTATCTATATCCTTGTTTATAGACATATATAGACAGAGAGGGAGAGAAAGAAAGAGTATAGAAAAAAGGAAAGAAAAAGGGAGAGAAGAAAGGAGAGACAGTAGAAGAGAGACCGAAAGGAGGAAGAAGAGGAAGAAAATGAAGAAGAAGGAAGAGGAAGAGAAGAAGGAAAAGGAGAAAGATGAGGATGAGGAGGAGAAGAATGAGGAGGAAGACAGAGAAAGGAAGAGGAGAAGGAAGAAGAGAGAGAGAAAAGAGGAGGAGAGAGAGAAGCAGAGATCCTGCAAGTAACAACATAAAAACACATAGTAAGTACAGTTTCCCTTGGTCTTCCCTCATCCCTTCTTCTCATCCTCTCCTATTTGTCTGAGTTAGACTCCGAGAAGAACCAGTTTTCCTTCAGAGGCCTTAATGCCATGTATATTTACTTAAGTAGAGTTTCTCAGAGTAGATGATCATTGGTAGGGAAACTGCTAGATTAATTGTGGTCCACGAGTGGAATTAAATATTATTACATCAGAAAAAGTAAGAAGAATTCAGAAAGGCATGGGAAGATTTACATGCAATGATGTAGAGTGAATTCAAACCAAAAGAACAATGTAAACAATGTCTATAATGTAAATGAAAAGAATGACAAAAAAGAAAACTGAATGATTTGCCCCAAAGAAGAGATGAGAAAAATGCACTATTTTCCCTTTTTTTTCCCTTCTTTGCAGAGCATGCATGTACTGTCACCCTCCCTTAATGTCTTGGTTTTAGTGGGACTTTTTTCTTTTATCTTCATTGTTACATAAAATAATTTGTTGGGTATAAGAGAAGGGAGAGAGGGGGGGATAAATCTGGAAGGAGGAGTGATGTGAAAACAATGGGTACAAATAACAGGAGTTTCCAGTCAATCATTGCATACTATTTATCCAAATGGTATAGACTTCAAGTTTTCTCAGGTATACTGAGGATTAACCTTCCATGCAGATAATCAGTTCTCAGATAATCAGGAAATATTGCATTATCTATTTTCTGTTTGTGATACTCTTCACTGAAAACCCCATGTAACCACATAGGCCACAGTCCCAGTTTCATCACAACAGAGAACAAGGAGAAAAATAGTATAGACCAAGCTCCAAGCTTGGTCATCCAAGTAATCCAAGCACAGGGCTCTTCTCTAACATTCACAGGCCAGACTGGGATCTTCACACCAAAGGCAGAACCAAAAACTCTAGGTCAGCCTCTCAAAACAGGCTTATTTACTCTGGACACACCAGAACATCCCAACATTCCAGTGCACCTGCCTTGCTTTGGACCACTATGACTAGATTACCCTGCAGCTTGAGTAGTAGAGGTAAGATTCCAGGGCAGAACAAAGAAATAGGGAGTTCCTTTCCCCCTCTCTGCATAAATAGCTGTCCCTAGCCTTACAGAATGCTCTCCCCAGCCTCTCTGTTTCTGTCTCTGTCTCTCTCTTTTCCTCTCTCCCTCTCCTCCCTTTCTTCATACCCTAACCCCTGTCCTGCCTCTTTCTCACACGCATACATACATACACTGTACCCAGTTACATAGGACCCCTTCTCCCAATGCCTCACACATGCTCATTTACCTGCATCATTGCAGACCTCTTCCCCTCTCAATCATGCATCTTCCCACGCAGTCCATTTCCCCTGACCAATCCTGGACCACTGCCCTGACTCAGAGCTCTGCTTCTGAATTGATCCCTTCAAGATAAATACCAATGGAACATACCTCCTTGTCAAACGAATACCATGGCTAAGTACTCCTCTTAGAAACTGTCTCCACTGACTACATTTTCTGTACTCACTCTAATCTCTCATTGCTACTCGATCTTCTCACATTCTTACTTGTTAACTGGTACCTATGTCTTATTACTCTATTGTAGTGAAAGATCCACGAAAGAGGTCTGTATTATATTCTAGCTTCCTACTCCCCACTTCTAGCTTTCCCATTACCTGTTCTAGCCAATTTGAGCTACTTCTCTCAACGTCTTTTCCTATTAAATCTGTGTGGGATAAAAGATTTTCACCAATTAAATTTGTATTAAGGAGCCATCTCAGGGTAGGAACAGAAATAAATTTTATTCAATTCTCGAGAATAGGGTAAACTTTCCCAGAGGCTGAGCCATCAGACTCTCAGGGCCTCAGAATTTTTCCACTTCCCTATTTCTTGATTTTTTTAAACATTTCTTAGTGTCTATATATATATACATATCTTCCCTGTGAAGTCTTCACATTTTATTTACCTCACACAAATCAAACTCATGTTTTCTTTGCCTTCCAACCTTGCCTATTCTTTTAGCACAGTTCATGGCACATAGTAAGTGCTTAATAAATGTTAAGTGACTGACTGATTTACTCATGAATTTGGCATTCCTGGTTCATAAGATCATGGATCATAGATTCAAAGCTA